>CM054183.1:85824570-86402070 GCA_028829895.1 Sinotaia quadrata | reverse complement strand
TATGGAATGGCATAATTTGTCCATTTATAATTGTTCCTGTGTAAATCAAGAACTTCGTTCCTTCATGGGTTTTAGCAATTTTTTTTCTTTCAAAATGATCACGTTACTAAATTTATTTCCTTTTCCTTTATTTAAGAGGGACTGTTCTGAAACAAAAGGCTACATATTTATTTTAGTTAGATCGTATCTTTAGTGACGTGCAGTTATTCAAATCATCAACCTTTGTGAATGGACAGGGAATCGAGAGAAGGGGGAAAAAATGGAATGAAAAACAACATTCCAAGGTAACGGCAGACTCCTTTAGGATAAGTCATGGCACTTTAAGCTGTCACGTGGCACCTTTCTTCAGAGGGTCAAGTGTGGCTGATCCTCTCTCCTACTGTGGGATGTTCCGATAAGTGTGTGTGGGGAGAGGGGTGTGTGTGTGTGTGTGGGGGGGGAATGATCGAGTCGCGATTTGATAACAAGGCTGGTGCAGTAAACTGATTATACACAATTGAGTCTAGTGCGTAATACTTACTTTGAATCCGCAATGTTGTGTATGCGTGGGCATACGTGCATCTGTACGCGCTGGGTGTTTTTCTTTGTGTGTATTTTAGTGACTAGTCTCAGCGCGGTTGGCCCTTTAACGTAAGGGCATACTCCGTTTGTTCTGTGCAGTATGTAAAGTTGTAGACCATGTTTCTGTCAGTGCACCATAACTCCGTCGTGAAATCCCACTGGATGGAGGAGGGGAGAGGGAAAGGGAAGGCCGGAGGTATAGGGTGAGTGGTAGTCACTGCCGCTCACTGTCAGTCTCGACTTCCTGATGGACGGGTGATACAGTACCCGTTGTTCTAGGAAAAAACTGGCAAGTAGAAACTACTGACACTTGTACAGATAAAACCGTGTGCTTGTATGTTCATGCCTGCTTTCCTTTCTGGGCTTGTGTTTTCCTGTCCCTAACTTCAGATTCACCCCCCTTTCTGGGATTGTGTTTTCCTGTCCCTAACTTCAGATTCACTCCCCTTTCTGCGATTGTGTTTTCCTGTCCCTAACTTCAGATTCTCTCCCCTTTCTGCGATTGTGTTTTCCTGTCACTAACTTCAGATTCACTCCCCTTTCTGCGATTGTGTTTTCCTGTCCCTAACTTCAGATTCATTCCCCTTTCTGGGATTTCATTACCCATAATTAAGCTTTAGTGTCTAAAAGTTGGATCGAACAAAAACAATTAAAATACTGCTTAGCGAATACAATGCTGGGAATCTCCATATAGAAACACTAAAAATATCCACAGAAACCGTCGTATGGCGGAGTGGTAAATGTATTGCCTGACTTTAGAGGGAGGATAGCAGTGCTATCATACAGAGGTAACCTAAAATACTTAACGAAATCATTCCAAAAATATAATAAATACAAAGATTAGCAAAACCACACTGATGAAGACACAAAATATTAATTCCAGTGCTCATAAGAACCCAGACAAATTTAAAAACAGCTGTAATTTTTAAGTTGGGGTTTTGTTTTATATTTAGAAATTATTCGGGAGATAAGTGTGGTAGCCTCAGACAAGGTTCTGCAAATTAACATTAATTAACCACGTAGGTTGAGATAGATGTATTATTTCTTTCCTTCTTTCCATTCATCTGTCTTCTTTCAGTTCATCTTTCTTACATTTTACTTCCTTGTTTTTCTTTCCTTATTTAATTTTTCTATTCTTTCTTTCTTTCTGTGACACCTCTGGGCACCCTTCACTCATTATGATTATTATTTATTAATTAACAACACATAATTAGTTACAACTGAGGGAGAATCTTAATTTACAGTTATTAATAATTCTCCCACAAAACCAACCTGTCTCTCTCTTGGCGGATTGCAAGGGTGTTGTAAAACTCTACTCTTTACAGAGTAATAGGATAGATGTTTTACTGTAGCATAATTTATTTGCAGGAGGAAACTTCTTACTAAAGAAGTAATAGAAATCTGTTTTTAATTTATATTTAACGAGCCTCCAATCACCCGCTATCAATCCAATATACAGTTTAATAATATCTGCAAGAAGGCTAATAAATGTAGCAATAAATTTATTGAATCAACAATCAAATATAGAACATATGAATATAATAAAAAAAAGCTTTGACACTGATATTACAACAATGTTTGATTAAACATTAGAAACTCATTTACTTATCCTAGCATAGACATCAGCAGTCAAACGAACACATGTATAATCAAGTTCATAGATATGGTTTCATCATAGAAATGAGAGTGGAGTTTCAGAGAAATAATTATAGTCAATGTACATAACCTTTTCAATGATGGCAGCTGTCGTTGGCATGTGTTCACAATCATGTGGTTTGCAACAAGTCACTGTCTTTATTAGATGATGGTGCAACATACCCCTTCTAGGCTCATTACACAAAATGTTCCAGAATCTTTGATGTGCTCACAAAGCAAACTGTGGAGAATCATCCAGAACTTTGTATGCGCTATTTATAGAACATAACGAGGAATGTTTCAGAATCATCATGCTACCCACGTACACCACGAGGATGTCCAAACATATTCGTGACTTCGTGACTTCTAGAGACCAAATTCAAGCTTCGATTCCCATCGTATTGACTCTCGAACAGAGTTCACAAGAATCAACTTACAGCAACAGGTTTACTGATAAGTTCATTGATAATGCTGGATACACACCAACATGATATGGCAGAGTACAGTAGTTCCTGCAGTCTGAAGCGAATACAAGGTTACAAGGTTATGATAAAACATAAAAAAAAGCATCAAATTGTCAAAACGCATATTCCTTACCTGAGTTGTTATTTTTATTCTGGTATTTACAAAAATATTATCATGTGTTGTACCCGGAAGGTAATGTCAAGCTGATATTTAACAAATTATATAACAATTTAGAACAGGCAAATTTACTCCAACACTCTTTCTTCTTTCTTTCTTTCTTTCTTTCTTTCTTTCTTTCTTTCTTTCTTTCTTTCTTTCTTTCTTTTTTCTTTCTTTCTTTCTGTCTTTCTTTCCTTCTTTCTTTCTGTCTTTCTTTCCTTCTTTCTTTCTGTCTGTCAAAGTCAACGTTCTGTCTTGTAACAGGCTGTCACCTGGAATGAACTTCCTGTGGAGCTCAGCCACACCATAGCACCCTTCAAAATCTCAAATACAGTTTTGTCACCACCTACTCTGCTCTCAACACTTCTGCTTTTCTTTATGCCCTCTATGGTCTAACATTTAACGCGTTCTTGAAAAATTGCACCTTTCTTGTTACAAGAATAATGTTTTAATATATTATGTGTTCTTAAATGTGATTTAAGTGTGTACTTCTCTCTCTAACAGATAGACAGATAGACGGACGGGCGGGCGGGCGGGCGGCCGAGCGTGCGTGCGGACAGATAGACAGATGGATAGATAAATAGTATGTGTAATATGTGTGTGATATATATTGTGTTCTAATGTAAATGTTTTATGAGCGTGTATTACTGTACACAGCTTATATGATTATGTTGATTTATTGGATGTTTATTTAGTAGTATAAACTCTTATAGCTTTAATAAAAGGTAAAAATTAACGTCTGATTAATTATTATTATTATTATCTGTCCGCCATTTCTTTCTCGTTTCATTCTATCTTTTTCTTTCTTTCTTCTCCCGTTTCATGTCTTTATATATCCATCATTTTTCTCTTATTTTTTCCTTCGTAAATTTCTGATATCTGTGCAAACTACTTTTAACCTACTCATCCATCATCTAACATACTCACCACCAAGTTAATGCGAAGGACTAAAACTATTTCATTCAGTTTTAAAGAGCTGAATAGAAGTATTACCAGGTTGCTGGGGAACATAATCCTAATTGAGTCAGAACCCATACTTCAACTTGTCCGCCGCTACAAGACTCGCGTGCAAGTATGAAACAGAGGTTGTAAGAAGAACAAGAGTCAATGGTGCTGACGTCATTCTTTGTTCGCAGTTTTAATATCATGGTAATCATTTCTGCTGGCTGACTAAACTGTATGCTGTGTCTGGCGGCTCATATAAAATTATCAGTATTCATGTCCGTTGCTCGAATTAAATCTGTTTCGCGGAATATATGCATGTTCTTATTTAGTAATTGGGCTGAATCAAGATCTACTGTCTACTGTCACTTCTGTCAGTGTTAAATTTGTTTTGTATACATATCGACACCTGCTCTACTAATTTACTTAAGAGTATGCTTAGTCTTAATATATGCACATGAAGTTAGTGCATAGCCTACAGAATATTTCTACATTCATTTCTATTGACTAATTGAAAGAAATGTGTAGAACGCAAAGTATTTCTTTAATCATTAGTACTTGCTGGATTCAGTCAATCTTATTCTGCAAAATTATCCGCATTTAATTCTGCTGACTGATTGACACCTGTTCTTGATTCGCACAGTTCTACTGGCTGTGTGACACCTGTTTTCGTTTCGCACAATTCTACTGGATGAATGACACCTGTGTTTGTTCTGCACAATTCTACAGGCTGGGTGACACTTATTCTTGTTTCGCACAATTCTATTGGCTTATTGACACTTGTTCTTGTTTTGCACACTTCTACTGGATGAATGACACCTGTTCTTATTTCGCACATTTCTATTGGCTGAATGACACATGTGTTTGTTTCGCACAATTATACTGGCTGATTCCTGATTTTACACCTGTTCCTGTTTCGCGAAACTCTGCTGAGTTTTACTGGTAGCTTTCATTTTGCTTGGTTGTTTCGAAAGTTTACAGTTCTAACTAAGTTCTTATTAGTTAAACTATAACAATTTCATAATCGAACCTGCACTACGATAATTTAATAAAAAACACTTTCAGAGCTAAGAAAATTTTAATGTTAGTACTAGCATCAAAGTTATGGACATGTTTAATGACACTGACTAATCTCAAGAGAGAAATGATAAAATCCTCCTAAACCAATTATTACTACTTTATGTATGCATACACAACATTATACACACAAAATGTATAAAGATGTATAGATAACATTATACAAGCTTGCAACTGAATAAACGTGATGAATGGACAACATTGTAATTGCTTGCTGCATGCGTAAACATTTTTGATAATATTATCAAAACTAGCAACAAATATACATATACATAAATATGCAGAACGTTACGCACGTTTGCAACATGCGTAGAAATGATACGTGAAATTAAGTAAGCTTGCTATGTCAATATAATTAAGTGATATCAGCATATCTTCTATTATAATATTTTTTCTTTTTTTAAAAATAATTTAATAACTAGGTAATGATATGAGAGGAAATACCATAAATTAATATAAAAATGCACCTCGCAAGATGAAAGTACTAAAGTGGGAGGGGGTAAACAGGTGCGAGGAAGACGTACTCTTTAAATAATGCTAATGAAAATCAATGCTATTTCTCGACACATTAATTCAAAAGAAAGACAACGGCTACTTGTAGACAAAGTAATTACAGACTGTTACGTTCCCAGTATTTATTTAAAGACCCTGCTTAGAATAATTAAAGACTTTAAATATAATTAATTCTTTCTCTCATATTCTATGCAGACTGGATGCTCAATTTATTATTTGACTAATTAAAAGTGTGTCTCGTAGTTCAGACGACAAATTTACAAACTAATAAACTGCGAACTTTTAGCTAGATTTGAAACAGTTAAATCCCTCTAATTTAATACGCATTCGTTGTCAACTTTCTGCTCATTCGCCCCCATTCAAATCTAAGAGTCTATTGGTCTATCATGCATATTAATTAACTACTAAGAGGTATTAACAAGAAAAATAAGATTTAATACAGTTTAACAAATTAACAACAATCAAAGACGACGCGAATAATCTACTGCTCTATCTCTACGCGCATGTGTTCGATTCTTGTCACAAAATTGCCAACAATTGTTCGTTTAACATTTGTATCCTGTGATTGCACTTAGCTGGATTGCTTGTAACAGCCTGGTCTCTTTATTAGGTCAGTCAGTCTAATTTCACAGTCCCGCTCTAGCGACACACGTGGTGCCTGAGGAAAACGCTCCTTTTTCATGTAGCTAGGGAACTTGAACTTTAAAGACATGGACCCCCAATGTAGAGTTCACCAGCAGAACCAAAGCAAGGCGAGGTAAGGCATGGACAATAGGAACCAATCTGGAGAACAATGGCTCTAATATACTTTCGATTGAACACTTCCTACTAAAGCATGTCCCAGATAAAATGCGCTGAGTAAGAGTTTCGACCTCGTGTCGTTTTACAATTAGATTTAGGAAAAATGCAATCGTCTCACGCATGTTTTCATTTAACAGCGTGACGTATGAAACAATAAAATAGATACAACGTTAAATTAATGTTCATACAAAAGGGGTAATCCAAACTAGCAAAGCGCTTCACAATTTACAATTAAAATTACACGCAACAATTGAATTACATGAAGAATTCATATCGAGTACAGGCATTCTGACTCTTAATGAATTGAAACAATATAAATTAAAGTACAAAATGGAAAAGGAGTTACAATCAATTTATATTTCGTAACTTATAGGTTTTCTCTCAGCCATTTCTCTGGACCATGCTCAAGTGTTATGGAAATAACATAATACATAGCATAAATACATACTTAAACAATATAGGCAAAATACTATTAAATAAAATGATACCTCTTTATGAGAAGTCGGGATGATATCTTGATTCTCAACGGCTTGTCGGCTTGCCCCTCGTGACCGGAGTTAGCTGAAATGGACCTAGCTAATGTGTTTCTCCCAGTGACGGAGCGGAGGCGTGTAGGCACATATATAGAAGAGCATGTTGCGTATCACGTGACTGTTTCGCGAAGCATGTGGTTGGTTCGAGAACCGGACAATGGTCCTAAAGTTACATAACATCTTGACCTGTTCTAGAAGCACTTCGAAAAGGGAAGGCTTGAACAAAGGAGTCAAGGGTTTCAAATGTTTGAATTTGAAGTAAACAAGGCTAAGTGGGTCATCAGGTCGGACATTTTTATCAGACTTGTGACACCCCCTTGCTTTTGAGGCGTTTATCTTGCCAAAGATAAAATGCCTCCTACGAATTATGTATGATAAAATGTAGAAGTCCACAATGAAGAAAAATTTACACAAAAAAAAATTTCAACATTCCTAGAAATAAAGTGTGCAACTATATTTCATATTTACAGGAAGGAATCCGTAGGGTTCAGTTAATTGATTAAACGACATTCTATCAGTACCGGCACTTGATGGCATCAAGCACGACTCATGTAATCTGCGCCAACATTCAAAGACCCTTTGATGTAATGAATATTTGCGTCATACTGTGTCAGAAACAAAGACCAACGCATTAAACGGCTGTTCGTAAATTGCGCCTGCCCGAGAAAGGCCAACGGCTGGTGGTCGCACTCAATGACAAAGGTTTTTCCGTACAAATAGTTTTCGAACTTTTTTATAGCCCAAACTATTGCAAGACATTCCTTTTCACTGGTGGAATATTTCTGTTCAGTAGTTGTGAGTTTACGGCTTGCGTATGCAACTGGGTGTTTGGTGTCATTGTGTTCTTGTAATAACACTGCTCCTAATCCTGTGTTGCTAGCATCAGTCCTTAACAAGAATGGTTTTGTCAAATCTGGCAGTTTAACAACTAAGTCTGAAGTCAGTCTAGATTTCAGTGTGTCAAAAGCGTTTTGGCATGCATCAGTCCACACTACTTTTGTAGGCATATTCTTACGTGTCAAGTCAGTCAGAGGACATGCAATGGCACTAAAATCTGGTACGAATTTTCTGTAGTAATTAGCAAGACCAAGAAAACTTCTAACTTGTGTTTTTGTTAGCGGTTGTGAAGTGTCCTTAAGTTGTGCTATCTTAGCTTCACTTGGCGACATAGTTCCATGACTCAACTTGTGTCCCAAGAAGTCTAAGGAGAATTGTGCTATTTCACACTTCGTAGGGCGGGCAGTGAGGTTGGCTTGCTTTAATCTGGCTAGCACGTCTCGTAAGAGTGTCAAGTGCTCCTCCCATGTCTGGGTGCCTAGAATTAAATCATCCATGAAGTTCTCAACTCCACGTCCGTACAGTGGTTCTAACAATGACCGCATCATTTTAGAAAAAATGCTTGGAGCGTTTGAAACTCCGAAAGGCATAACTTTCCATGTGTAGTTTCCTACTGGTGTAGTGAAAGCTAGTATGTGTCGATCAGTGTCCTTGACCTTGATTTGCCAAAAACCGCGTGACAAATCTATTTTGGTATAGTAATGAGCGTTAGCTAGCTTAGTGAAGATGAGATCCGGATCGGGAAGAGGTTCGGCACAAAACTCTGTCACTTGATTGAGTTTGCGGTAGTCTACGCAAAAACGGAACGAGTTATCACGTTTTTTAATCAACACGATGGGTGATCCGTAGGCACTGTCAGTCTTCTCTATGACCCCTAGATCTAGCATAGTCTTAATCTCACGTCTAACGTCATCTATCTTAGCGTGTGGCAACGGATACGGCTTCAAACGTATCGGTTTGTTGTCAGTCAGCTTCAGTGAAAATTCTATTAAGTCTGTCAACCCTGGTTTGTCTGTCAGAGTAGATGAGAACTCATTGAGCAATTTATTCACTTCTTTCTTCTGTCCCTCCGTCAAGGCGTCATTCACCCTAACGTCTTTAACAGTCTCCTCTGTCTGTAAAGGACAGTTTGGTAAAGTACCGGTGACGCAATCAGTCTCCCCCTCGTCTTCTGTAACTATCGTCGCTACGACAAAATCAGCTTGAGTGGTTTGATCCTCACGGCTTATGTACTTTTTGAGTAGGTTAACATGAAAGATTTTCTCTCTCTTTCCTGTCTGTACCTTATAGTTCAGTCCCCCTAGCTTGGCGGTAACTACAAAGGGTCCCTTCCATTTCATCTGAAGTTTGTTATGTGCTTCAGGAAGCAACAGTAACACTTTGTCGTTAACTTCAAATTCTCTAGGTTTGGTGTGCTTATTGTAATATTCTGCCTGTCTAGACTGAGCTATCGTCAGGTTTTCCCGTGCTATCTTGCCTATAGTTTCAAGACGGTTTCTTAAGTCAGTGACGTATGTGTAAGTTGTTTTAACTTCGTCATCTGTCTCTTCATCAGTCCAAAGTGCCTTCAGAATCATCATCGGTCCGCGTACAGTACGTCCGTAAAGTAGCTCAAATGGTGAAAATCCAGTAGAAGATTGTGGCACTTCCTTATATGCAAATAGTAGGGCAGGGATGTATCTGTCCCAGTCCTTCGGTTTATCAGTGGCGAGCTTTTTAAGTGCTGTTTTTAATGTCCCGTTGTATTTTTCGATCAGACCATTTGCCTGGGGGTGGTAGGGTGTGCAAGTAAGATGTTTGATGGAAAGTAAGCGATTTACTTCCTTCATTACGTTGCCTACGAATTGACTCCCCTGATCTGTCAAAATTTCGAAGGGTATTCCAACACGACTCCATAATCCGAAAAGGGCTTCGGCGACAGTTTCAGTATCAATATTTTTCAATGGTACTGCGTCGGCGAATCTTGTTGCGTAATCAATAGTGGTCAGCACGTATCGATTACCTCTCGTTGATGTGGGTATTATAGGCCCAATCAAATCCAATGCTACGCGCTTGTAGGGTTCACTGATCAGTTCAGGCTCTCCTAACGGTGCGGGTCTGATTGAATTTTTAGACTGTGTCCTCTGGCATATGTCGCAACTTAACACGAATCTACGGATATCGGCAATGATGTCCGGCCAATAAAACTCACTTGTAATACGACTAGTTGTTTTTTGTACACCCATGTGTGCACCAAAAAGACTCTCATGACCTAATCGTAATACGTCATTTCGTTTGGTTTGTGGAACGACTAATTGTTTCCGAAATTCGTCTCCCACTTTCGAATAGCGGTACAGTAAACCCTTTTTCAGAATAATGCACGCTTTCTTATTCGAATCGTCAGTGTTGACGTCACTAACAGGTACAGCCTGCTTGCGTAACTTGTCTAGTGTTTCGTCTTCAGCTTGTAATAATTTAATCTCGCTAACTGTTGCTTCATCTACGGCTGGTGCGGCAGACATCGGTGCAGTCACAGATTTGTCTTTACTACTCGCTGCTCTGGTTACAGCGTTAACCAGTGGTGGTTCAGTTGAAGTTTGTTTTTTGCACGGCAAAACATACTTGCAACCAAGGATCACGTCATGCGGTGAGTTTTCCATAACTGCCGCTTTGACTGTTCCTTCTACAAAGTCTGAAACAATCGAGACTTCAGCTACTGGTAAAATGTCTTTTTCGCCGTTTGCAAAGGTGACAGAGATTGTCTCCCCTGTGTAGTCGGTACGGTTAACTAATGATGCATTTACTATAGCGTCCAGCTCACACCCTGTATCAAGCAAAGCGATTGTGTCGTGACCGTTTGCCTGTACTGGTGTTCGATTCGACTTTTCTGTTTTAGGTGTATGACTTTCTACTGCGTAAACTTTAGCTGTTTTCTTTTCAGGACAAGTTCGTGAAAAATGGCCACTATCACCGCAAGTGTAACAAGCAAGGTTCTTTTTATCCTTCTGTTTGTCAGACTTGTTTTTAGTGTCGGGTTTGGATGTTTTATCATCGCGTTCACTAGGTGTCTTTCCGTCATTTTTCTTATCCTTTCGAGTCGGCGGTTCGTTCGGTCGAGACTTGTTGTTCGCGTGTGCGTTCGAGAATTGAGAATGTGCGTCATCAAAGCGATCGGCGGCGTTGCCTATCTCCTCTAGCGTAGATTTTTCCCTTATTGCTAAGTGAATCAGTAGATCTGATTTGTATGACCCGAGAATGTGGTCTTTTACCATTTCATCCCTAAGACCTGCGTATGTCTGTGGAGTTTCAGCTAGATCTATCCATCTTTGGAACAAGTCCGTGACGCGGCGTATGTACTGTGCGTGCGTCTCTGAACTCGCTTTCGTGGCCTGTTTAAATTTACGGCGGTATGTATCTGCGGTGAGTTTGTAGCGTTTCAATAATGCGGCCTTGACTGTGTCGTAATTATCTGACTCAGAATCGCTAAGCTTATTGAATTCGTTTTTCGCAGTACCCTGCAGTAACCCCGATAAATTTATCGCCCAATGTTCCGCTGGAATGTTTGTTGCTCTGGCTAACTTTTCGAACGTTTTTAAATACGCGTCTATTTGATCTTTGTTCTCATCAAATGGGACCATATTTATCTTTGGAATGATATTTTCAATTCTACTGTGATTATTTCCATCGCTAGAACGCGAATCACCACTGCTTCTGCGGTCACGGTTTGGATTGGTAACTTCTAGTTTCTTTACTTCCCATTCTAACCGTTTTATTTCCGCGTCTGCGGCGATGCGTTTGGCTTCTGTGTCCGCTGCGATGCGTTTGGCTTCCGTGTCTGCATTGGCTGCTATGCGTTTAGCCTCAGTTTCAGCTTCTAACTTTTTAGCTTCACGAGCAGCTACACGTTCTTCTCTTTCTATCTCTTGCCTCTCTTTTTCCGCTTTCTCTAGCTCAGTTCTAATGTAGCTAGTCAGTTCATCACCCTGATATCCTAACATGATACCTTTCTTTTTCAGATTTTCGAAAATCTGCTCTAGATCCATTTTACTGTCTTAGCGCGCTGGCTACAATAAGAATGTCTCTCGTGAATTGTGTGTTTTTAACCGTCGGCGATAACTCCGCTTATCCCGAAAATAACTTTTAGGCTACAACCTTACAAAAATTATTTAATTTACTCAGAACACCTTCCGAAATAAATTACGCGTTAACTCTTTACACGTTTCACCTGCTTGTCACAGTGTCCGCTGTTCCAAGACTTTCGTAATGTCACGGCTCCTACCCTACAACATTACACATTATATCTAGCACCCTAAATATAATAGTCCGAAGTCTGTTACTACCGATAACTCTCCTAGCTGGCGGTATAACACGTTCGACTTCTCACAATGAAGTATCCAGTATCACAATACTAAATAAATCATTTAACTTAATCAATGCAATGTTTAACTACGCTTAAACATACTACACTAATTAAAAATTGTACATTACTCTGCAAAAGAATACATGCACATGTCACAACAAAAGCAAAGAAAATCAGTAATACAAAAATCAAAAGAACAATTGGCAATTCTTTGTTCGTTCGTTCGTTTCTAGGTTTATGATACGCCCTATGTATAAAAAATGTTACAATTTAATACATATCAATCCACGGACGAGATTTCCCCCACTTGTTACGTTCCCAGTATTTATTTAAAGACCCTGCTTAGAATAATTAAAGACTTTAAATATAATTAATTCTTTCTCTCATATTCTATGCAGACTGGATGCTCAATTTATTATTTGACTAATTAAAAGTGTGTCTCGTAGTTCAGACGACAAATTTACAAACTAATAAACTGCGAACTTTTAGCTAGATTTGAAACAGTTAAATCCCTCTAATTTAATACGCATTCGTTGTCAACTTTCTGCTCATTCGCCCCCATTCAAATCTAAGAGTCTATTGGTCTATCATGCATATTAATTAACTACTAAGAGGTATTAACAAGAAAAATAAGATTTAATACAGTTTAACAAATTAACAACAATCAAAGACGACGCGAATAATCTACTGCTCTATCTCTACGCGCATGTGTTCGATTCTTGTCACAAAATTGCCAACAATTGTTCGTTTAACATTTGTATCCTGTGATTGCACTTAGCTGGATTGCTTGTAACAGCCTGGTCTCTTTATTAGGTCAGTCAGTCTAATTTCACAGTCCCGCTCTAGCGACACACGTGGTGCCTGAGGAAAACGCTCCTTTTTCATGTAGCTAGGGAACTTGAACTTTAAAGACATGGACCCCCAATGTAGAGTTCACCAGCAGAACCAAAGCAAGGCGAGGTAAGGCATGGACAATAGGAACCGATCTGGAGAACAATGGCTCTAATATACTTTCGATTGAACACTTCCTACTAAAGCATGTCCCAGATAAAATGCGCTGAGTAAGAGTTTCGACCTCGTGTCGTTTTACAATTAGATTTAGGAAAAATGCAATCGTCTCACGCATGTTTTCATTTAACAGCGTGACGTATGAAACAATAAAATAGATACAACGTTAAATTAATGTTCATACAAAAGGGGTAATCCAAACTAGCAAAGCGCTTCACAATTTACAATTAAAATTACACGCAACAATTGAATTACATGAAGAATTCATATCGAGTACAGGCATTCTGACTCTTAATGAATTGAAACAATATAAATTAAAGTACAAAATGGAAAAGGAGTTACAATCAATTTATATTTCGTAACTTATAGGTTTTCTCTCAGCCATTTCTCTGGACCATGCTCAAGTGTTATGGAAATAACATAATACATAGCATAAATACATACTTAAACAATATAGGCAAAATACTATTAAATAAAATGATACCTCTTTATGAGAAGTCGGGATGATATCTTGATTCTCAACGGCTTGTCGGCTTGCCCCTCGTGACCGGAGTTAGCTGAAATGGACCTAGCTAATGTGTTTCTCCCAGTGACGGAGCGGAGGCGTGTAGGCACATATATAGAAGAGCATGTTGCGTATCACGTGACTGTTTCGCGAAGCATGTGGTTGGTTCGAGAACCGGACAATGGTCCTAAAGTTACATAACATCTTGACCTGTTCTAGAAGCACTTCGAAAAGGGAAGGCTTGAACAAAGGAGTCAAGGGTTTCAAATGTTTGAATTTGAAGTAAACAAGGCTAAGTGGGTCATCAGGTCGGACATTTTTATCAGACTTGTGACACAGACTACGTGCAGACAATATTACTATAAAGAGACACAATAGCTACCAGCAGACACTAATTACACTGACTATTTGCAGACAATATTACTATAAAGAGACACAATAGCTACCAGCAAACACTAATTACACTGACTATTTGCAGACAATATTACTATAAAGAGACACAATAGCTACCAGCAGACACTAATTACACTGACTAAATGCAGACAATATTACTATATAGAGACAAAATAGCTACCAGCAGACACTAATTACAAAGAAACACTGACTATTTGCAGACAATATTACTGTAAAGAGACACAATATCTACCAGCAGACACTAACTACAAAGAAACACTGACTATATGCAGACAATATTACTGTAAAGAGACAAAATAGCTACCAGCAGACACTAATTACGAAGAAACACTGACTATTTGCAGACAATATTACTGTAAAGAGACACAATATCTACCAGCAGACACTAACTACAAAGAAACACTGACTATTTGCAGACAATATTACTGTAAAGAGACACAATATCTACCAGCAGACACTAATTACAAAGAAACACTGACTATTTGCAGACAATATTACTGTAAAGAGACACAATATCTACCAGCAGACACTAACTACAAAGAAACACTGACTATTTGCAGAACTTTTTGTTTACCTTATCGAATCTACTCCAGACCTACTTCTTCGGCTCTGTGACCTACTTCTTCCAATTCCACTCCAAATGAACATACAATGGTTTCCGTTTAAGACTAATAGTAATAAGGTAGCGCTACTTTTACAAGCAAGTTATACAAAATATTCTGTGTGAATATGTTAGTCTCGTAGAGAGCACTGCTATGCAATACTTGACGTGACGTAGGGCGTCAGCAAACAAGCACGAACGTAAGCACATTAGTCTCGTAGAGAGCTTTGCTATGCAATGCTTGAGATGGCGTAAGGCGTCAGCAAACAAGCACAAACGTAAGCACATTCGCAGATACATGCAAGATGCTCGTTTAAACTGGAAGTGAGAGTTTTTGGTCAGGGAGAACGTGAAAGCGAGAGTCGATAGACGTCTGTTTGTCTCCCGTATTCATCACAACAGCACTTAAAATCTGCGGGGAAGGTCGAAATTTTAGGAAAACAAATTATTTGTGCAAGTGCTTTCGACATTACGGTCGGAAGTTAAATTACGACTCTTGGGAAGAGAATAAAACTGTTGTGTGTGTATGTGTGTGTGGGAGGGGGGAGGGGAGAGTATTATCTTAAACCCCACTCAAAACTGCCAGAAAACTGAGGGGGGGGGGGAGGGAGACTTTAAAAATTAAAATAACAAAAGTAGATTTTACGCTAAACCTGACACTGGGGTGTATTATTGCATATTATAAGAGCGACTGTAATGGAATGCAAAAAAAAAAAAAAAATGAGTGTCATGGCGGTAACCGACTCCTGGCAGTCAATCTGTTCTTGTCAGTGTTCTCCCCTACCTGCAGCCTAACTCGTAGCAGGACCATATTCTGATGTATAAAACGAGCCTACGTACATACCAACAACACTCGCAGTGAGAGAAAAGATCGCTGAAAACATTCAATAAAGACTTTACGAGTGGTGAAATCGACACTGAGGTGGGGGTGGAGGGGCGACAAATTACTGCTTAATGCGTTACTTGGGTCGGTTTCAGCCTTTCCTGTGAACATAAAGCCTTCTCAGCAATACACGTCATACGGGCATTCATGAAAACAGGTAAAAGGACGACTGGATGGATGAGCAGGTGGAATGGTAAATAGACGGATTACACCACCAACGGACGTATGTTGCTTTAACTCGGATTGAAAACTTTTATTATCTTTTTAAAATTTTACTAGAAAGCGTCTTTCTTAAATCTGCACACAAAAAAAAAACCAACCCAAAACCCAAACTGTTATCAGGTTTAAAGAGCAAGCCAAGAGCTCATCCATACACTTGAACTAAAATCAATAATGAACGATTGCGAATGGTGTTCTGAGAGCCTGCTACCAGGAAAAATCCCCATGGATATTGTAGTATACGCGACTGAAACAAGAACTTTTCTATAAAATGTAGATTTAAAAAAAAAATATTATCAATACACACAAACGAGCATTGTGACGACATCGAGAGCCACTCGTCCACTCGTTGATAATGAAGGTTTAATGCTTGACAAAAGCAAAATGTCCTTCATACTAATGTCATGTGCGCGCGCAGAGCCAAGTAAAAACTCTCACCTTTATGGCCCAAAGCAGTTAACACTTTCGTGTCGCGCGTATAACCATCTCGTGTTCCAAGGAGAGATTCGATTTTTATTTTACTTTTAACAGATTTTCTTTTTTTTAAGAAAAGTTTTGAACTTCTGAAACTTTGCGATGACTTTTAAATACTGTGCAGTTTTTGAAAGATTTTTAAAAATTATTATAAATATACATAGTTAATGTAGATTCCTGTTCACTTGGTCTTTAAAGGTTATTTGAAAACAATAATCTTTAATATTCGTTTAAAACTTCATTTACCTGGGTGATCAGTTGTGTCTACATTTTGTCAGTTACGTGTGAAGTTGTTTTGTTTTGTTTTTTACAAAAAACTTAATAATAATTGTATAATTATTTCACTGAATAACTGACTGAGTAACTTACAAAAAAACAAGGATCGTGTGATGTGTGGGGTTTATACACAACTCTGTTATAATGTTAATTATCAAGATTGTTAACTTAGATATACCAATACAGACCAATACCCTAGTAATAACAGCAGCGCAGCAGTTTCAAAATTCTGCGCACACAGGAAAAACATTAGAGCAGACATCGAGGACGTGCTGACTAGTTAACGTTGCCTCCAGGATCGGTGAATATTATCTCCTGATCTTAATTAAATATCGTCATTCATTCAACAATATACGGCTCCCCCCCCCCCCCCAGCCGTTCCAAAATAATGGTCGTTCAAAGAATTCATTAAGATGGGAGAAGATAACAAACATTTAATAATAATAATGGTGAGTTAGAAGTGAATACGTGCCATGATCCCTAACTCAATTCCCACTAACCAGTTTGCACAACAGATAGTCCAATTATAGTTTTGAGATCTCTTCTTAATTATCCAAGATGGTGGTGACAGGCACGCAGTGACTTACACCTGGCTTTGGTCCTCGGTCGGTGCTAGATCTCTTCTTACAGAGGGCCGTTTCAAGAACGGTGACCAATCCACTGGTGCAAAAGAGAGTCTAGAGTATATTTTTAGTGTCTTACTAAATGACGTCACTGGTGAAACGTAATTCTCTGAGACTGCAGTTTCCAATGTAGTCTCCAAGGGGAAAACCTAGCTAGATAAAATATAACATTCCCTATTTGTAGTTTCGAATAATTATATTTTACATATCAAATGCAATGGTAGTATCCAGGATTTATAAGGATCACACTCGATCAGTTGTCCATACAAAGTCAATAAAAATACATATATCCATATATATGATTATTTCCATATAAATAAAAAAACAATTTATCATTTTAACTCATAAATAATTGTCTTTGCCTTTATACACTTCATTCATGTGCGACTAAAGAAATATGTTATTTTCAAAATGGTACTTTCATAATTTACAAAGGGGAGAAAGAATCTCTACGACCAGTGCACTTTATAAACTACGTCATAATTTACAAAGGGGAGAAAGGATCTCTACAAGTGCACTTTACAAACTACGCAAACTACGTCATAATTTACAAAGGGGAGAAAGGATCTCTACAACAAGTGTACTTTACAAACTACGTCATAATTTACTGATAAAATGCTTGCTAGTGTTGCGTAGAGTTTCTCTGTATAGGAATACTTACACTATCATTCAAACGCACAAACAATTTTAATAGAAAATAGCAAAATCTCCAAATATTGTTAATTGTAAAACATTTCTATTCACTCTCATTCAGTCAATACTGTCCCTGGATTGTACTGAGTTTTCCAAAATAGTTCCAATAATTCTTTTAAGCAGGTGGAGGTCCGAAAAATTTCTAGCTGTGATTTACCTTCTGATTGGCGTACTTTTGTTTTTCCTCATCATGCGCCGGAAAATGGCTACCCATACATAAATGTCCTACTGAGACTTCATCTTGCCTAGGTCATGCCCCAGAAATTTTCATCCATATATGGTCATTGACTGTTCTATTGAAGTTTCCCACCTTCCCCTCATACACATAGCTCCCTTCCCTGCATGACCACTCATCAGACCTAAGTGGCTTCCGAATTAAGTTAATTTTATCTCTCTACGCTATATAAGGTGTGAAAGAGGTGCTAACTGCACAGTAAACAAAAATTCTACCTCCCACTAACACCCATCAATGAATTAAGCATATCACAATAATAACGATAATTGATGATGAATAAATACATAAAAGGGAATATAATATCCCTGAAAGCATAAGCAATAATTGCCTTTAAAGGAATACCAACCTTCTAGACTGATTAATAATTCAGTAACCGACCCTCTGGTATTAGATTCATCTATCGACAGATATTTTTTAATGAGTCAGTTGTTTGTTTCATTTATTGATTCACTAAACCAGTTCTTTGGCTGACAGATTGATGACTCATCCGTTCGATTAATGAATAGATCAAACCAGTGATCGAACAATTGACTGTTGATAATAGTGTATGATTCTTCTAATGTCATTCACTGATTTCGCAGACAAATGCATTCATTTGTGTTTGTGACGAGATGTATGTGACACTCAAAATGAAAACTGTCATCATTAAAAAGGAAGAGTGGGGGAACATGTGTGTTTACTTTTAGCATTAAAGTCAGTAAGAGTGAGCGCCTACATTTTAACAGTATTACTTTTCTAAGGGTATTGTCTGTTTGTTTTCTAATATTAGGGTTGGTTATGACTCTCTGTAGTCATATTATTAGTGTCAGTGAGAGTGTGTGTGTCACGAGGTACCTTGGGATGACCTTATAATAATCTATTTTTCAAAATGTTGTTAGTTAATTGTATAATACATTTATAAAGTGCCACTGCAGGTTATGGAGTACTGGTCAGTTCCACAGCCGGTCAATTGACTCACGACCCCCACTTCGCATAGACAGATAAATGGATGGATGGTTGGATGGACGGACGGACAGGCACGTAGGCAGGCAGATAGATAGATAGATAGAACAAAATGACATAATTATCTCATTACATTTCACGACAAACAAAATAATTTAAGTTACACTAATAGATATACGAGACGGAAACAATTTTTAAAAGTTAATGAAAGGAAAGGGGTTAACAATATCTAAATGCAAAATACTTAATACATAACTAAATTATTTATTATCATGGATTCCCAAAGTGTCTTTCACTAGGTATTGAGTGTTTTTAGATTTGAGAATCAAAGTTTAGTTTCGTGTACTGACGTCACAATTTGCTATAACTGGAAAAAAGACTTGGTGACACCTTAGTAATACTGACGTCACAATTTGATATAACTGGGGGAAAGACTTGGTGACACCCTAGTAATACTGGCACACATAGGACTCTCGGCGAGTAGTACATAAATGATTAACTTAGCATACAAACGCAAAAAGTTGAAAGGAAGCAAAATTCCTGAAATGCAGTTATTTATGCATTCCAAGTACACTGAAATTTAAAACTTGCACACACACACACACACACACACACACACACACACACACACACACACAAACACAAACACACACACACACATACTTATTTAAATTGGGATCTCTGAAACCCAAATATAATTAGACATATTTATATAACACTCCTATTTATAACATAAATGTCTAATCACTATTATAAGACATTTTTAACTTAGTCAGCCAAGGGTCTATCTCATATTCCTTAGAAAAGATCAGCTACTTTGACTTTAGTAGTTAAGGGTCTCTCAGACACCTCGCCAAAGGAATGCGTTTTGAAAAGAGCAAAGTCAGAGTGATTGCACACTAGCGGCTCATAAAGAACACAATTAGAACTAACTAATACATTCATGACTCTCTCACATCCAGTAATGAAAGGTGCCATTAACTTAATGGTGAGTTAACTGACTGATTGAGAAAGAATGGAGTTAGAAACATTTCATACATTGTTGCTATTGATAAGTTATACTTGTGTTTTATGTAGAGATGTATTATGTGAGTAGAATATTATTTCTACAAATTGTGAACTATGATGCTTATATGTAGTTTGTTGAATACTTCACATTGTTTCTAATGAACATGTTCATAAAACTATTATGCTGTATGCATGTGTTGCACTAATAAATACTGTTCCATGAAACTGTAAGTTGATAATAGAATGTAAGAAAGATTAGAGTTTAAAGGAATAAACTCAAACTAAGCAGTTGTTCTCTGATTATATTTTACAGGGGAAAAGCAGCCTTGTATTATCTGAATCAACTGGTTTACTGATTATAAACTGCTATGACTGTGACAGACATGAATTGATAACCTTATGTTGGAGAAGAAAAAGGTGGCGGTGGGCTTGCTAAATATAGATTAAATATGGATTTGTCTTCTCCTTTAGCAACAAGTTTTTCAACTACAGAAATATTGTGCTATGGTAAATATTTGTCTTGAATGTTGTGGAAGAGAGAAAACGTTCACAACACCTGGATATCCGCCAAGTAAAAGAGACAAGAGGTGTCTTCTGGAGAATTATTAATAACATAAATTAAGATTCTCATCACTTGTAATTAGTTATGGATGATTAATTAATAATAATCGTAACCATTAATTAGGTGGTGTTTGGCCTCACACATATCATCATAAAATTATGAATTAAAATTGAAAATGTATTTTGAAAGATGTGGGGAAAATTCTAGTCATATAACAGAGCGTGTATGTTAGTATCAATGAAAAGACCATATTGGTATTCTTAATATTAATGTCAGTCAGGACCTTGGCTAAGTCTGTTTTTTAATGTAAATGTCAGAACCAGGGCTAAGTCTGTTTTAATTACATTAGTGTCAATGAAGGTGTGTCTATATGGAGAATTAGTGTCAGTCTATTTTAGTATTAATGGATGTGCGGATGAGTACTAGCGTGAGTGTGTGTCTGTGTGTGTGTATGTGTGTTGGGGGGGGGGGGGAATTGATAACGGTTTTACGTCACCTCTGGAGCTTGCGTTGATCATTTAGTCATCAGACGTTCTCTGTTCTGGAGGCCCCAGTGGGACCACACAGCCTCACACTTGTGTTCGAGGTAATGGGCGGGAGGGCCGTCGGTGGGTAGTTAGTGTGAGTGACAAATAGTGTCTATTTATAATAACTGCTGCTGTGTAGGTGTGTCTACATGGAGCATTGTGTCAGTGGTGACAGACATTTTTTAGTATTAATGGATGGCTTAATAGTCAGTAGAACAACCATGGATTAATAATCAGTAACATAGGTCCACAACCTTGGCTTAATAGTCAGTAATATAGCTCCACAACCATGGCTTAATAGTCAGTAATGTAGCTCCACAACCATGGCTTAATAGTCAGTAATATAGCTCCACAACCATGGTTTAATGGTCAGTAATATAGCTCCACAACCATGGCTTAATAGTCAGTAATATAGCTCCACAACCGTGGCTTAATGGTCGTTAATATAGCTCCACAACCATGGCTTAATAGTCAGTAATATAGCTCCACAACCATGGTTCAATGGTCAGTAATATAGCTCCACAACCATGGCTTAATAGTCAGTAATATAGCTCCACAACCATGGTTTAATGGTCAGTAATATAGCTCCTCAACCATGGCTTAATAGTCAGTAAGGTAGCTCCACAGCCGTGGCTTAATAATCAATAATATAGCTCCACAACCATGACTTAATAGTCAGTAATACAGCTCCTAAAACCCGACACTTTCTGTACATTCGACTGCTTTGTCACAAAGACGTAGACAGGGAAAGCGCATTGATTCTTTTTATTGATGACTTTTGAAGTGGCTGTCATCCATTACCCATTTGCGGAAGACGCACGTCTTGAGTATTACAGATTTTGAGCCAGACTACATTAGAAACATCTGCTGGCGACAACCACTAAAATATGGATATGTTATTACAATGGGGTAAAAGTGTTGCATTACATCCATTTTTAAAATATCTTTTTATTTGGAATACTTTTTACAAACAAGAAGTGATAAATTTTCGAATTAAAGCTAAAATCTAATGAAAGGAATAAAAGTTGTTGTTAATTTTTGTGAATCAAATCATTTATTTCATCAAAAGGGTCTCTAAATAAATACTGGAATGTAACTCTCTCTCTCTCTCTCTTACCCATCAACGATTTGATTAAATTACCACCACCACCATCCATACACACACACACACTCACACTTATCTATCAATGAACGGATTAAATGACACACAGACACTTTTCTATCAATGAAATTATTAAATCTCCCACTAACACACACACACACACACTTACTTATCAATGAACTGATTACATTACACAAACACACAACACACACACACACACACACACACACACACACACAAACACACAGAAACTCTCTCGCTTACCTATCCTTGAGCTGATTTAATTATTACCTGGGAAATCTGGTGAGGTTTATTCCAGTGCTCCCAAAAATTTAAATTTAATAAATAAAGGGATATAATTTGATCACTTCAATTCCTTTACTTCCGGTCAGAATTCACCGAAATGAACGTTCAGTCTAAAGCAAATGCAATTCATTTTTTAAATCTATTCATAGTCACACAAATACTTGTGCTCCTCAGTAGCCACATTTTTAATCTACTCACATTCACACAAATAAATGTGTGCCTCAATAACCACATTTTAAAATCCACTCACATGTCAAAATCTGTCTCAATAGGCACAGTTTATAATCTACTCACATTCACACAAATACTTGTGCTTCAGTAGCTACATTATTTAATCTACTCACATTCACACAAATATATCACAACAGTGATTAGTGTGTGATTAAGACACATTTTATCAGTTGGGCACCGTTCCTGTGAATTCTCTTTGGAGGACAGTCTTTACATTAATTACAACTCTCACTCTGACTGCTCTCGCTCGCTCTTTCGAAAACCTTCCTCTCATCGAGGGGATGCGAGAAATGTGTCACGTAGATCCGGAAAGATAAAAATAGACTTTTATTTTCAAAATCCACTTGACTACCTGCACATTTCCATCAATTTTAGTTTGTAAACATTAGTTTTGAAAATATATAATTTTATCTCTTTCCTGTCAGGTTTCTAACTTCCAAACTGCGAGATTTAAACTAATTTTAACTTACCAGTCCATATGACAGAAGATGAATTTAACCCTGGGGTGACTTGACAAAACATATCACTAAACGCACGCGTCAAAACTTACGTGTAACTTCTGTCTACTTTACAGAGCGTAATCTTAACTGTCAATGTGTAGCAGGAAGTAGTTTTAACTTTCAGGGTGAGAGAATGTAATTTGCACGTTGATAAAAGAAAACTTTAACTAAAACCCGCAAGGTAGAAAGCACAGTTTAACATTTTGTACGCTCGTAAAAATAGTCAACAGGGTTAATTCCCTTGCTCACGTGATTTGACTTAAATCAATATTCTTATATCTGACTAATTGCTTTCTCCAAAGCAAGCTCTTTCGATAAATGTGGATATAGGTAAAACTGCTTAATTATTCGCACACGCACGCTTACACACAAACAAATAAACACACATAAGCAGAAATCACAGACCCACAAACAAATAAACACATAAACAGAAATCACACACAAACAAATAAACACACATAAATAGAAATCACAGACACACAAATAAACACACATAAACAGAAATCACAGACCCACAAACAAATAAACACATAATAAACAGAAATAACAGACACAAAAAAAATAAACACACATAAATAGAATCGCAGACACACAAATAAACAGAAATCACAGACACACAAACACACCACACAAACGTGCGCGCGCGGGTTTAAAAAACTACATGCACAACTGCAGTTTACAATCAGCATCCCATGTTTTCTATTGCATGCGCCCGCTTCTCCATATCTTTTCGGTTAAAAAATCACATTGTATTCAATTTTTTTAAAAATATATAAATCTCGTATATTTCACTCACGTATCTCGTATATTTCACTCACGTATCATATTCAAGTATTTCATGTGGACAGTTAATTATACGATTTAAACATCTCCCGCCCCTTGAAACCGCAAACCCTGATCTGATCCCAAATGCCTTCCAAATATCCGGTGTGTTTCATCCTGTTACCCCTCTCATCCCTATTCTGCAAAACTCCAATCACTGTCTCAATAAACCCCGTAAACAAGCAGACGACATTGAAGATTAATGAGAAAAAAATGGCGCCCGGGTGAGTCACGGCACGTGCGCTCGTGGCGACTGACATGCACGCGCACACAATCTCTTGCCTAACAAGAAGTGACGCCGTCGATAATTCAAATTACTGTTCTTCAAGGGGCGATTACTGATGGTATTCACGTATTCCCTACCCTACTCCCATCTTCATCACCACCTCTTCACTCCTTTTTCCATCTCCTTGACGATGAGATAACTTTTCTTCCTTTATTATTTTATTGTATTATTAATCTCGGAAGTCAAACTCTACAATTTTTATAGCCAGGATGCTGTGCAGTTTAAATTGCAATCGACTTCGTAAAATTGGCAGGCATATTAACGGAAGAATTATATAGTTTAAAATGGTTTTCTGCCCTGGTTTTGAATATATGGTCTAGCTTAAAATAATTAGATCTCTAAGCACCTTAAAAACAGGGGTGTTAAGTGTGACAATCAAGAGCCAGTCTGAGGTGCCGTTTGAAAATGACAAAAACAATAAAGTCACGCCTGACTGTGGTGGGGTTTGAACCTCTGACCCCCTCCTGGCAAACAAGGTTTGGCTTGAGGTCGCTTAATGACCAGGTATAGTTATCATATGATATCTTCGATACATTTTATCCTTTCATTCACGCCCTTCAAATCTACATACTGGAATTTGGGGACTTCAAATTTCGAGCTTAAAAAAAAAAAAATTGAGAAGGAACTTATTTTTTTTAAAAATCAGTAAAGACATTTTGAAATCTGCGCTGAGAAAATAATCAATATGTTCTCTCCTACAAACACGTGGTAAAGGAATTGTCACACCTGTAATTACACCTTTATTTACTCTAGCAACACATGGAAAAGGAAACGTCACACCTTATTTACTCATGTAACACTTGGCAAAGGAAACGTCACACCTTATTTACTCCTGTAACACTTGGCAAAGGAAACGTCACACCTTATTTACTCATGTAACACTTGGCAAAGGAAACGTCACACCTTATTTACTCCTGTAACACTTGGCAAAGGAAACGTCACACCTTATTTACTCCTGTAACACTTGGCAAAGGAAACGATGTCTCAGATACATAAGTTATCAGATATATTTAGTCCCGTGTCATGTGACAGACAACATAGTCACAACAGAAAGTACTGTAACATCACAAAAGAAGAGTGGGAAAAATTAATGCTGCGTTTACACTAAGCAATCGACTGTACGATTATCGAGTTATCTGAGTGTTTTGTTTTTTTTAAAAATCACCTGTCGTGTGGTTTGGGCGGATGGAATTGTAGAATCTGTAACGTCAAATGATCTTTAAAAATATGGGACGTCATAGGTGCGAAATTGCCCGAAGTATTGTTCCTTTAAAATGAAAGAAATGGCCTCATCGATTGTGGCCGGCAAGCTGGACAAGTGCAACCACCAACCGACGGATTGTGCAAATCGTGGGATCGGGTGCATTTTGAATTCGAAATGGTGTTTGTGCTTGTGCGCGCTCTCTGCCTCACATATGGAAATCAGAAGAGTTCAAAGAACATTCGATCTTAGATGCAGACTGTTGGACTGCAACAATCTACAGGGTGTAGCAGTCGATGCGTACATGTGCAAATGTTTCCAATGCCAAACAATGAGCAAGATTCTATGCATGGATAACGACATTAAATGCAAAGCAGACAGTCAGGCAGGAGGTCTTGCTGTCGTTTGCTTTCTATTTTGCACGCGGCACTGCAATCCATCTAGCCAGCCACACTTCCTCGAGTGTCCCTTAGATTTCTGGTGCAGCACGATGAAAGTTTACAACTGGCGGTCACAGGTAACGAGTCACGTGGTTCTTTAAAATTAATTTTCATATACCCCTCCCCACACACACACACTCACCCCCATCATATCCCGTCAGTCTTCCTTTTAATGCTTTTTCATTAAGTCTTCGACAAATGAATACGAATCTTTTATGAGAAACAGTACACACACACACACACACACACACACACACACACACACACACACACACACACACACACACACACACACACAAACAAACACGCGCGAGCGCGCATTTACGTACGCGCATATGCACAATCACGCACACAAAAGTAAAAAGGTGGATGTTATATAACTAATGACCTGTTAAAGTATTGGGAAGGAAAAACAGGATTCTCCAATCGGATTGGTTAGCCTGAAAATCACATCACTTTGAGTGAACCCATCGTGCCGACAGATGCTATTTTCTGATAATCTTGTGGAAACAGGTGCATTGTGAATACTAATTTAATTTATTTATTTAAAAAAATGTTAGCATAATTGCAAAAAGGTTCAGTCTCAGATTTTGTAAACAAAATTTTTGAGATGGAGAAGGTTATATACATAGCAGATTATTTTTTTTATGATTTAGTTTATATTTAATTTGAACAGTCAAATTCGATATTTCACGCCCAGCAGTGCAAATAATTCTTAGTTCGTGAGAAATGCATATATAACTTTCCTAAATAGATTTCCATCTTGTCTACGCGCCTTATCTGCACTTAACTGACCCACTTAATTAGAAAGTTCAAGCCGTGACCCACTTTTGCCTGGTGCTTTTCTGCGCTAATGACACAGGGCTTGATTGCGGGTGTTACGTCTGCGTGCAGAGCGTATTGATCTTGTGGACGGGTGTCGACCATGACAGCAGGTTCTTAAAAATAGTAGCATATTATTCGGCGAATACGGAGAGAGAAATTGCAAAGGGGGATGGGTTTGTATGCTAGGGAGATGTGTGTGTGTGTGTGTGTGTGTGTGTGTGTGTGTGTGTGTGTATTTGTGTGTGTGTACATTTGTATGTGTATATGTAGGGAGGGGGCGCGGTTGTTGTATGTAGGTGTTAGTGGACTGTAGAACATTATTGAGTAGGTTTGGTCAGGCAATTTTCTTACCTTCTTGTGTGATGATCTAGATCAGAAATGATTGCGTTTGCGCGTGGTAATGCACATGGGACCTACTTTATCGTGCCACCCGATATTCAATACCACAAACCTATCACCAGAGGATTGAGTGCGATTAAAACTCAAGTTTTCCTCTCCGAGCCGGAGTCGAACTGCGGGTAATGGGCGCTAATTTAGTGTCCTACCTCTGTGGCCACTGGGGCCCAAGAGAAACTTCGGACACTTCTTAAGTCGTCCTTGTTGCATTCATTGCAGTCCTAATTATTGTTCTCATCATCTAAAGTGACCCCATAACTGTGACACCGCCACATTGGATTTAACATAAAAATGATTTAAGATCTTTAATTATGACAAGCCTGGCGATACCTTCTTTTTTTTTTTTAGAAAAAAAATAGTGGTACGTAACTTTACTGTCCTAATTTTTAAAAAAACAAACAAGCAAACGAAACAAAAATCCGATGCTAATGCGTGTTGATGCAAGATGCAGTTCACCTACTCTTACCGAAGAGCTGCACGTGATGTAGTGCATCTTCCATGCGACAAACTCGTGAGCCTCTTCAATGACTGACCCGATTCTCCCCTTTCAAAGTTCCCCTTAAAGTGACATCCCCATATAAATGTTTTGTTTTCATACTCCAGCGAGCGTTTGGTAATTTTTACTACAGCATCATAAGAAGAGAAGAAGATGTATCAGACACAAAAGTCCTTGGATGATGAAATAACCAAAGATTAACAAACTGGTGGGTACTTATATAACGATCGTATAACACAATTATGGAGTGGTTACATGGCTACAGTGCAATAAACGCATCTCTTACTGGTCGATCTGCAAAATCCTGAAAATATGTTACCATAAAAAATTAATGTTTTCTCGTCAATAATGAGCATGCTGCAGGCAAGGAAACAGTTTTGGTTTACAATGTATAGATATTTTTTCAAAATAAATACAACAATCAATAATTAGCTTATGTCATTCGAATCCACATCTCTTGCTTCTCAACACGTCAATCGAACTCGCGACCCCTTCTATTGCCAGAGAAATTGCTTCTGGTCTAATCGGAAGGAGGGTCACATGACATGAAATATATTTCAGCCCCGCAGAGCCTAACACATATTTCAAATTGCATTTCAAATGTAGATTTCAGCATAGCAGTAAGCTACCGCACAGTCTGTTCTAGGTCGGGTCACATATCACGAGGCTTCAAATTAATGCCTGGGATGACCTATTTCGACGCGCAAAATGTCACGTACCATCAGAACTATTTCAATAATGATATGTACCATCAGAACTATTTCAACAATGATATGTACCATCAGAACTATTTCAATAATGATATGTACCATCAGAACTGTTTCAACAATGATATGTACCATCAGAACTATTTCAACAATGATATGTACCATCTAGCCTACTCCAACATACAAGTCAAGCATCATGGTTTAGTCGATAATAGAACTTGTCTGCAAAGTGTATAAATTATTACCAGGAGAATTCCACACAGCATCATGTCAAATTACACCATTATAAAGTAGAAATGCTGTTCAAAGAAAATATACCCCAATGAAAAATGTACCTTAAAATAATGTATGAGAAAGTTAAAAGGGACTTAGATTTAGCTAGAAAATGGTTAGGCAGTTAGAAAGAAATAGATTAGTTGAAATAGACTTAGATTTAGCTAGAAAATGGTTAGGCAGTTAGAAAGAAAGGGACTTACATTTAGCTAGAGAATGGTTTGGCTAATAGAAACAAGTGTCTTAGATTTAGCTAGAGAATGGTTAGGCAGTTAGAAAGAAATAGAGAAATGTGTGAAATAATTGCTACAGATGTGGGTAGCAGTGGTACTGTGTTGGTTTTTAAGTGATGGACTTGTGTACATTTTATAATTGTGTACTTTGAAATTTACTCTTTACATTTATCGTTTGATGCTCTGGTCCCGTCAATGCTTGGATGGTGTTTATAATCTAAAAATAAACGATCTCTAATGAAAAGAACCTGTGCATCATCGTGTGGTATTGTTTATTCATCATCGTGTGGTATTGTTTATTCATCATCGTGTGGTATTGTTTATTCATCATCGTGTGGTATTGATTATTCATCATAGTGTGGTATTGTTTATTCATCATCGTGTGGTATTGTTTATTCATCATCGTGTGGTATTGTTTATTCATCAGGTTGTGGCAATCAATCATCTACCACTACCACCTCACTACACAACTCGTTTGGGTCCGTTACATATGTGTGTGTGTGTGTGTGTGTGTGTGTGTGTGTGTGTGTGTGTGTGTGTGTGTGTGTGTGTGCTTAACTCGAGTGCAGAAAGGCAATCCATCACCCAGAACGAGATTGAAGGAACGCATTACTAGCGTTTTACATAAACTAATAAAATATTAGGAAACATTTGTCTATGACAGAATGAGGAACGAACTCAGTTTCATCAAGTACCTTTTCCTAGTGTACCTTATACAACAGTAGAATCATTGAGTGTTCAAATCATAGAGTCTGTGCATGGACTTTGTTTTAGGAAAACAGAAGTTTCTAGGATTCCACTATTCGAGGATTCGAGTATTTTAGGAATCAAGGGAAAGATTCCAAAACTCAGTGTTACAGGGAAAGAGAGGGAAAGCTGTAGCAGAAAGTTAGCTACCATGAAAATTCAAGATGTCAGTTATATTTGGCCGTAAAGAAGTTCCACTAGCTGCACACTATTGTGGGGGTGAAAATAGCGCTGTTTTAACGCCAATCGGAGAAGACTAACAGTAGATCCTTTTCTCCTGACCAACCAAAGTTTGCTTCAGATAATATTTAATAGTATGTCCATTTTCTAACCAATCAAATGAAGCCACTTTGTGCCAAATACAAGCACGCGACTTTTAAGTCAGTGGTAGACGAAATTACTAAGTACAGCAAACAAGAGAGTGCTGCTGTTAGTGATGTTTTGGGGTTAACCAAAAATCCACAGCACGCTGAATACGACAATAACTGCCAGAAACGACCTTTAGTCCTTCACCATGACCATTCAACAAATGGATTGTCCTTGGACGATTTACTTCGGTGTATATTAGATGTGGTCGAGCGCAGAGGTAGAGACGTGTTGTAGAGAGAGAGAGAGAGGAAGGGGAAGGGAGGAAAGAAGACGTCACTTCCTATCCTGAGCAAATAATACTGAATTCTTCAGGTCACGTGACAAGTTATGAATCCGTGAAGACAGGATATGTCTTCTTCAAAACGCCAAGGACAGCTAAGTAGAGCATTATGAAGCTGCATGGAACTTTCTAGGCTTCCCAAATATTCTAAGACAGGATAGAAAATAATAAATATCTATTAACAGAAATATGTCATCTTAATTCTTTCGTTAGCACAAACGGAACTGGCTAATGGACTGATTTAATATACGCCGCTGTAAAGCAAAGTTTCGCCCTGTAGGCTATTGAATTGTAGTTATGAAAAAAAATTATTATTTATAAATGTTATAGCAGTGTTATGCAAGCTAGACTTCAATCAGGTTGCTAGTAGCAGTAGAATTTTTATTAACGTTTCTTTTTTTTTTTAAATCCATTTTTACAACTGTATGGTAATAATGCATTTTAATTGTGTTGTCTTTAAATGTTGGTGACTGTTAACTGACGGCTCATAAACGTGCCACTTACTGATAAAAGCCAAGGGGAAACAATCGCTAAAATAATCGCGGATGGTGAGAATAATCAGCATATGCAGTTAATATAAATGGAAATGATTAATTATATAAATCCTGCCACACCGCAAGCATTCTAGATATATCTCTCCCCACTCCACCATTCAGAGAACATCTCTCAACAACGGCACCGCTCTAATACAACACACACGAACACCAAACAACACACTGATATAATAAAACACTCTCAAGCACTCTCCCTTTCTCCTTATCTCTATCACACACGCACACACACACACACACACAAAAATAAACAAACAGCTCCCCTCTCTTACACCCTGACATTGACTTGCAGGAAGCAACAACAAAATGGCGAGAACCCAAAGACGCCTGCTCGTTGTTTATATCTCTTTCAAAGCCAGATTTATGGCAACAATCGTGTCTGGGATCGATCAACACAAAAAAAAATTGTCCAAGAAATCCGACTGCTGGCATTTCCTGATGTTACAACGACACGGGGGCTGAGACAGACAACGAAGTTGAGGCGAATACGTCTTTATGGTGGAAAGACACTCTAAATGTGAATGCAGTAAAGCTGACATTCTACACAAAGCCAACATAAGTTTGTGTGCTGGGGGTTGAGTGCGTGGAAGAGACCGAGAGGGAGATGAGAAAGACTGCCTAGGATGGTTGGTGGGTGAGATGAATAGGAGTGGTGTTATCACTTTGTGCTGTATGCCCCTGGCTGCCCTGGCAAGAACAGATACTGTCGTCTCAAGATTGGCATTCTGTGAGTTGTTTGTGGTGTATATAGACATGTAAACAAATGTGAAAGCATTCCTCGAAAGTTTAAACGCACGCAACAGTTCGTTTATACAAAGTATTTATTAAAGAATATAAAAACAGCTTTTTAATACGTATACTCATGAAAACAACGTGTTTCTAGCTTTAGATTATGTCTGCAAATTTCGCATTCGTTAAAGGCGCAGTACCCATGTCATCAAATCGTGTATAGAATTATATCCTTACTATAATAAATTAATACAAGGTACTTCGGCTGTTCGCAGGCGCAGACTGGGGTGGTGGTGGTGGGAACCTGGAATAAAACTGACAAATTTCAAACAAAATATTTATTTTGTGTTATGATTTTGTTTGTCTTATGACAAGTCTCTCTGAATAATGTCCAACACCAGTGGTGTAAGTGTTCCACACAGGGAGATTAATGTTTAGAATAGATAAATACTCAATAATATTTTTTGTACCACTAAGGGAGGCCACTCTTTGTAAAGCAAATAGAGCCTATGCCATTATTAAGACGTATAAAACAACGAAATAAAATGCACACTGTACGCGCAACAGCAGTATGGAAGATTGTAAAATTATAATTTAAATGCAGCCGTGTGATAAATATTAACGTTGGATAATTCGACAGTTACGATTTAACATACTTGTGTATCAGTCACTTAAAAAGTATTACAACAGTGTTAATATTAGGATACACATTTCCCGCATTTGTATGGAGAGAAGTACAACCTTCTTTACTCATCACAATGGCGGCAATGGATTACAGAATCAATATGGTTACCAGCAGTTGTGAAGGGAGTAAACAACTGTTAACACTCAAAATTACGATGTAAAAGACCACACCCAAACAGTGGTCAGAGGCATTTAAATAGTATTCTATATGGAGCTAATGGATCTAAAATTAAGTAGATCGTCCACGATTATCAGTGCCTAAAATGATCGTATCTTTAGATTGACACAAAGCGATGGAAATGTCAGCATGCTCTGTACAGTAGGTGTATTGTAAAAGTCATACAAAGTCATACTCTGTAAAAGTCAAGGTGTATTGTAAAAGTCATACAAAGTCATACTCTGTAAAAGTCAAGGTGTATTGTAAAAGTCATACAAAGTCATGCTCTGTAAAAGTCAAGGTGTATTGTAAAAGTCATACAAAGTCATACTCTGTAAAAGTCAAGGTGTATTGTAAAAGTCATACTCTGTAAAAGTCAAGGTGCATTGTAAAAGTCATACAAAAGCTCACAAGCTCTGCGTGGCTCCCTGATGAAAGTGAGATTCCACAATAATCCACCAAATGTGAAAGTGACCACATGTACTCTCTCTCTCTCTCTCTCTCTCTCTCTCTCTCTCTCTCTCTCTCTCTCTCTTATATATATATACACATATATCACACGTATCACAGTCATTCAAAGCTGATACATATACACACACACAACACAATTACAAGCAATTACACACGCATCACACAAACACTAAAAGTTATTTACAACTGATCTACATAAACACAAACACACACACACAACCAAACACACGCATCACGCATACACAGAAAATCATTTACAACTGACATACATACGAACACATACACAAACACACTCACATCCAAACATGCACAAATATCACATACAATGTGACGCACATATTTTCGAGGGTGATAAACTTTGATTTATTTTCATAGGCAATTAGTTCATTCTGCCTTATTTATTTTTAAATAATTAAATTTGTTATTTGTAAAAATTTTCTTCTTCTTCCTGTGAAGCCTGATAAACTCGCTGATTGAGTTAAACATATAACGGTCGTTGTTTGTTGCTCTATTTCATGAGTATAATACAAGAGCAAGCCAAACCATATGCCTTGTTTTATGTAGGCGGTTGTCGTGTAGTGATACAAACGGACTGACACGCAAGACTGATTTAGATTTTATTTATTCGTCAAACCCTGTGATACCCAGACTTAATCCAAGACTCAGTAGCCTAGTGGATCTCCTTGTCCCCCCATCCCTCTCTGTGAGGCAGAAAAAGTAGAAATATATTTATTGCAGATGACCGAACGCTCATAGGCATATGAACTGGAACAATGGCTGAAAGGGCTGATGCATGACTACGTTGTGAGATTTGAACTGAATTTGGCGGGGGTGGTGGTGGTGGAGGGTCTTTTCCGGCCTAGGCCGATTTGTGAGATTTAAAGTAAGATACCACTTATGTATACTGTAACGTCGGCTGGTGCTCGGCAGATCTTAGCATCACCTTATCTATAATATATAAATTCCTCCTTTCCCGCCCAACACTCACTTATTAACTCCCTTTAATGCTCCTAATAGAGGTTAATAGTGTAACTATATTTTTTCTTGTATTGGAACATGTGGTTTGAAATATTTCCTGAATTTTTATGCTTAAATTTTAATTCATTTTGTTGAACGTGATCGGTTCGACTTTTTGTCTGTGTTTAAATAGATATTAAGTGTATTTTTTGTTATCATTGACAGGTGGTTTAAATTCTTTTGCTGAGAACCAAAAGAGAGCCGGGGTTAAAGTCCAGGATTTTAACAAAAGGAAAGCCCGGGAATTAAAGTCCAGGATTTTAACAAAAGGAAAGCCCGGGAATTAAAGTCCAGGATTTTAACAAAAGGGGAGCCCGGGAATTGAAGTCCAGGATTTTATGTCTAGATTTAATGTCTGTAGTCGTACGACCAGCATCTAGTGTTTAGTTTTAATACAGTTCGTATTATTGCCTGGGTGGAGTTGAATTCCGAGACGTATTTTACCTTGCTTGGAGTCTGGGCCTTGATGGAACCATTAGCATATGGTTCCTGTTTATTCAACAGATGGAATTCGCTTAGAGTTCCTTGTGAAGCATCACAGGAAGAGGGTTCTAGTCCTTCGTGTGCAACATCTTTTATTTGTCCTTGAGTGCAAATTTGTCATCTTTTATTTGTCCTTGAGTGCTAATTTGTTACCTTTTATTTGTCCTTGAGTGCAAATTTGTCACCTTTTATTTATCCTTGAGTGCAAATTTGTCACCTTTTATTTGTCCTTGAGTGCAAATTTGTCACCTTTTATTTGTCCTTGAGTGCAAATTTGTCACCTTTTATTTGTCCTTGAGTGCAAATTTGTCACCTTTTATTTGTCCTTGAGTGCAAATTTGTCACCGTCGTCAAATATCGGCGGCGTGGTGCTTATTCCTCTGGGGAAATGTTGTTTGATTTAAAAAAAAATATTTTCTCATGTGAATTTGGGACATTGTGTAATATTTATATTCTCATTATAAGGAAAACATTGCCTGATTTTTTTTGGAAGAATTATTATTATTATTGGACACTGTATGTGTGTAGTTCTGTGTCTATTCTTATATCATCGAGATCGGACTCATCCAGTGGACCTGTCCAAGAAATATGAACACCCATCGAGAAACATTAAGGTGAACATGTTTGATTTATTTTTATTCTAGTCATTTCTTTAGGTCTTTGTTTTATAATATGTATTGGTAAAAACTCTTAACATCTTTGCTACATTGTAGCAAGTGATATCCTGTGCGGAGAGAGAGAACTTGCACTATGTAACCCATTTGATGTTTATCGATTTAGTCCAAACGAATCCTATAGGACGAGCACTAAATTTGCACTTGATGTATCTTGATTTATATGACATTCTATTCACTGATTGTACTTTTGCCATACTTGTGTGTATGATTTATATGACATTCTGTTCACTGATTGTACTTTTGCCATACTTGTGTGTATGATTTATATGACATTCTGTTCACTGATTGTACTTTTGCCATACTTGTGTGTATTTGCTGATAACATATGTGGCTCTAGTGAGCAAGACTCGTGATAACTTCTTGTAAATAAATCGCTATTCGAGTGTACCTTCATTTCCATTGGAATGATAACATATGGGCTCCAAAGGTGGGGACGATAAATATCCAACAGTGCGTTCTAAATGTTCGTCTTCTGCATCTAGTCAAGGGGTCATAGCGTGAAGGTCAGTATCTGCCATCAATCTATGATTAACAGAGTCGGTCAGATATCGATCCGGTAACACCGTTATTTGTGATATATATATATAAAGGGCTCGCCCGGGATTGGATCCCTCTGGACTTATTACACTATGTAACAAATTTTCACTTTTGTTCTGTTCCTGGGTTGAAAGTGTGTTTTTCTAATCCGTTAGGTCTAGAACAGAAAGGAAATCACTGTTATTCCAGAAAAACTTTGCTTCTGTGACCGGGACAATGAAATTTGGAAAATCGCGGGTGTTCGAGAAAATTCTCAATTTGCTTTCAATGCCGAGCTTCCTCCCTGAACTGCTAGAGTTGTCCACATGTTTCTACAATTCTCCTGAACACTCTAGAACGTTCAAGAAACTTCCAGAACTTTCGAGAAACTCTCAGAACTTTCTAGAATGTTCTTGAACGTTCCAAAAGTAGCTGTACAAATATAAAAGCACAGGTGTCTCAAACCAAGATTCCATGAGAAGTTATTTATTTGATATGGCATCAAGAGATTGTTTGCATCCAGCTGATTCATTCTGCTAGGTGTGCGAACAATTCATAAAGACAAGAGCAAAAAAGTATTCCGTGGAAGCAAGTCATATAATGTGCGAGGCCTACAAGGCATACTTCGGCGTGCCGGTCGGGGACCAAGACAAATCTTGGGCACCGCATTTCACATGCGAATATTGCAAAAAAACACTTGAAGGTAAACTGAACAGTTGCTTCTCGCTTAGATGTGTTTTAATTTATATTCATAAAATTTCAATGCTTTAGATCGAGTTCATTTCAAAGAGTTGTAATTTACAAAGTTTTGTCATAAGTCATGTACTGTAGGCAAATACGTTCCATCTTGAAATCATTCCATATTTTGAAATTTCCTGCCCTCAAATTATTATAATTCTTATGTATTATTATGTGCTATGTTACAGGTTGGTACAGAGGAGAGAAGCGAGCCATGAAGTTTGCTATCCTACGAATTTGGCGAGAGCCGACGGACCACTCAAGCAACTGCTACTTCTGCATGGTAAACCCAAAAAATCGTCGCACCGGCAAAAATGCCCCTCAGATCGTTTATCCGGACATACCTTCTTCCATCGCCCCAGTACCACACAGCCCCGATCTGCCTGTTCCGACTCCTCCTAGGCAGCATCGGCCATCTTCAGGAGACAGCAGCAAGTCAGATAGCGAGGCAGATACTGGAGATATGGACTACGATTCTGCAGATGAAGTTGGGGATAGAAAGCCGTACTTCCCTAACCAGAAAGACGTGAACAATTTAATTAGGGACCTCGGGCTTATGAAATCGAATGCTGAGCTTCTGATATCCAGGCTCAAACAGTGGAACTTGGTTGATGATAGCGTACAAGTCACGGATCAGAGGAAGTGGCATCAAAGATTCTCCAACTTCTTCAGTCAGCGTGATGGGCTGTGCTTCTGCAACGATGTTGCCAGTCTATTCCAGGCTATAGGTATCGCATGTAATCCTATTGAATGGCGCCTATTCATAGACAGTTCATCCCGAAGCAGTTTCGTTGCAGTTGTTCAGGGCTTCCTAGGTAATCACAAAGCTGAAAACTATGTGGAGTTGGTGCAGACTCTCATAAAGAATTACGCCACAATGGGATGCAGAATGTCTCTGAAAGTTCATATCCTTGATTCGCATCTCGACAAATTCAAGGAGAACATGGGCGCTTACTCGGAGGAGCAAGGCGAGCGCTTTCATCAAGATATATTGAACTTTGAGCGTCGTTACCAAGGACAGTATAACGAAAACATGATGGGGGACTACATTTGGGGGCTACTTCGAGAGAGTGATTCACAGTACAATCGTAAATCTAGAAAATCTACACATTTCTGAACCTTGTTGAGTGGTTTCCAACTGTGTTTGTCTATTCCTTGTGCAAATTTTGTTTTTACCTGATCATAATGACGAAAATGAAAAAAAAATCGTTCTATTTTCACAAAAAAACGAGTTTTCTTCGTGCTGTTGTCATGTAAGCAAAGTTTGTGCTTAATGAAGTCATTTTTTCAGGTACTTTAGACATAAGCAATTGAAATATAACACTTAGAAGCCAGGAACAAAAAGTGTGTTACATAGTGTTATTAATCGCCATGACTCATTATTCAGACTATTAATATATAATAGAGATTATCATTTGGTCAAGGCGGAAAGATCACCAGACATACACAAAAGTAATTCACAACTGTTATACACCTACATAAACACACAACCAAACACACATGCATCACACATACAAAAGAATCATTTGAAACTGATATACATACATACAAACGCACAAAACGCAACAACCAATCACACATGCATCACGTGCATAAAAGTCATTTACAACTGATATACGTACACAAACACATATCCAAACACACCGCGCATACACAAATAGTTGCAGATAGACAAACGCATTTCCAAACACACCAAGCAATCACAAATAGTCATTCACACACACACACACACACACACACACACACACACACACATGCATATCCAAACACACCGCGCCTACAAAGACAAACACAGACACACACCACACAAAATTGGGGACGTTCATCTTTGCACACACAACAAAAAAAGAAAAAAAGAAAAAAAAAGATGAGTTGATTTCTTGAAGCTGTGGATTAAGTTCATGGCATTATTTGGGTCCGCGTTGAAGGGGCGGTTCATTCACTGTTGATCGTGACTTATGTAGCACTGCCCTAGTGGTAAATCATTACAAATATATATATGGAATATTACCCATACCAAGTTCTATACGTTTCTAGGTTCTGTAGCTAATAGAAAAACAGATAATGTAGTTAATATTTTAATATTTAAAAATATGATAATACCCAGATCCTACAGCCACAAGGAAACCTTGTTCTATGTCTGTCTTCTAAATCTAACTGGAAACAAGATCTATATCTTGTTCTATATCTGTATTCTAAAACAAGATCTATATCTTGTTCTATGCCTGTCTTCTAAAACTAACTGGAAAAAAGATCTATACCTTCCAAGGACAACAGATAACAGAAAACCGGATGTGAATTAATACTCTCTATTGTAGGTTCAAAGATCAGTATAGTAACCATTTTTTTTAAAATTATCCAGTCCATATAGACAATGACAAGAATAATTTCTAACATTATCCATGTTCTATAAACGATTAAAAAAATATTAAGTTCTCATGGTAGGTCATATAATCAATTAAAAGCAAAACAATAAAAGCCAATAAAATTTAAAAAAAGAACCATTTATAAAACTATCCAAGTCATTGAGCCAATAGAAAATCCAACTCTATACCTATCTTACTGCTAACAACAGAAACCCAGCTCTCTACTTACCCAGACCTTAAATCTATAAGGAAAATCAATCTCCACTATTATCTAAGTACAGTAATTGTGACGGGTTGCACCGTAAGGCAAAATACGCTCCTTGTTTTTATAAATTTTACCTACGAATTGTTTCCCTTTTTCCATAATCAATAATTAATATTGTGTGGCATAAAATTTGTTGTTGACCTTCTGAGTGATTTATTATGCAGTCGAACATACTGTCTGCCCACGCCTTGCACTCCGCCAGAAAAAAATAGTGTAAGTAGGGGACCGTTAGCCCCACAGGCAGAGTATAGAGGATAGGGGCGGGGGATGATTTGTTGACGTGGGCGAAGTTAACCAGAAACACTATAACCCCTAATTTGGGCATTTGAGTTCCGCTCATGACGTACGCAAAACTGTGGTCAAACCCAAGTAGGTATATACCCCCGTCTAAACCCCGCTCGTTTTCACACTGCGACATGCCGTTCAGAAAGGTTGACCTGTGAATGCTAGAATAAGGTTTTGTGCAAGTTACAGAGCTTGACAAGCATATATATGATGACTTCACAATAATAATTGAAATGTATTATTAATTAGGATGTTGAAGATTTTCTTTTTCTCACTGATGATTATTTGTATGTATAAAACTAATGTGTATTTCTTTTCAGAGTGGTAGTGTGTGGCATTAGCGGCAGTTATTTGTATGTATAAAACTAATGTGTATTTCTTTTCAGAGTGGTATTGTGTGGCATCAGCGGCAGTTATTTGTATGTATAAAATTAATGTGTATTTCTTTTCAGAGTGGTATTGTGTGGCATCAGCGGCAGTTATTTGTATGTATAAAACTAATGTGTATTTCTTTTCAGAGTGGTATTGTGTGGCATTAGCTACATTTTATTCCTATATGCAGGATGATGAAATTGTAATGCGCACATGTGAAGCTTCATGTTCTTTGTTCATTGAAAAACTACTTGAGTTGAACTGATTTATAAAGTGATGTGATTGTTAAATGTAAAACTACTTGAATTGAGTTGAACTGAATTATAAAGTGATGTGATTGTTAAATGTAAAACTACTTGAATTGAGTTGAACTGAATTATAAAGTGATGTGATTGTTAAATGTAAAACTACTTGAATTGAGTTGAACTGAATTATAAAGTGATGTGTTTGTTAAATGTAAAACTACTTGAATTGAGTTGAACTGATTTATAAAGTGATGTGATTGTTAAATGTAAAACTACTTGAATTGAGTTGAACTGATTTATAAAGTGATGTGATTGTTAAATGTAAAACTACTTGAATTGAGTTGAACTGATTTATAAAGTGATGTGATTGTTAAATGTAAAACTACTTGAATTGAGTTGAACTGATTTATAAAGTGATGTGATTGTTAAATGTAAAACTACTTGAATTGAGTTGAACTGATTTATAAAGTGATGTGATTGTTAAATGTAAAACTACTTGAATTGAGTTGAACTGATTTATAAAGTGATGTGATTGTTAAATGTAAAACTACTTGAGTTGAACTGATTTATAAAGTGATGTGATTGTTAAATGTAAAACTACTTGAATTGAGTTGAACTGAATTATTAAATGATGCAATTGTTAAATGTTAAACGATTGGTTATGGGACACTAATTACTGAAGTCTATGATGACAAACTCTGAGTGTTTGAAGTTTTGAAATGTCTATTATCATGCTTTGTGAATGAATATATTAATGACATTGAGATTCTTGAAATTGTAAGTCAGCATATAACGCCAACATTTTTTGGATAAAGTAGCCCACTATAAGAGTCGTTGTTTTCGCCCAGTGATGCCAGCTGGAGAGATAGCATCGCAGATTCCAGAAGGCACATCAATTAGTTTACTTTGTCTCTGTAGTGAATAATTAAATATCCCAAAAACATATGTGGTAGGATTTAATCTAGGGACTCTAAGAGTACACTAGGCCAAGGGGACGTCATCAGCATTAATATAAAATTCAATTTTTTTAATTCATGTCACAGTAGTCAACAGCGCATAATCAATAACTCTCCAGGTCCCAGAGCCAATAGAAAGTCAGAAAATGCGTGAATCAAAAGCTGATGAAAGATTTTCTTTTCTGGAGTCTGAACAAATGAGTAAAGTCATGATAGTAACTGGAATCATGATGCTACTTTAAAAAAAAAAATTAACTGGCAAAAAGAAAATGTAGGGTAGAGAGGGGTGGGGAAAAGAGTGGAGAGGACTGAATGGAAGAAATATTGCCACTCTGATTTTAGAATGAATAACACAGAAAACTGAAATGGGAAAAGTGGGAGGGGGAAGGAATCTCCCCAAAGATATCGGTGTACAATTTTAACCATTTTATATTGGGACTATTTCCACATGAGATACTAGGATTAATCGAATTAAATTTTCATTTAATTTAAAAAAGCAATTCTTTCAGTAACAAATATTGACCTAATAAACAGTAAAGGAGTACATAAATATTTGTTGATAAATAAATAAATATTTATTGGCTGCTGGAAGCTGTCTACATTTAAACATTTTCGGCCTCGAAAAATAAAACCTGAATTTCCAATTTTCCGGTTACTCATAAAGTTAAACATACATTTCCAATTTCCCCTTTACTTGAAAAAATGAAACCAACATTTCCAATTTCTCGGTTACTCAAAAAGTTAAACCCACATTTCCAATTTTCCGGTTACTCAAAAAGTTAAACCTACATTTCCAATTTCCCCCTCACTTGAAAAATGAAATCAACATTTCCAAATTTCTCGGTTACTCGAAAATATTAGATCTCACCATTCACTGAATCAGAAATATTTTATATAATTAATGTCCACTTTCACATTTTTCCTTCTTTATTTTATTTTGTTAATTTATTTTTGTTTGCTTCTTGTTACAGAAGGGGAAAAGGAATTTTTATTTTTCCTTTTCATTCCCTGTGTTAAATAATTTTTAATATTCTCCTTTATCAGATGCCGAATTAGTATTGATTTTTCAAGAAATGTTTGTCCAATTGGTCTTCTTCTTGTTGAAATAATAGCACGGGTTCTTTAAAAAGAAAGAAGAAAAGAAAAATGATGTTGAATGAATATGAGAGAGAGAGAGAGAGAGAGAGAGAGAGAGAGAGAGAGAGAGAGAGAGAGAGAGAGAGAGAAAGAAAGGGAGGAAGGAAAATGGGGATGGGGGAGTAAGAAGAGAGAAAAAAGTGGAATGTTAAAGAGAGGGGTGTAGACAGATAAAATAAAACAGAGACAGTATGTACAGAGAAATTATATATTGCAAAGATACAGACAACACACGAGTCTGCATTCAGTTAGGTCTCTGTCACGTGATGGCTTATGTAGCCCCACAACCACCCTCCTCTATAAATAGACTGCAAGCAAACCTAATTATAGAACAGCTGACCCTTATATCCAGGCTAAAATAATACGTGAGTTTCTACTCACAAAACTATCCAATCGAAGTGCAGCTCAACTGCTCACAACGAATGTGCCAGAAGTCTACCTGTAAATCGTCAGTCCAAGCAAACTGACCATAGAAATAACATGTATTTTGGCTCCTGGCATCAATAAGCTATAATCATAATACTAACCCTTATTGTCAGTTATCAACTCAACAGGAAACCTTATCTGTATATATTACTGCTGACGGTATATGATTGTGCTTCATAATTAAATATTATAACTATGCTTATTTAATATTGACTATATTTTTATTGTTATGTTTTGCTTTTGATATTAGAATGTATCATGACCATGTAAGTAAGAGTGTTATATCAGAGAAGATGTGTGGACAATTCTTAGCCCATGTGTATTTTACTGGCTGATCGGCACTTTATCTTGGATGTTGATTTCAATGAGCACTGAGCCATGAAGCAACACCAGAGAAGAATGATATATGGACCAAAAACTGGTTCACTGGACCATGTGTGTCTGCTATGACATTCACTAGACCCTAGATGGCACGTCAGGTGATCAAAGTTAAGTGACTATAGTGTCAACAACCACACAGCTTCAGTCAACTTCTTTCAGATTTATCTTAGAATTCACTCAGAAACATTCTGTGTTCTCTTATAAACAAATTTATTAGTTTGCTGATATGAACAAGCCAAATAACTACCACAGTGTCGTATGACTCAAATGAACAATCTCTTACGACATTATATGGTCGTGATTATGAACGATATCCATTTAAGTGAGCATTTGGCATTACCTTTATGACAAGTGGCAGGTTAACACTCACCAGCGAGCATACTTACAGCTACTCCAATCGCCCTCAACATAAAATGTTTACCCATCCTCTCACTACCTATTTATTGCTAGTGAGCAATAAGTTTCCTTGCTATTTATAACCTCCATTCTGATCCCCACTATGATCACGATGAGTGCTGACTTACTCTGAAATATTTAACAATTCTGATGACAGAACAAATAAAATATCATTCTACTCCATTATAAATTTATCTTTGGTTAGGAGGATGTGTGGGACTGAATCAGGGGGTGAGTGGGTGTGTGAGTGAGATAAAGAGGATCGAATTCGTGTTGACACAGGCAAATTTGGCACTTATGTGTTTGTGCATGTGTGCTATGTTATGCGCTGAGTGTGCATGTCACATGTTGTGTAAGGAGGAGACAAATGTCATTAAGTCGCATCTAATAATCTAAGTTGCAACTAACAATTCTAGCGACAAATAAATTAATTATCTGAGCTAGAAGGAAATAAACAAACTGCTGTGAAGCCACAGACCTCTCCCACAGCTTAAAGCATCAATCCTCGAAAAGTGTTCACCTCCTTGGATCTCCCAGAAATCCTGTTCTATTTCAGAGTCCAAGGTTCACAGTAACAACAAATAGACATTTTAGTGGGGAGAAAGTCAATATAAATAGTATTAAACAAAAAGCATGTGGTGGGAAGGCGTGCATGGGCGTGGGTGGGTGGGTGATGTAGGTGGTGATGAAGTGATCTGTTACGCATGGTTGCAGTTTTGCCTACGTCGCTCATCTTCTACATAAGATAGACTTCTTCATGGTCTGACAAGCACAAGAACCTTTTTATTCAAAGGACAATTTGGTAGCTACGTGAGCGTGGGTGGGAAGGATGAGACAACTCTACTTTTCTTCACTTCCTCCGCGTAACTGGCTAGACAGCGGATGATGGACTTCTGACATTCGATAATGACTGAGCATCAGTGAAGGCACAGAAATCATAAGGTGCAAAAACAGCACCCTGTGGGACACCATAACTATTGATAATCTGGTCTAGGGTTTCCCTCTCCTGAACTCTAGTTGTGCTTTGTTGTTTGTTTCGTCCCAAGTATGACTCCATTCAGAATGCCTTCGTAAAACGGCTGTCAAGTACATGCTAAACACGGTGCCGCAATAACTCATTGTCTCTGACTGGAAGGTGTCAAGCGCTGCAGATTAGCCGGGGAGAGTTAACACTTAGGTCGGTCTTTCAGTCATCCAATATCTGGGTCAGGTTTCCGAGGCTTTTGTAGAGGGCTGTAAGCCTGCGAGAGCTTTTCATGATGCGGACTGTGCCTGTGCAGGTACGGGGCACTTAGCTTAGTACACGCCTTAGGTATTATCTGACTTCCAATGAAAGCTCTTTTACTGTATTATGCTCAGTTAAACAGTAAGACAACTAAATGTTAATGGACACACACACACACACCAAACTAACACAGCGTGAAGTTCTAAAGTGTATAGATATAAAAAAGAAATTTATATTTTCGTTCATGTTTGATATATTAATTAAATGTTCTTTATTTTTTCATATATTGTGTTCTGGTGTGTGTGTGTGTGTGTGTGTGTGTGTGTGTGTGTGTGTGTGTGTGTGTGTTAAGGCGTGTGTAAGGCGCATTTGTCTATGTGTGCAAACAACTTCTGACGCATTAATCTAATTTTGAGAGAGATGCGTTATTCGATAGTGTTAAATGTAATGTACATGGGATCAGTGCAGTATTTTGACGAGGACGTTGAGTAGAAATAATGACGAGTTTGTTTTCTTGTTCTAAATATATAATCACAATTCAGAAGTTATGATTATATGTTCAAGAACAAGCGTACAAAATCACTTATTTTATTCTTTATGTTGGTGTGCTAACACCAGTCCACTGAGGTGTGTAAACTACATGAGCCAAATCAGTCCAGGTATTCGTATGGCGGTGTGCTAACACGTCCACTGACGTGTGTAAACTATGTGGGCCAAATCAGTCTATCTATTACGTGTTAAGTGTGCCACATTAGTCTAACAGTAATTTACAATACCTGTGTCGCATCAGTGCATGTATCTGGGCTTTGTGTGTCAAATTAGTTCAAAACTACTTGCAAGCTAAAGATGCCAAATCAGTCATTTGATTGTATCAATTATGTGTTAATTCCAGTCAGGTATAAAAAAATAAGTGTCCCACGTCAACCCATGTACCTGAATACTCAATGTGACATATGAATCAGTTAGGTATATGTGCATTTTAAGTGTGTCAACTCAGTTTGTGTACCTGTTATCAGTTTAGTAAACGTGCCAGATCAGTTCAATTACTTCTTTTCTAAGTCTGTGTCAGCTCACCTTTGTTTGGTACCCGTTTTCAGTTTACTAAAAGTGAGAGATAAGCTCAAATATTTGTTTGCTAAGTGAGTGAAATGAGTTCACACACCTTAACTTTTTGGTTGATTTTAGGGTGGCCCGACAGGTGGGCGGGCGACAAGAGGTTTGCGACAACTGGCTAGACACAACCGGCTAGCGACAAATGGCTTACACATAACTTACATCTGTAGAATAAATTAGATAATTACTTACGTTTTTTCTGTTGTTTAGCAAAATGTCGTATATCGTATTATGCACAAGTCACTTGCAGTTCACCAGTTGTTGCTAGGCATGTGTCAGTAGCTGGTTGACATTCGCTACCTGTCGCCCGCTAAGTGTCTTGTAAAATGTCGCCCGCCCAGATGTCATGGAACCGATTTTAGGTATTGTCCCTCTTTCAACTCTCGCTGATTTTGCAGAGGGGTGCAAAGGCCAGGAGAGAGGTCAGTCTGGAAAAGACGTACAAAATACTGTATTACTAAGGGTAAGAAGAAAAGGTGTGAGCAGGTGCTTTAAAGATTTTCTAGGCACAATTATTTTGCCCTGGCAACGGCCTCTTGTCTCCTATTTCCACTGGCGGAAGGGATCCTTGATATGCACAACTTAAAGCATGTGTTCCGTCCTGTTCCACAGACTAGACACTAAGCCCAACATCTTCATCTGGGAAATGGCTCAGAATCAACCATATGTTTTTCATCTCAAGCAGTGATTGAGCATCACTCACTCGAGCGAGAAACTAGCGTCCTACCCTTTTGTGATATCTTACTGCAGTGGTTCTCAACACCGTGCCGGCGGGCGCCATGGCATCTACATGCGCCCAGGGCGAGGTGTGAAAAGTAGTACAAATGTAGGTTGTTCCCTCCGACCTGACGGCACTCATTTTAGGTTCTGTAAAATCATTCTAAGCAGAATTGATCTTATGGAAATCATATATGACGATAAAGTCTCTTGTACATTTTCAAAGTAAGAAAAAAAATGGTATATGACAGTGATTTTAACTCTTCACTACATTCAAAGACCTCAGGAAGAGTTTGCACATATATTTCAACAGTTGATCATCATTGAGTCTGTGGTTGACTTACTTGGGAATCCTTTTACTTGCCAACTAGAAGTAACGAAAACTTCATCATCATTGAGTCTGTGATTGACTTACTTGAAAATCCTTTATTTGACAACTAAAAGTAACGAAAAGTTCATCATCATTGAGTCTGTGGTTGACTTACTTGGGAATCCTATTTGACAACTAGAAGTAACGAAAAGTTCATCATCACTTAGTCTGTGGTTGACTTACTTGGGAATCCTTTATTTGACAACTAGATGTAAAAATGGCGACATCGACTGCAAGTCTCATTCAAGTAAAACCTCGAACTCGAGATTTTGGACATTCAAAATTATATTGTTCTCAAATCGATCACAACAGATAAGTTTTGGAATTTATAGCGCACACATAAATCTTAATTCGGTTAATGTGTGAACTGCTTTTATTGAGCATAATAAAGTCAAAGTACAGATCTTGACTTAAAGATGTGATCTTGAGGATTGCTAACAAACGAGAATATACTTTTACTGGCTCAACTGCTAAAACCTGACAAATGAAATGGAGTGCAAAACGTCCTACTGATTTATTACAACAAAAAAACCTGACAAATGAAATGGAGTGCAAAAAGTCCTACTGATTTATTACAACAAAAAAACACGTGGATTAATAGTACCTTTTCTCTATTCAGTACTGGTGTGCGATTTTGAATATTATTCATATTTGTATGTTTACAGATATCCAGATACATATAACAATAAAAATTGTACTTAACCTTTGTATGTTTACAGATATCCAGATACATATAACAAAATTGTGCTTAACCTTTTTCATGTTTGTATGTTTACTTGTTGAAATCCAAATACAGCTAAAAATAGTAAGAATATTTTTTAATTAACCACAACTGGCTTCTATGTTAGAGTAAAATAAATATATTTCGGCCACTAGTTTAACAATATTGTACTTATAATAAATAAGATAAAAACTGCCTGCTAATGATATTTATTTTATAAAAGCTACTTAATTCATCTTCAAGAAAGATTCAAAAAGATCAAATTCACAGTAATAGTGATAGGTACGTTTGATACTAATGCCACCTTAGTTAATGGTTATGATTATTATAATTATTTAATTATCCATATCTAATTACAAGTGATGAGAATCTTATGTTATTAATAATTCTCCAGAAGATACTACATGTCTCTACCACTTGGTGGATAGGTGGGCGCTGTGAACGTTTTCTTTCTTCCAGAATATTAAACACAATCAGCCCACTTTGTTTCCAACATATGATTATCAATATGTGTAAGAAGGTCAGTAAATTTAATAATAAATTTATTAAATGAAATATGATTTAGAAAATACAATGAAAAGATTACTTGACATCAATATTTCCATGAACGATGTTCAAATAATTTCAATGTGTATACAGCCTTGGACCCTAACACATAATTCAACAGATTAGTGTCAATATAAATCATAGGATAGTTCTTATCATAGAACAGAAATGGAGCTATTAGAGATAAGTGATAATAAGTTTGTATATCTGTTGTGGGTGGCATGTGTGTCAGTCGTGCCATTTGCCGTTTCGACCTGGTCAGATTAACTGCCATACTGATAATGAATGAATACGTCACCATGCAGTGAATATATACAGCGAACGTTCATACTGATTCTTGTGATTTTTGACACCCCAGCTTGATGTATGTATCTCGCACGTGTGCCTTGGCACTGTTTCGTGTCCTCAACATCGACACATTAGTTAGTCTGGCAGCTTCCTAAGACTGCAACGTCACTAGCATACCTAGTTTGTACCATAGAGGGAATGCTTTGTTGTTGTTTTTTTTAATGCTGAGATTGCTGTTTTGTGCCATATCTTCTCAAATGGTGTGAGAATCCACTGCTCAAGCACTTCAGAAATATTTGTTTTAAATCGCTCTATTCGTTGTTTAGCCGCCATCTTAGCATGCAGAGGGCTAACAGGAAACTCAAGTGTATTGACATTTTTAATAACCAGAGCTGACAGTTTTACTCCTGAAAAATATTTCTTGGAGTGGAATTGTTTTGTTCCCCTTAAATTTCCTTGGTGTTGATTGTATATTAGTGGAGTGGGGTTGTTGTGTAATATGCTATTTAATTTTTTCAGGTGATGTTTGATTGTATATTACTGGAGTGGGGTTGTTTTGTAGGTGATGTTTGTATATTACTGGAGTGGGGTTGTTTTGTAGGTGATGTTTGTATATTACTGGAGTGGGGTTGTTTTGTAGGTGATGTTTGTATATTACTGGAGTGGGGTTGTTTTGTAGGTGATGTTTGTATATTACTGGAGTGGGGTTGTTTTGTAGGTGATGTTTGTATATTACTGGAGTGGGGTTGTTTTGTAGGTGATGTTTGTATATTACTGGAGTGGGGTTGTTTTGTAGGTGATGTTTGTATATTACTGGAGTGGGGTTGTTTTGTAATATGCTATTTAATATTTTTGTAGGTGATGCTTGACTGTATAAAAATTAAGGTTAATCCTTAAGATAAATGCAACCTGTAATTAGTAGATTAACATATACATTCTGATTAGAAATTTTACTGTAAATTTATATGTAAATTTTTATTGCGTGAACTCCCAAGAGTTTGTAGGCAAGCCCCAGTTTCAGTTTTTGAGTTTAAAAAAAAAAACACTGTGCAGGTTTGACAAGTCCCACTGTCATGTTTTTGATGAAAACTGTGTATTATGGAAAAATAAAACTATTATATTGAGATGGGAAAAAACTATTATATTGGGGAAAATAAAACTATTACATTTCAACTCAGATAAATGCTCCTATAGCAGAAACAGTGAGAAGTAAGGTGTTGGTCTGACACAACAGATCATGAAATGAGACACAAGGCATCTTCAATTGACACAACAATGTGAGCAATATGCATAATTTGGGGTTAGGGATTAACAACTAATGTGAATATTAAATATTATTGAGTAAAATAGAAAAGGGGTCTAATAAGAAAGCAGCTAGGCTCTAAGCATTGATATTCTTGTGATATTCTGAAAATGAAATTATCTTTACTCTGCAGTTCTTAATTTGTACCTACTTTATAATTATCCCTGTATTTGTCATAAATTTTATTGGAGAAGTATATTGCTGCTCTGCCAGAATAGTAATGTTAGAGTCATTGTTACTTCTAATCATTTTATTTTGTCTTTTGTTAAATAATTTATTGTGTGTGTTGTGCTCTATAATGTGCTGTTTATAAATTAATACTTACTAGTGCAATATTCCATCTGGGCTCTGGTATGCATTGATTCAGAAAGATACCCTTGGAAAGATTAATCTCTGTACATCTGTACAGAATTTCTTAGGAAGTTAAGGATAAGGAAATATGCAGGTAATATGTGTTTTTATTTTAAAAAATTATCAAAAATCCCCAGTGTTATCTTTAATGATCCAGGGACCCATTATAATAACCAGTAGTGGACTACTTTTTGTTAGCAGTAAAGGTTAATACTGTATCAGTTACTGAATACCTGAAATTATATTTGCCAGTAATATACTGAGTGTAGCCATTAATTATTCACTCAGACTTCTTTTATACATCATGTACATTTGAATCCATGTAGACATGCAATAGATGTACAGGAAAGAAATCCATATGTATTATTGTTGTTATTATTTTAAAGACATGCAATAGATGTACAGGAAAGAAATCCATATGTATTATTGTTGTTATATTTTAAAGACATGCAATAGATGTACAGGAAAGAAATCCATATGTATTATTGTTGTTATTATTTTAAAGACATGCAATAGATGTACAGGAAAGAAATCCATATGTATTATTGTTGTTATTATTTTAAAGATGAAATGCAATGATGAAATATTATTTATTTTTAGAGATGATTATTGTAATTCAATATTGAATTTAAAATGGTATATTTAATTAAAATGTTTCATGAATGAAAGGTGCTATAAAATATCAGTATTTAACTGTCGATTACTGCCCATGATTAAGACAGTCCTTTAGCTATCGGGTTAAGTAGTGCCACCTTACGTTTATTTAGTTTTATTTATTTTGTAATCTAAGGGAAGCCTGTATGATATTTTTATTGCCAGTGTATTAAGTAAACGTTAGTTTTAAAGAGTGCGTGCGTGCATGTGTGTGTGTGTGTGTGTGTGTGTGTGTGTGTGTTTGTGTATGTGTGTGCTTGTTTGTGTGTATGTGTGTTTGTGTGTGTTTGTGTGTGTGTGTGTGTGTGTGAGAGAGAGAGAGAGAGAGAGAGAGAGGGAGAGAGATACAACCTAAATCATGGAGATTTTGTTCGTATCTTGGTTTAAATTAATAAGCAAAACACTTTGAGGCACTTCATACCGCGCAATAAAATATTCAACTGAATTGTTTGACAAGACAACCAAATTGAGCCAGGTTTAAGAGTAGTCCCACTTTAATGACACGTTGAAAAGACCGCAGAGATTGATCGCTGTAATTAGAATGGTCTATGACTGGTTTTGTGAATCTCGCTAAGTCCGACGAAGGTTCAGCAATGCTGCGATCCTTTAACACTCAGGGATAAAGTATCCAGAAAGTGCCACCACTTGAGTTCAAAGTGCACCCGACCACGTGGTCTGCTAAATGTAGTCGCTAGTGTTAATTTCACGACGATGTGACCATCTACGATTTTAGAATCATTCGTATTTTTCTGGGAGGAAGAGATCGGGGGGGGGGGGGAGGAAAGAAAGGAAAGAAACAAAGATAATACATTTACAGGCATAAACAAACAACAGGAAACGAGCAAATATGCAAACAGAACAATACTTTCAAAAGTCAAATTCTTAAAAAATCTAATTCAATTTCTTTAACAAAAGCAGTTAATATGATAAAGAATAATTTTGAAGAAAGAAGAAAGAAGGAAAGAAAGAAAGAATACGGCAGGAAATTGATGAGAAATGGCATGAAGCTCAACATAGCAAGTGTAACAAAATGACTTAAGTATGGCAGCTGCCAGCATTCCACCTCTCGCTAAGCGCTTTACAATGCTTATAAAACATCTTTGAGCACACGATACGTTGAACGGATTTACAAATACATTCTCACCTACCTGAAACAAGAAAGAACAGGTTAGCAGGCGTGGTCCCACAGGTGTAGAAGTAACTTGGGCTTTCTTGTTTTCCTTTTTATCCTCACCACATTTAAGTCGTCGCAAAATTTATCCTTTTTTTTTTCTGCTTAGTTTTAAGCGCATGTGCAGAGATTGTACTGTTGTGCTCGGTCGCTATTATTGTGAAAACAAATGACGTCATTTTTAGAATGTCTGAATACGCTGAATTAGGTGTAGAAAATACTCCTCTACTTTAACTACTTACCCCAGCAGACGACTCTAACCCAAAAAGCAAATAACAGTTTAAGGAAATGATCTATGGCATAACCAAATGTTAGTGCGAATGACGGTTACAGTATCGTCTGCTCGCTCCTGTCTCCATTCGAGGTTTTCAAAAGGATAAAACGGAATGCTGCATTTTCCTATAAAGTCTTCACCAGAATTCTGATCTACACAGAAAGCGTAAGCGATTTGATCTTGAATGACAGACAAAATGACTTTTGCGACTTGCACTAAAACGCAAGCCATTTTCCACAAAAAAAAACTAATGTTGCCTGCTTTTGTACCGGAAGTAATTTATATCTGACAATTTATCTGTTGACCCTTAGTCACGTGTTGTAGAAAGTTTTCAGGTACTCAGCTCCAGCCGAATTATGCTATTGTTAATAGTATGTATCTCTCCTCGAATTGTTTTCTTTTTTAGTCCGGTATCCAATTCTGACCCGATAGCATTAATTCTACATTCGTTGATGTCCTGCGAAGGAAAGTCGATAATCTAACGTTAGTTCCTAGACAAGTTCAGTCCCTTTGCATGTGTATGTATATTTATCACAGTTAGTCGAACTGAGGCGTTGAAGATTTTTCTGTTATATCAAAATGCGAGTGTTCAAAGAGCAGAAATCCGTGTATTTATGGCTACTGGCCACCTGTTCTTTCTGTACTTCGTGGCCTGCAATCGGATGTTTAACTTTTGTACAATGTAAATTACCTTTTGTCTCACTGTTTATCGCCCCTTACGCCACAGGCGAAAGCGGAGTTGAGTCGTGTGCCAAGACACGAGAAAAGTTGGCGTGTTGACTGCTTAATTTCTCGCATTTCTCTCTGAGTCGGCTTGGAATTTATTGTCTGACAGTCGTCGTGGTTCTCAGAGTGCATCTTACTTTTTCTTTGTGCATTTAATCCATCTCCTCCACTTGCGTGATTTTAAATTATTGCTTCAATTTATTTTATTGACCCGATGTCCGCTCATCTCTGCTATGCAGTCTCAAATTAAAGCCGAAGCCAGAATTAAAAGATGTTATTTATCGACTTATAGGTTCGTACTCTCTGAAGAGAGAGAGAGAGAGAATGTGTGTGTGTGTGTGTGTGTGTGTGTGTGTGTGTGTGTGCGCGCGCGCGTATATGTGTGTGTTTGTGTGATTAAACCTTTCTAGTAGGGTCAAGGCTCTCCGCCAGTGGCATTAATTCTACAAAGCTTCCGAAGATCTGATAAGATATCAGTATAATTAACAAGGTATCCGTAGAACTAGCAAGATATTTCTAGAACTGACAAGGTTTACAAATTGATTTCTGACACATTCACACTAAGAGCGTACTGTAGAAACCATTGACTGCTTGCATGTTATTAAAAGACATATTCTTTTTAAAATTAAATGTCTTAGTGTGGCCTTTAGAATCCGTTTTGTGATACCGGAGAACTATTTATCAGTCTTGGCAATATCTAGTCTCCTTCTGACATATACCTTCTGATCTTATCTGAACCAATATATGTATCTAATTTATCCTAACAGTACCTGATGTCCTTTAATCTCCACTAATCTAACATAATCCGACCTATCTAATCTACCTTATCTATCCTAACAGTACCATAATACTTTAACCTGATCTAATCAAACTTAATCTAATCCGTTCCGCTTTCACACCAGCCAAACTAGTCAATCCAGTATGATCTTATAAACTCTCAAACAACATATCTTAATCTTATCTATCCAGTTCAGTCGTCAGTGTTTTGTCTTGTATTTAATTATGTACTTATCTGCATGGCTTTGTCGGTATTCCTGTCTTCTTATGGGATGAAACTTGATCTCAGAAACAAACCTCAAAAGGCCGGTCGGTCGGAGAAGTAGTATTCCACAAGACTATCTGAGTCGTTAGTCTTGCTTATCGATTTCTCAACCCTTCCCTCCCATTACTTCCCACCTGTCTCTGCCTCTCCTCCTTCCTCTGATCATCTCCTCTGTCTTTATTTCTCCCTCTGTCTACATTTCTCATCCTCTCTCTTGTCTCTCTCTCTCTCTCTCTCTCTCTCTCTCTCTCTCTCTCTCTCTCTCTCTCTCTCACCCTCTGTCTCAAATGCAAGGACTATACCTCTAATGACATAATCAATATAACAGTTCGCTTAATCTTTATCTTCTCTTCCTGTTGTTTATTTCTTTTTCGTCCCTTCTCTCTTTTCTGCCTACTTACTTCGTGGCTGCTCTCTCTCTCTCTCTCTCTCTCTCTCTCTCTCTCTCTTAGAGGAAAGTAGCAGTTGAATGAGTCATAGATTGACTCACCACTGACTGATTGATTAAATTGACGGATCTGATCTACCCAATATGTGCTGCCAAACTTTAATCTAATGTGTCAGTTCTATGTGATCGCTCCAACTTTCCCTGTATACCTTGTATTGATTGACTCGTTGATTCTGTAATTAGGGATGATAATGGCGCGCCCTGGAAGTCTGTTAATCACTGAACTGTAACTACGCGCATCCATTAAAATGAAAATAACTCAACTGGTTAAATTTTATCAGATGCAGGTAATATTACTTTAAAGCTTATCTATAAACGGTGTGTAAAAAATAATCTTCACACACACACACGCACGCACACACACACACACACACACACACACACACACACACGCGCACACACACACACACACACACACACACACACACACACACACACACACACACACACACACACACAAGTGCGCACATATAAACGACAGTTGTATTTTCGCAGCATGTTAGGAATAAATCTCTGTTCTTTTCATTGTTCGTCAACATAAGTGCTATACCGGTAAAAATATGGTCGTCATGCACGTACACTCACATACATACACACTCATGCAAGTTTTCTTTATGGAGAGCATCTGGAACCTGGCATGATTATAGACGGAACGTTGTCTGCTCGACATAACCACAGCGAAACTGAGACAGCGCGTGCTGCAGCAATCCGTCCACAACCGGACAACCGACACCTAAACATGGCCCCACAACGGCCAAACACGGCCCTAGAAATAATGACAAGTTCGGACGCGTTCATCATAGCAGAACCATGACTGCACTTCTAAAGAAAAAACACAGCCATTTACAAACAAGCTCCTTTTATTCGCCATCGTTCAACAAAATTTCACATCCATCGAAATTTTGTACTTGGTGACGTCATAATTCTCTATCTCGCGCTTTAAAAGCACGTGGTTTAGAAAAATGTCGCTCCAAAAGAAACTCCTGTAAAATCTCATCCAACCAAATAACGATGTAATTTGTTCTCACGACTTTTTGACTCCGATCTTTTCACGACGAGAAACTACAACACAAAAGCTTCCTTACATGCTTAGAGATTATTTGCGTACATCTTTACTTTAGCGCACACACGCACACACACACACACACCACGCACTTTGTCAGCAGCTGGATGCATCATCTGTGTGTGTGTGTGTGTGTGTGTGTGTGTGTGTGTGTGTGTGAGAGAGAGAGAGAGAGAGAGAGAGAGAGAGATCTTTTGTTACATCAGTGCCTGCAAGTGCAAAAGCAAGGCTAGTTAGTTTTAGCGTGTCAAATAGGACATCTTTCAGACGCGCATACAACACGTTTGAACTTCGCATTAATCTGACACCCAGGCTCTAAAGTTGAAATTTATACCAACAGGTGCACACTATTTAGTGAGCGCGGTGCGTGCTTTGTGGAAAATACATTAACGCGTTCGCCAAATAGTCTTAGGAAATCGTGTTTACTAAACTTCTCAAACAGATGTGATGTAGATAAAATATAATATTCAGTGCTGTGTGGCTGCGGTATTTTTACTTTTCCCCTTCCCCACTCATAAATGGGTATAGTCAGGGTCATCGAGATAACCCCCAAATTGAGCGTCTGAAAGTAGTGCTTAGAGTAGAAAAATGTGCATCAGTGAGGCGTTGTTTGCAAAACATTTACATACAGAATAGTGTTTGGATGAACATATAATTACTGAGTAACTGTCACTCGCTTGAATTTAGGGTACATGTTTAATTAATAATTGAGTCGTATGTTGTGGTGATTTTTTGTTTGTTTGTTTGTTTGATTTTAAATACATTTACTGAATTAGCGTACAGTGGTAATAATAGAACAGAGAAAGTACAAATCCGAATGCTGTTTGGACAAACATGCAATTAATTAATGTCATGGTGAGAGGTGTCTGGACAAACATGCAATTAATTAATGTCATGGTGAGAGGTGTTTGGACAAACATGCAATTAATTAATGTCATGGTGAGAGGTGTCTGGACAAACATGCAATTAATTAATGTCATGGTGAGAGGTGTTTGGACAAACATGCAATTAATTGATGTCCTGGTGAGAGTGACACTGAACGTGTGTTGAATCAATGCCTGGACTACTGTAATATTTTGACGTGTTTTTACTGTCATTTGTGGTTAGTGCTTGGATACATGTGTAATTATGCTGAGTGAAACTGACATGTTTGTGTCGGTCCATGTCGTGTATGATGTTTGCATCAACAGTGTCTTTCCTTGAACTAGTGAGTGGATTTTTTTTATTTTTTTATTTTTTTATTTTTTTTTGTTTTTTTTTGGGGGGGAATCGTATAATTAGAGAGCGATTGTGGGTGGCATGTTCTTGGACGTCACTTACTGATTAGTATGAATGGTGTTTAGATAAACGTATTTCTACAATCAGTGTTATTTCTATTGTCAGTGTGAGTGGTGTTGAGACAAAAGTATTTCTACAATCAGTGTTATTTCTAACTGGCAGTGCACGTAATGTCAACAAATGTGTGTTAAACCAGTCAACATAAATGGTGTGGTGACAATCCGTACTTATTAGTGTGAAGTTTTTCTGACGTCTTTGTGACGTTTTTGCAATGGGACTCGGACCCGTTTATAAAGCGGAATCATTCTGGATAAAGTTGCAGTTATTATGTCATTGCAAGAGATATCTGGATTAGTCCATAAAGCTGAATCAGCGTAATACTTTAGAACCTACGTGGCGTGTGTGTGCGTTGTCATGTGTGTACACAGCTGTGTGCGATTTAATTAAACCAGTATTAAAAGTGACGGCTTGTTATTCTTTCCTATCTGTGAGGTGACGTGTGTAAACTTATCTGAAAGTTAGCTAGCTGGCTATAATAGATAGACAGACAGACAGACAGACAGAGAGATCACTTATTATACATTTCCTTCAGTCTGTGTTTAAGAATGAACTTGGGGGGGGGGGAGGTATACACCCCAAACACACACACACACACACACCTTGCTTTTATTCATCTAAATAAAAATAGACCTAACTAGGTACAGAAACTCCCGCCGAATAGAAGATATTAAGTACAGTGAAGACAGACTAAATTTCACGCCAATTTTAATAAGTTCAATTCCCCCTTTGGTTGTGAAGACAAGATATTGAAGAAGTGAAATCTGTCCGGCGTACCGACTGAGGTCACACAGAAATCAGGCGGACGAACCGCATAAAGACAAACCCGCCACACCTCTGACCTTTTCTGCTCTATAACATAAAGGTCAAGGCACAACGCAGTCGTTTCAATTAATTTAATTTAATGCGACGCGTTTAGTTAAGTGTTTTCAAGGGTTAAAAAATAGCAATAAGACGATGAATGCTGGGACTGGTAAAATAATATATTCAAAAGGGTTAAAAGATAGCATTTAGACGATGAAAACTGGGACTGGTAAAATATATTCAAAAATATATTTTCTGTGAAACTAGTACGGGCGCGTATGCAGATTTTGTTTTCATGTAAATTTAAAAAGAGAATTATCGAAAGGGAAGCAATTTGCTTGCCATTTATTTCTGTACGAGTACTGTTACTTTCGGATAATATTTGTTTCCCATTCTCGTGCTTCCTTTGGTCGTTTCTTCCTGTGATGGTTGCTTATTGTTGCTGACTATTTCCCTGTTGCTTTTTATTTTATTTTTTTTGCTTTTGTGCTGTCTTATGTTTTCAGTTTCTATTCTCGTATTGCCTTTTTTTTGTCTCTTTACGCTATGTTCTGATCAGATTAAAAAAAATTGTTTTGCGGTATTTGTTTAATTTTATTGTTTCATTTTGTTCGTTTTGTTTTGTTTTGCGTTTCATTTAGCTTCGTTTCCATTTCCTTTGGTGTGATTTGTTTTGGGCAATTTATTTTGCTTATTTCGTTTAGTGTCGTTTCCTTTCCGGTTTATTGAATTGTCTTTGTTTTTGTTTTGGTATTTCATTTCGCTTTGATTCCAGTTTGCTTTTTTTTTTATTCGACTCTTAATTTTTTTTATTTATTTCATTTTCTTTTGTTTTATTTCCATTTCACTTGTGGGTGGGTGTGTTTTGGGTTGTTCTTGTTTTTTATTTTTTTGTACTTTCGTTTGAGTTCTGGATTGTTGTGTATTTTATGGGTATTTTTTTTACATTGCTCCTTTGGGGGATGGGGGGTATGATGAAATATTTACATTTTTGTTTCTTATTTTTCTTTGTTTCTTGTTCTTCCTTTTTATTTCCGTTACTTTATTTGTCTGATTTTTAGTTCTTTGTTTCAATCCTTTTTAAATGTTCAATTTGCATGTCTGATGCAACGTCACGCATACTTTCGCCGTTTTATTTTTCTTTACTTCTTTTCTAATCTTTTGTCTTGATAAATGCCACGTACAGACAGTACCTGCAACGATAACCAATCTTGCCGATAGATTGCCAACCGACAGCCTACAACCCGTGGAGCAGTGTTGGCTGATAAGTGGGTGTACTGTACAGCTTCAACAGGGGAGATAATCTCGAGTATCTGTTTATCATAAAAATGCATTCAACATCTGCGTCGACTACCTCGAGATGTGAAAGACTGATAGCTTTAAACGCGCAGTAGTCTTCAACAAAAATTGTCATGATAACGACTTTCTTAACTTACAAGAGTTGTTTCCCCCTCAGTAGAAGGTTTTAAAAGAAGGCTTCAGACGGTTTTTATAATGCGGATATTGGTGTTAAAATGTTCATGGCTGATAAATGACTGGCTAACAAAACCCTATATCCTTTCATGCAGTCAGGGTGTGATTTGATGCAATTATTTAATAATGATGTAATGTACCCTTGATTTGTAATTTTTTTTTCGTGATGTGAAACAATGTATTCAGTTAATCATTGTGTAGTAATAATAATTTATTTATGATTGTAACTGTAATGCAGTATGCACTTTTTGTTAAGTTTTATCGTGGTGCGCTTTAATGATTATTCAAAATTTTACTCTCATGTGCAATAGTTTTTGTTTGGTGTTGGTTTGTTTAAAAAAAAAAAATTAATGACTACACGTATGTATTTGTTGTTTACAAACTGAGAGCCACATTTTTTTGTCAAATAAATCGCTTATCCTTACATTTTTTAGAATGAATCAATGATCTATATTTTAAAGAGAGAGAGAGAGAGAGAGAGAGAGAGAGAGAGAGAGAGTCATTTAATATTACGTTAAAAAACAACCACTTAGGTAGATGGAAATTTTCAAAAAGCCTTTGATGCTTTTTTTGAAAAAAAAAAATGTAAAACCTTCCTCAAGTTAGCTGTCATCACACTTCCTTAAAACAAGAACAACACACAAAGAGCGTTATACTCTAAAACACAAGTGTTTTTGTGCTAGATGAGAACTGTAGTGACCTTCAGAACGGCATGTCCTTCACTTCACAATTGACGTAGGCAGAGGAATGCACGCATTTATATTCATTTTTGTTTGTTAGGCTATAAATTGTTTTTAAAACTAATAGAAGATGATTTATTATATGTAGGTGTTCTGCTTATTTGTTTGATTTCTGTGAAGATATTGAATAGTTATGTCTTATCTGGTATTTTTAATTTTTAATGTTTTCTTTACATTATTGTAATTTATCACTACTGAATATGTAGGACAGTTATCTGTCTATACTTGTATCATTTCTGAAAGTGTCTATAGGATAGCTATCTGTCTATACTTGTTTATTAATTTATATGTCCAGGATATTAGGTAAGAATATATGTGTGTGTGTGTGTGTGTGTATGTGTGTGTGTGTGTGTGTGTATGTGTGTGTGTGAGTGTGTGTGTGTGTGTGAGTGTGTGTGAGTGTGTGTGTGTGTGAGTGTGTGTGTGTGTGTTTGTATGCGTGTCATTATACTGGCCAATGTATACATGAGTATGAATTAATTTAGCATTTATTTCTCTTGTGTCATCTCTAAGCAGATTAACATATGTATCACGCAGTGTGACATCCATCCAACTAACTCTCGTCTACTAATGTATAGACAGACATATCACCGGCGTTGTGATGGTGGATGTGGTGTTGGTGATGATGACATCGATGAAGAGTGCAACAATAATGATTAATTATCTTTGCGACACTGACACGTAGTGAATCAAAGTTCGCGAGTATTTGAGAGTTAACGTGAACAAAACCATTTTGTTTGCTTATTTTTTCATGTAAGCTAAATTTAATTCGAAATAAGACAAAATATATTCTCCCTCTAACATAGTGCGCCTGCCTGCACGTAAATGTTATTTAGACACTTGGTACGTCGTGGTACAGATCAGTACTTGGACATGTGAACCGTCCTGTTCTCTTCGTGCCCGTTACACGTGATAAAACAACGTAGTGCAGGGCGAACTGTCAATTGCATGTGAAACTTAATGAACAGAACACCTGCTGTGATAATGTCTTCTGAAGTTATTACTGTCCCCCTTACACAATCATCAGTGTGTGTGTGTGTGTGTGTGTATGTGAAGAGGTATGTGTTTGTGAAGCGGTGTGTGCATGAAGCAGTATATGTGTGGTGTGGGTGGGTGAAGTGGTGTGTATGAGTGAAGTAGGGTTTGTGTAATGTAGGGTGTATGTATGTGTGAGAGAGCTTAGTAGGTTGTGGGTGAGGTGTGTGAAGTAGGGTGTGTGTGTGTGTGTGTGTGTGTGTGTGTGTGTGTCTGTGTGTGTCTGTGTGTGTTTGTGTGTGTGTGTGTGTGTGTGTGTGTGTGTGAAGTGCAATAGGATATAAATAACTTGCAAGACGAAGAGATAACCGATACAGCCTGCACAGTACAGATAATGTATCGCTTTCAAAGCGGGGTCAGATATTGCTACCTCGTCTCTCTGTCTGTCTTTCTCTGTGTCTGCACACATGCACGTGCAAGCGCGCAGAAGTATGCATGTACAGTTTATATCCTGCTGGCTCTAAATTCTATGTCATTTGTTATAAACTTAAGTCATTTATATACAAGCGTTTTATATTTTCTATTTGACTCATATTAAAAAGTTTAAATTGAGATAATTTATTTGTCTCAAAGGGTAAGTTTACGTTGTGTGTGGGGTGGGGGGTGGGGGGGTATTATTTTACTACAACTACTACTGGTCCTACTTCTACACTTCGTCGCCAAACAATTCATCCTAAATCGTGAAGAGCTTTTCTTATATTTTTTAAATCTAGTATTAATAGCTCGACACGTGACTCGTGTTTTCCTCTTTTAGTATTAAATCCTCGTTTTCTGAAGATGAATGGCGAAATTTAAATAAATAAATCGTTAAGTCAAGAGGCTCACTACAGTTCACAAAAATAAGTAGCGCCAGACAGAGGGCGCTAGAATCACTAATATGCCTATATCTCTCAATGTTAGACAAGTCTCAACATCGTCTACTTTTAACCATTTTACGTAGTTTACTTTTTACCCGTGGGTTTTTTTGTGTTTTTTTTTTAAAAAGAAACTTCACAGTAAGGAAGAAGCCACAGGAAAGTCCCCCTTTATAATTCTCAGAATTCAGTGAGCCACAGGAAAGTCCCCCTTTATCATTCTTTAGTCAGAATTCAGTGACTACAGTAAAGAGAAGGGGTCGGTGAGGTCGAGAGGTGATGGTTTCGACTAAATCAATTTGCAAATAAACAAACAGCCGAACATGAGTAAGTTTACACTATTAGATAATACTCAAGCATTAAATATCTTTTATATTTTATAATGTATTATCGGACGTAATGGTCTATCTGACACGGTGAAATCCTGTACGTCCCCGTAAAATAGGGGTCTTTCTAGTGAGGCAGTTATGCTAAAGCTGATTGTAAAACTACTGCGTCCCCTTGAAATAAGGGGCCTTTCTATTGAGGCAGTGATGCTAAAGCTGATTGTAAAACTACTGCGTCCCCTTAAAATAAGGGGCCTTTCTAGTGAGACAGTGATGCTAAAGCTGGTTGTAAAACTACTGGCGACAGAGTGCCCTGACGTAAAGGGAAATTAGGGGCCTTCCGAGTGCGCCAGTGATGTTGAAGCTGGTTGAAAATCTGCCGTGGACGGGGGGTGGTGGGCTAAGAAAGACAAACTGAATACAAGCAAGAATTTGTAGAATGTCCTTTGTGTTAATGTCGCTATTTGTAACGCATTAAAGTTAATGTCTCGTATGTCTCTCTATATCTGTATGCTTTTGTGTTAATGTCGCTATTTGTAAAGCATTAAAGTTAATGTCTCGTATGTCTCTCTATATCTGTATGCCTTTGTGTCAATGTCGCTATTTGTAGAGCATTAAAATTAATGTCTCGTATGTCTCTCTAAATCTGTCTGCCTCTCGTGATTATTGTCTATAACTCTCTCAATCTTTTTCTTTTTCTATTTCTATTTCCATCTCTTTTCATTCTCTCTCTCTCTCTCTTCTTTGACCTGATTTTCTCTCTCTCTAACCCTCATTCAATTCTTCTCTTTCATTTTTGTCGCTTTCTCTTTTCCTTCCATCCCTCTCGCTTTCTCTCACGTTTATCCAGGTCTGTCTTTGCCCCCCTCTCTCCCTCTTACCCTTCTTTCTCTGTTTGTTTGTGTCTCTGGCTCCTTCCTCTCTGGTTTTTATTAAAACACAAGTCTCCTATCTCCCGTTTCCCTGCTTCCCTTCTGGTATTGTTTCCTTTATTGCCTTTTCACTGTGTATCTACTCGACTCTCTTTCTCTCCTCCCACCTTCCATGAAAGCGAGGATGGGGGTGGGGTGGGGAGGAAGATGATGTGGCCTATAGTAGCCCGTGTGAGTTCGTTACAACACCACGGTAGATGGTAGCATGAGGGTGGATAGTCATTGCACGGGGTAGGTCACAAGGAGTGTGGGTGATCGTTACCTGGGGGGGGGGGAGAGGCAGGCAGATACCCTTCTCAATATGGAGTGATCGACAGAGTCGTAGCAGGGTTGTTGGTGGATAATACTGGCTGGGGTTTGTGTGAATAGTCGTTACATGGGACGTTTACATAGGATTTGACACACACACCCCCTCAGGTTTACAGAGGACTGGATAGTCGTTACATCAGTCATTACGTGCGGATAGATAGTCATTTCATTCGGTGGATAGTCGTTACTTGGGGTAGGTGGTCTTTACACCAAAGGTAAAGTGTCATTAAACCTAGGGGTTAATAGTCGTATTCTGAGGTTGGAAAGCCGTTTTATGGTGTTGGATAGTCGTATTATGAGTGTGCAAAATCATATTATGGAGTGGATAGATGTTTTCACCATGGGAACAGTGGCTACATGGGGAGAGATAGTTATTACCTTTGGTGAATAGATGTTACCAGTGAGTGAAAAGGCGTTACACGATGGAATGGAAAGTCATTATATCAGAGGATGGGTAGCTGTTCAGTCAGGATGGGTGGTAGTTGCAAAGGATAGACATTTGTTACATGGTGTAGATATCATTACGCTATGGGATGGATAGCCGCTATGTATAGATTTTTAGTCTTTACACTATCGAAGTGGATAGTCGTTACACCAAGGGAAGGATAGTAGTTATATAATGGGGGATAGTCCTTGCACCATGGGTACGATACTCGTTAACTTGGGGTGGTAGATAGATAGTCCTTACACTAGGAGGATAGTCATTAACTTGGGGATGGGGGTGGATAGTTGTTACACTATGGGGGTGAATAGTTGTTAATTTTTCTATGGGACTGACGGATCTGCCGAAAGTTTTCTTCCTGTCAGTACGAACAGAGCTGGTTTCAAACTAATGGTTTTTATTATGATTATTATTTTTTATTTGCAGTTTGAACTTTTGGGCTGTTTTAGTCAGCAGTCTCCATTAGGTTTCACCTCTCCGTCCCACTCACTTTCTGTCTCTTTCACGGTAGTGTATATGAGTCTCCCGAAGTCCAGCTGTTTTAGTTAGAAAATCTTTCGTTTTCATCACACCTACTTCTTGCTCGTAGTTCTTTATGCAGTAGATTACCGATATCAGGTTCGGAATGGCCATCTTTCAGTTACAAGGCAATTCTATACTTTAAGCTCCATGACCTACTTCCACAGAGACACACTGAAATTTTAGCTCCCTATTTTGGCCTTTCAACACTACCTGTCTCTATTCACCGTTGTCGTTCCCTAGGGTCTCCGATTTGTATAGACCTCACACTTGCAGTCACTTTATCAGTAATAGAAGTCAAAGCGTACACTGAATACTCTATTAACAATCACAGGGAAATTGCTAAGCTAATGAAAATGCTCTATTAACAATCACAGGGAAAATGCTAAGCCAATGAAAATGCTCTATTAACAATCACAGGGAAAATGCTAAGCCAATGAAAATGCTCTATTAACAATCAGAGAAAATGCTAAGCCAATGAAAATGCTCTATTAACAATCACACGGAAAATGCTAAGCCAATGAAAATGCTCTATTAACAATCACACGGAAAATGCTAAGCTAATGAAAATACTCTGTATGGCAGTATCGACAACAAGCTTTTTTTTCTATGCAGCAGTATCCCTAACGTCTGCCCCAGCCAGGAACCCCCCGTCCCTTCTTCCCTGCCTCATTTTTTTCGAAAGATCGATGTGCGAAGTGAACATTGCCAGCTGATTGCTATTTTCTTGGTTGTGTACGTAAGACATCTTGTCGACGTCATTGCGACTGACATTATTACGTAATACACGTAGATTAGAAACGCGTGCAAAAGGCTGAACAAATCTGGGACTAAGCTAATGGTTTGTGTACATAGTGGCCTTGAAGAGATCCAGTGTTGCAATAGGAGGGCTGTAGAGACTAGTTAATCTACAGCATTTGTTAATTTCAAATTTGTTAATTTAAAAAAAAATTATATTGATATTTGAATGCAGTCAAACTGCAGAATTAATTCATAGAATAAAAATGTAACGGTCAAAAGTTAATATATGAAATATATATAAGTGTGTGTGCATGTGTGCATGTACATAAGTGTGCATGTGTATACTGCTGCCTTAATGCATGGACACACTGGCCCCATGCTAATCTATGTATCTTATGACTTGCTGTCGATTTTTATCCTGTGAGTTGTTGTGTAGGAAGGGCTCCTGTGCACTGCTTTGCAGTGGGCCTACAATGCTGTTCAGATAGTCCTGCATGTGTGTGTGTGTGTGTGTGTGCGCGCGCGCGCATGTGTATATATGGTTTCCACTAGGACTCACTATATTGAAACTCTATTCCTTGAAGTCAGAACCGTTTTGTGTGTTAGAGAATTTAACTAAGACACACAGTAAACAATTTTTAAAAAAAATTATTCTTTGAGTGACAATATCTGAATTAGCTATTCCTGCGAGATTAATGGGGCTGTGTCCCTGCCTACCAAGATCTCTTTACTTTAATTTTGTTGTTGCTTTATAAAGTTTCTTATTTTTCACTGTAATAATCTCCTTGTGAAATTTCTTAATATTTCATATTTACGTATGATCATTCTGTATTATTTGTACTGTCGTCTTGTTAATTGTACGGTTGAATAACCAGGTGGCCTTGTATAGCGAGCCATACATGTGTGCAACCAGTGTAGTCTGTGTGTCCGTCTTCCATCCATCTTCGGGTGGCTTTCTGTCACCGAGCATAGAAAAGTGGCGGACGTCAGACAAGTCACGTGGTCAAATGATTTTGTGCTAAGAAAATCTAAATCGAGTTACACGTAGCATTCTCAAAGAGTCACTTAAACTTATTAACTGCAATTCACCTTTTGGACTGATTTTCATTCAAATCACATGCTTTTCTAACTGATACCTAACTGATGTTTCAGTTGACAACACATTTCCCCAAATTAAAACACAATCACTAACCAATTGTGCATGGTGTGACCTTTCACTCTTGCACATTCTACATACACAAAAACAAACAAATAGATCAACACACCTTCTTTCTTGAAGACACTCCCATATCAATGAAATAATTATGCGGAAGTGATTTGCACTAGTTGTCGGAAGAGCTCCCTCCTGGGGCCAGCTAGGCTGCCCTGATACAAAAGACTCCCGCGGGGACACAGGCCCCGGCAGAGGCCACCTACCACCATGCGGACGAAACGTTCGCCATGGGAGGTCTAAATATTCCAACCTCTCCCTTGGCCCTAACGTAATGCTAGACGCTTGACTTTCTCTGTCGCAACTCCCGGCTTTCCGTTCCACCTGATAAGATCTTTCCTCCAGCCCTCCATCCCCCTTACCCCCCGACCCCTCCCTTGATTGGAAAGACAAACGCACGTTGCTTCCGCGGGCGGTATTGCTAGAGTGACATGTTGGGGAGGGGGGAGGGGGGAAGTAGTGACGGAAGAAGAAAGGACGAAGATCTGATAGTGTAAACGCATAGACAAAAATTCAACAATTAAACGGAAAGAAGAAAAACAGCAACGAAACAATAACCAACACAAAGACTACAAGCCTGCGTACAAACTCTGTAATTAAAAGCAGCCATTAATAATAAAAAATAATACTAATGCCTGAAGTTACCGCGGCATAATGTCATAGAATGACAGTGAAAGCATGTAAATCCTACCTTCCTTTTTGCCATTACTTGTAATTTACGTCGAAAGGTCAGTTTGTTTTTTCTGTTGGATTTCTCCCCCCTCACCCCAGTTTTTTTTTTTTCATACATGCGCAGTAAACAATTTTCACTGCTTACGCTGTTTTAATAAAGGCCCGTCAACATCAATGACAAGCAGGCGTGTTGTCAGGTTTCAAATAAGACAAGTCATTATTTTGTACAGATATAGAAACTAGATACTGTAGTTTTGTTATCTTTTAATGTATAACAGCTTGTTAAGGAGTAACGTTTCAAAACTAAAAGCAGCTTGCTATTGAATTAGATTTTAGGAGTATATAGTGGGGTTTTTAAAATATCAAACGTGAAAAGACTAATGCTTACAATTTTCCTGTTACAGACACACACTAACTTAAGTCTGCATCAAATACCCCACTATCACACATCAAGCGTTCTTTGCTTGGAAATGAACACTGGTTCACACTGAACCAGTCTGAACAATATGACAGACTTGCAGTACTTCTCAGAGTAGGTTTCTTCAGCAGAGACTCATCTTGGGCAAGACTTCTCAGGCGGAAGTTGTGACAAGGGATGGGTGTGAACTGACAGTCTAGTCTAGGATAAGTAAAACTGTAGCCAGTCTATCTCCAAGATAGTAGCTTGTAACCATGAGCCAGAACTAGGCCAAAACAGGGGGTCACCATACATTTCTCGCTACCAATGTGCGTGCGGCATGGGGGTTTTTAAAAGGTGTTGGTTGTAAAAGCAGTTAAAACACTATCATGGCCAACCACACATCCACCCATACTTCAGTAGTGTCAGGTCATGAGTATTTACGTTTAAACAACATTTAAAACATTTACAATTACAAATGGCTGCGACAAGACCCCAAAATCCCAACCTGACAGAGATATGAAAACAAGGATAACATAGAAAACAAATGGTCGTGAACTTGGGGATAAAATAGAAAAACTTTATAAGGAACAAGTAATGGTGACTGAAATGATTTATAATTAAATTAATCACAAACATTTTATAACCCCAAAATATTTATTCTTCATTAAAAATCACATTCTTAATCACCAAAATATATGTATTAAGTGTGTGTGTGTGTGTGTGTGTGTGTTTGTGTGTGTGTGTGTGTGTGTGTGTGTGTGTGTGTGTGTGTGTGTGTGTTGGTGGGGATGCATTTTATGGGCTTTAAACTGCTAATGAACCCAAAAAAACCAAAATGATAAAAGGTACATGCATTAACATCAATTAATAAGTAATAATAATCATCATAACCAATAAATAAGGCAGCATTGGCGTCACACTACCACATATTTATCGTAACTACCATACATGACTCTAAATTACTATACATTTATCCTCGACGCCATAATACAAATACCGGACACTGTCATAAACTCTAAGTCGACGCCATAATATAAATACCGGATACTGTCATTAACTCTAACTCGACGCCATAATACAAATACCGGACACTGTCAAAAACTCAAACTCAACGCCATAATACAGATACTCGACACTGCCAAAAACTCAAACTGGAATCCATAATACAGTAACTCTGCATTGTAATAAACTCATTCTCTAAGCCATAATACAGATACTTGACACTGTCACAACTCAAACTCGACGTCATAATACAGATACTCGACACTGCCAAAACTCAAACTGGAATCCATAATACAGTAACTCGGCATTGTAATAAACTCATTCTCTAAGCCATAATACAGATACTTGACACTGTCACAACTCAAACTCGACGTCATAATACAGATACTCGACACTGTCAAAAACTCAAACTCGACGCCATAATACAGATACTCGACACTGTCAAAAACTCAAACTCGACGTCATAATACAGATACTCGACACTGTCAAAAACTCAAACTCGACGCCATAATACAGATACTCGACACTGTCAAAAACTCAAACTCGACGTCATAATACAGATACTCGACACTGTCAAAAACTCAAACTCGACGAGATACTCGAAACCTCCATCCAGGTGAACAAGGAATTATGCCCGGCAGGATTGCCGATCGACAACCTCTGCATAAGCCAATAATTTCAGCTAATTACTAAGCAAGTCCCTTTTACAAGTTTTTTCTCTCTCTATCTCTCTCTTTATTTAAATAAGAAAAGATCACTAAAACAAAAACCCGGAAGAAGGACAACAAATACGAACACGGTTGACGAAATGCTTGTGCTAATGGTTTCAACGAGTTTCAAATAACGTTTCAATAATTACTTCCGCCGCACCGAGCGTTCAAGAACGGCTTCTCCAATTCTTCTTGCAGACATGGGCTGTCTATAAACACTAGAGACACTTCTGAGGGGAGTTAGGGGTGGGGGAGTCATACAACCTTCCTCGGGCGCGCGACTTCCAAGTAATAACCCTCTTCCTTATTACAGCAGAGATTACAACGCAGCTAGTGTAGTACAACTTGTCTCTGACTGCGGAAAGCTTGAGGCTAGTAAGAGCAACTACAACAACACAAGTTAAACACATCCTTTCTGATTTTTTTAAACTCTACCCAATCCCAACCTGGGGAAGTAGGAAAGAACAAGATTAATATTAATCTCTCGATCTCTTCTGTCCACCACCCCTACACCATTTTCTTTTTTGTTTCTCTTCCTACTTTCAACTCTACACCCCTCCCTCTTTCTCCCTCTCTTCTACTCCTCCCACCCCATTGTTTTGTTTATGTAATAGTACCTTTTCTCACTGACTGCTTACCCATGGAGCTGATTTCTAACGCCATTGTCTTTCTAGCTCTAATTATAGGATCCGCCTTGATGGAAAAGAAAAGACTTTCGTGTTTTGACTGCTGTGTAGGTAACACCTGCCTGGCTCAATTCAGTGAGGCTGAGATAACAGTCGTAAGAATGGGGAGTCGAGAGACTGATATTGCAACAGGTATTCTTATTACTACTAGGAAAGAGCCTCTTTTAATTACGAGAATATGATCATCTCTTAAACCTATGATAATTTCCATCCATCAGCTTGCAGGTGATGGGCTGGAAGAGTGCCTCTTGCACTCCCCGCCAGAGTAGCTCCTAGCATTTTTAATGAACACTACAGAATAACTCTGACCTGGCACAAGTCCAAAACACAGACCAGCGAATACCCTCTAAGAAAAGGCTATACTACCCGTCTTAACAGTTATTAAGCCCCCACGCTACTCTAGCCATTTAAAACCCAGTTGTATTACTACACAGGTCGAGGATGTTGATAAATAAATAGAGTTTATTAACAAATAATTAAATGCACGCTACATAGCAAGGACATCGATCACATACAAATAAGGAGAAACAAAAAGGAACGTACAAGCAAGAACCAAAATATAATTGACTGTCCAAAAGAGTCTCAAGACTGATAAGACTTTCTCATAAATTCTTAATGGAAAAGTTCTGATTTCCTGTCTCTTCAGAGGCCTCTAAGGAACAGTTTTCTTAAAACAGTGACATTATAAGGACATGAACGTAACACATCGCTGAGGGAATGAAGGAGTAGTGGATAATGAAAAGGAACGGTCACATGACCTTTTAGCAGACATCTTTGCTGTGCGATGCATATTATTGGCAGCGAGACAGACTCACTCAGCTCACACTCAGTGAGACAGACTAATTCAGTTCACACTCAGTGAGACAGACTCACTCAGCTCACACTCAGTGAGACAGACTCAGCTCACACTCAGTGAGACAGACTCATTCAGCTCACACTCAGTGAGACAGACTCACTCAGCTCACACTCAGTGAGACAGACTCACTCACACTCAGTGAGACAGACTCATTCAGTTCACACTCAGTGAGACAGACTCACTCAGCTCACACTCAGTGAGATGAATAGTAGACTTCAGAATGAAGGGCGCTTATGAAGTCAAACAAGGCTCCACGAAATGGTTTGCAGGAAGTCACAGCAGAATCACAAAGAACAAAGACGGTTTGAAAGGATCTTCAAAAAAGAAGTATTAAAAAGGTCTTCATATAAAGCACTGCTGATCCTTTCACCTGGAAATGCAGTTCATATATATAGTGCTCAGACTAGCCTCTCATCTGCTCATTTACATCTCCTTAACACTCATCAGAATTAATTCAATATTTAGAAAGTTCAATCATTTCACTTTCTGCCTTGACCTAACAGTCTTATTCCTTCATTACATCTCTGAACAAACTTGAACTATACTGCATGCTATCCTTACTAATTGCATACATATTGATACATGTTACAATAACCGAACACTTGCTATTTCGTCATGTTATGCACATCTTCAAATCAATACAAATAGTTCAACAGAGAATTAAATTCGATGCCTTAACTACTAGAAGTTTCTCAATAAGGTCTTATAATGTTAATAAAATCTAGATTGACCATCATTAAATTGCTTGGTATTTCTGCTAGTTAAAATAACTATAAAAAATATCACTCTACAATTATCAAACAGAATACAGAGTTTACAGAGGGAAATTGTGTATATCATTGCTTTGCTGAAAAGAGAAAAGGCATAAGAATACATTTTTAGGTAGCAGGAAAAGAACATTAAAGGTTAGGACGGCTTTAACCACGCATTTATGCCAGAGCTTGGTGTCTTTGGAAGATGCGCTCTGAACCAACACCTCTAAAGTAGAAAAAAAAAAAAAGATTTTACTTCACTAAGATATACTCCCATAATACCCTTTAGTGCCCATTGGTTAAATACAATCGGCCTGTAAACGACTATTGGATAACTACAATTGATCAGTGCACGGCCATTGGTTAAGTCTAACAGGTTAACTTCCTGCATCATACAATAATCCGTTTTCCACAGCAAGGTTTGGGGTGGTTAAAACGTTCTGAGGAATTTATGCTTTTGAATTTTTACTACGAGTGACGACCAGTGTCATTTAGTCTTGATAGTATTCCCAACAATGCAGAATAACCCGTTTTAGAAGGATGTTGTTTTTTACATTGTGCACGTGTACTCAACGTGAAGTGTACGATGTGTTCTTTAAACAACACATGTACATATAAATGTGTACTCAACGTGAAGTGTACGATGTGTTCTTTAAACAACACATGTACATATAAATGTGTACTCAACGTGAAGTGTACGATGTGTTCTTTAAACAACACATGTACATATAAATGTGTACTCAACGTGAAGTGTACGATGTCTTCTTTAAACAACACATGTACATATAAATGTGTACTCAACGTGAAGTGTACGATGTCTTCTTTAAACAACACATGTACATATAAATGTGTACTCAACGTGAAGTGTACGATGTCTTCTTTAAACAACACATGTACATATAAATGTGTACTCAACGTGAAGTGTACGATGTCTTCTTTAAACAACACATGTACATATAAATGTGTACTCAACGTGAAGTGTACGATGTCTTCTTTAAACAACACATGTACATATAAATGTGTACTCAACGTGAAGTGTACGATGTCTTCTTTAAACAACACATGTACATATAAATGTGTACTTAACGTGAAGTGTACGATGTCTTCTTTAAACAACACATGTACATATAAATGTGTACTTAACGTGAAGTGTACGATGTCTTCTTTAAACAACACATGTACATATAAATGTGTACTTAACGTGAAGTGTCGGAAATACAAGCAAGTCCTCCACAACTTATCACAAGAAAGTATTTCATAAATAAAAATACATATATGGTTTTTAAAAATAGGAAAAACAAGTGACAAACAAAAGTAGGGTGGTGGCGGAAATATTTGGCACAGATATTATCAGGGTCAATTTATTAAAACATTTCGTCTGGATACTTATTTCTTTAAAAGTGACATTGTGACGTCATGTTTTTCCCATTACAGGTATACTTTATGCCTAAAGGATTTTTGACGTAGTCATTACACTTACATGTACCAACAGACTGTAATCCTACCTTTCAATAGGCTGTCATGGCTTTCAACCAGGCTTCTGGCAATTAGATTTGCGAGCACAAGCCTGCATACTGTGAAAGCTCCAACCAAAATCAATTTTTCTGCATAGCAAATAAATTAATGGCAAGAAACAAATCTTCACCTCTTTCTACTACAATCTCCACCGACAGTCTACAAGATCAATCACGCAATTATTTTTATCCTGACAAGATAAAAATTATTAGAGGTGGACTGGACATCATCCACTTACTTGAACTGTTATCTCCTTACTGTCATAAACAGAGTTTCATAAAGTACTTTCATATAATTTCAGCCCAAAGTTTATGATTTTTTTTTTAAAATTGAACAATCCTGAAGTAATGACACGAACCTTTGACTCACGACCATCATCACTGCTTTGCGAGTATTCATATGCTGTTCTAATTATTATCTGTTTTGTTGGGTGTGGCTCGAGGCACTGCTCTTTCGGCTGTCATTTTCAAAATAACTATTGTAATGACCCTTTCAGAAAGAAAATAAAACCATACACACACACACACACACACACACACACACACACACACACACACACACACACACACACACACAACCGAAAGCCAAAACTATAGTCTAGTATAGTCTATTATTTATGTAAAAAATCCTGGAAAGAATTGCTTTGTCTCTTTGAGCATCTCAGAACATCTTCAGACTCTGTTCAATGGTTTTAAAATGCCCCATTGAAAAGTTGTTAACGTCCTTCTTTCTACTTCGGATAATGAAAAGATTTCAGTTCTCACACTTCTCGGTTTATCTGCCCCTTGATACGATCGACCATGATATATTGCTGCAGTCTCAAGATTTTTTTTTGTTGATTTTTTTTTTTTTGGGGGGGGGGTGAGGATACCCATGCTTCTGCTGTATCTTGTTTCAAATCATATCTGTCCTAAAGGAAAAAGAAATGTGCTAGTAAACGGTAAACATTACAGCGCAGACGATCTTTGTTATGGCGTCCCACGGGGTTCTGGTTCGGACCTGTTCAGTTTATCGTGTTTACTCAGCCAGGATCCAGAGTCATAAGTCACTATTATCCTGTGTCTTGTCACTTGTATGCTGATGACACCCAGCTGTATATCAAATTACCAAATTGAAATTGCTTCTACCACAAAGCAATTTAGAGAAATATGTCACGGAGATGGTACGACTTACATAATGAGTAATACGCTAAACATGAATGAATCATATTTTAATGGTTTCAGAATTTATACCTCTGAGCCAATGAATATCTGTGACACTCGCATGGAAATTTCCAGTCGCTGACAGCTCTCTCCTTCTAATGTAATACAAAACAAATAATACAATAACGCCCGTCCTTTTGTAATAATAATAATAATCACATCATCATCATCATCATCATCATTGTTGTACGTTTTGTACATGGTGGCAGTGTTATTTGATCGTCAACAGATGGTGTTGTATTGCAGAATAAATATACGTAAAGGGCTGTGGATTCGATTTCAGAACCAAGGCTAGTATAGAATCACACACACACACACACACACACACACACACACACACACACACACACACACACACACTCACATGCACGCACACACAGGCGCACGCCTTAAATGGATCTTTGAGAATGATGTATCCTTGTTCGTGAATCTCCAGCTCAAAGTACCAATAAATTTAGCGTAATGGCGATTGAAAGCCAATGTACATAATAAAGTGCTTTGAATGAAAAGTTTCAGCTGAGAATGAAGACATAAGTCTCTGAATTTTCACTGAACAAAAATATCTAGACCGCTTGGGCTTTTCCTAAAGTTTTTTTTATTTTGACCTTCGATTGCAGGTTGCAGACTCTTGATCACCACGTAACTTACCCAAAGGCTAGAGAAGCGAATTCCGTCTGCATATGAAGTGGGAGAGAGGAGGGGTGTGTGTGTGTGTGTTAAAAATATCAGTTTCAAGGCGCCGTGCTTGCATAAACTTTACAGGTAATTTAAAATACATTCAATTTCACTGGTAGGAGTCCTTTTGCCAGCATTAATAAACAATTTCGATAACATAATCTCAAATAGTTTCTTCTTTCTGAGCGGATAAAAATGTGAACGAGAGTTATGTACCTTTCGGAAGTCCTATTCGTGAAGAGATCCGCCAATGTAAACGTAATACTGAAGAGCTGTTGCGATGGTGAATGCGGACCACATTTTATTAGCACAGATTATTTAACATTAACCTGTAAAATGTTTACTTCTAATATGCCGATGTGATGTGTGAAATTCAGTGGAAAGCATGAGTACGAATGACGTATGCTATGGTACAGTAGCGAAAGACTTATGGTATACAATGAAAAAGTAAGGAGGCAATATTTATATAAAGCAAACTCTCTTTTTACTTAATGAACTATTTTAACATGATCTTTTAGAGAAACAATGCCTTTAAGAGAAAAATATATACACCTTCATTTGAGCACAAATCGCAGGAAACAACAGTTACTGAAGTTAGGGATAAATTTAAGCTCAAGCCTTTGTTTACAGAGAAGCTGATGGGTGCTGATGGTGGTGGTGGTGACAAATGTCAAGGCCGGCCGGTGTTAGTTCGTCATGTTCAAACAACAAACTTTTCACCCGTGGATTTGCATGCATGTGACTGCAATTTTTTTCTTTTTTCTTTTCTTTTAGCAAGTGTGATCAGGAGCAACCACCTGCCACCTGTAAGCAAGCCAGTGAAACAAGTCTGAGTTTCTGACGCCACAACTTCCACAGCCAGGCGACTGGCTCGAGTTAAATTGTGTATTCCAGGTGTTTGTTGCTACACGCGAAACTCAGCAACCCCTCCCCCTACTCTCAGGTGAAACGTAACACTATTCTTTTGTAGTGAAACGTGTGTGTGTGTGTGTGTGTGTGTGTGTGTGTGTGTGTGAATAAATTTATTCTGAGCTTAACAGTTATTATTTGTTGCTTGATTTTCTATTTTGTTGTTGAGCTGTAAGTTCTATTGATGAGAGTTGGCAAGTTCTAGAAGAGAGAGAATGATTAAAATCCTACGCTTAAACTCCAAGTATTGATTTTACTAACACATTTAAATATTTTTGATTCATTTATTTTCATTTATTAGTCATTTACTCATTCCAGTATCATATTAGTATTGTACCGATTGTTAAATTATTGTCATGTAGACCTGGGCGTCAACCGTGGTTCCGCGAGATATCGCTAAGCATTACCCATGAGATGGCGATTTTCAAAAAATAGGCAATGTAGACAATAATTTTTATGCAGGGGCTCCCCGAGACCTGAACATTATTTCAGGGGTTCCTCCAGGGTAAATAAGTTGAGAAAGGCTGTTGTAGATGGTATGCGTCACAATAGTAAGACCGATATACAGACCAAGCTTGTGGGCTATCATTTTAAGTAGTAAGGTTTATTGTGTATATGAACACCACTGACTGCCTTTATGATTTACACTTTACAGTGTATACTATTTTAACTTCTTTCTTCGTGTGTTCCACAAGCACTGTCTGCACTAAATGAACATTTTGAAATAACAGACGAACTAAAAGCTTTATTGACGTCTTACTTTTTTCCTTTTGTTTACCTTACGCCAATAGGCTTCTGTTTAAACTGGAAATACTTGGTTCCCTTTATACCAATACATCCAACTGACCCGGATAAAGCAAAGTGACACATAATTTTCTTATCACGTGAGCAGTAGCTGGTACTGTGATAAGATAAGTAGGCCTACACCAACTACATATGTAAACGACACCGATCTTTCTACACACTGGATTACCAGTCTAAAGGTACACAAGAAAATAATTGGGGTCTTAATTTGTGATCTCTCCTTCTGCTACTTTTTCAGTGCCCAACTGTATAATGGTCGTCTATAAGATATTGTTAGTGAGGACTTTACTGTCATAAATAAGATGTTATTACACAAGAAATTAACAACGTGATATATATTTAAGAGGAAATTATCATATGTAAGATATTATTATAGAGGAGACATGGTAATATGCGTTCTCTGTTTAAAAAGCAGTCTAGTACAAATCCCTTGCAAATCATCCTACTTTACTGGTTTACGGTATAATGGAAAAAACATATATCTTCAACATTCAAGAATAATTTATATTTGTAGAGTTTTTTTATTCAAAAAGAAAAAACGCCTTGATTTCTTATAATACTTAACTCACTATCGATTTATCCGATTGGAAATAAGACATTCTGAGAATGCGATTCAAAAGTTTAAAGACCAAGTGAAATGGAAATTTATGGCAAACATCGCTTGTGGACGAGTTGCTCCGTTAATAAGACAACCCATTGCGCATTCTGCTGCAGGCAAAAGGGCGCTGTCCAGCTCAAGTGAAAGATTGTTCGGTAAATAATTTATTTGAATATATATTCTTAAGCCGGTAACGAAATGTGTATGCTTATTACTTCGCCTTTATAAAAGTTTGGAAAGAATGAAAGCGCTTCAAAACATCACCTGCGCAGCACGATGCCTTTGAAATAAAGGTTTTGACACGCATGCGCAGAATACGTTGAAACAAACCAGGAAGAAGAGCACACCTCGAAGGCGACGAACAGCTAGAGTTCGCTCCAGCAAATGGAGCTGCATAAGTGCATAAGATTATGTTTCGACGGCGAAGGGGTTAACAAGGCAGCCTACTCAAAATGCAAGTACGTGATATGAAGAAGGGCTCGCTACGGTTCCAGTGAGAAACTTATTCAACACGTTGTCGCTTTAATTCATTTTTTTTTTTTTTTTACAACAAGAGTTTTGCGTCCCAACAGACTATGTGTTGTATATACGCACATATCCCTGGTTCTTGGTGTCCTTTGTAGTTTGTGCTTGAATGTGGGTGGTTGCATTTTTTTTTTTTTTAGAGTGAAAAATAACAAATGAGAAACCATATAAAGAATGTTTTAACTGGACAGTAACAGGGACCACCACACCAACAAAATAAAAAGAAAGGAAAATAAAGAACAAAATCCCGCTTATTTAAGATTCAAACAAAGTTCAATGATAAAACAAGGCCTGCTTGTGCATTCACCCACTCACCCCACCCCCGGACGAAGCGACATGTCAGCATCAAGTAAGAGCGAAACGATGGGACTGAGTGAGGAAAAAGCAAGAGCTGGACACGCAGCAGTTGTGTAAAGGCAATTGTTAACATTTCACCCTGGATTGTCAAAATAATTCATGACTATTTTATTATTCACACGTGCGCGCAAGCACACACACACACACACGATAAATATGTCGGATCCGGCCCTAAATATATCTCTCTTTGACTCTACTTTTTGAAGAAAAGGACAATATCTATGTCAGAAGTTTACACCGCACAATGAAGATCAAATGCTAAATACTAAAGCCTGCACTATGCCCTCTCTGGCAAAGTTATTGATTGAAATAACTGTTACCCTGCAAAGAATCGGTTGGCGGTAAGATCTTTTTCCTTACTGTTTTACTGATTTATTTTTAATGAACTGTTTTCTTTCTTTCAGTGGTACTCTTGTTTTCTTCACATATTGTTTCTTTCTTTCTTTCTTTCTTTTTTCTTTCTTTCTTTCTTTTCTTTCTTTCTTTCTTCTTTCTTTCTTTCTTTCTATCTTTTCTTTCTTTCTTTTTTCTTTCTTTCTTTCTTTCTTTCTTTCTTTCTTTCTTTCTTTCTTTCTTTCTTTCTTTCTTTCTTTCTTTCTTTCTTTCTTTCCTTACCTCTGAGTCTCTACTTGCCTGTTTCTCTCTCTTATTGATCTGTTAGTATTCTTTATGTGTGTGTTAGAATTATGTTATTGTTGTAAACAGTCGTGTGTAGGCAAGGGGTAAACTGCTGGTTCAAGTCCTCGTTCCTATTCAGCAATGAAAGGGATTCTTCCAACTATTGCATACAGTGTACACAGGGCGCCGATGTTATAACTTGCTTTATTTATAAAGCACAGTATAGAGTGCCTGTCTGTAAGACACTTCACAGTGTTCTTTGTCTATAAACCTGTTTCTATCCTGCCCTACATGTAAAGCAGTTTATATTGTGCCTTGTCTGTAAACCAGTTTACATTGTGCCTTGTCTGCAAACCAGTTTACATTGTGCCTTGTCTGTAAACCAGTTTATATTGTGCCTTGTCTGTAAACCAGTTTACATTGTGCCTTGTCTGTAAACCAGTTTACATTGTGCCTTGTCTATAATGAATTTTTATTTGCCCTGTCTGGAAATCAGTTTTTATTTTGCTTGTCTGTAAAGCACTTCATATCGTGCCTTGTATGTAAAGCACTTCATATTGTGCCTTGATTGTAATGCAATTTACATTGTGTCTTGTATGTAAAGCAGTTTGTATTGAACCCTGTCTGTAAAACCGTTTTAAAAGTTTGCAATATCTGTAAAGCAGTCTATATTTTGCCCGTAAATCAGTTTGGATTTTTTTAATACTAAAAAACATTAATGAAATATCTGTATTTTCTTTTCTTTATTCTTCTTCTGCTGCCTCTTTTCCTCCACTTTCTGCGTACTTATTATCAACAGCACCGATGTTATCGTCATCACATCAATGATCACATGATGAATTATATTACTGTGATGTTTATTGTCATTATATTAAAGTAACCCACGTTTCCTCGTGATCACATCAATGATCACATGATGAATTATATTACTGTAATGTTTATTGTCATTATATTAAAGTAACCCACGTTTCCTCGTCATCACATCAATGATCACATGATGAATTATATTACTGTAATGTTTATTGTCATTATATTAAAGTAACCCACGTTTCCTCGTCATCACATCAATGATCACATGATGAATTATATTACTGTGATGTTTATTGTCATTATATTAAAGTAATGTAACCTACGTTTCCAATGATAGAGGCATCATACTTTTATTTAAAAAGAGAGTAAACATGCGTTAAAAAAAAATGAAACAGCTACCAAATTTCTTTTCCAAAAGAGACAATTCTCTATTTTGCCTTCTTGCTGACGCCATCTCAAGCGTCACTAAGCAGAGGGCAACCCTAATATTTACGAGCGACAATTGACGTTGTAGGAGAAGAATTAAGAGTCGAACCGGAAAATAATGAATAAGATTCGCAAACAATAAATGCAGTAATAAATAAAAATTAGGTTGAAACAAAATAATAACAATATGCGTTGGTCCGCTTTCAAAAAGCACACGCAATTGCGTTTTGCGTCCAGCCGTAATGGCAGTTAACGGTCCGGGACACGCTCTCCAGGCATTAGGCTCACGTGCGGCATGAAATTCAGGTTATTTGCATATGCAGTATGGCGCGATCACTGGTTTTGTTCGTGTCACTCCATTTGTTTCCATGTGGTAATTGGCCTTGCTTTCTCGTCCATTTTGGCACTCAGTTTTGTTGTTGTTGTATTTTCGTGTTTTTAAGAAATAGTAGTAGTTATGCGCTAAACTTCCAGAAAGCTCTAAGGGCTTTTACAGCAATGGTCGCTAAAGAACCAACGTCACTGGTCCCAGGGGTGATTGAGGATCGATCGAGAAAATCCCAGTGACCAAAGCCACGCAGGTTCGAACCCCCAAATCTTCTGCATGCGAGGCTAGTAGTGCCCCTTACCTCACAGCCGCCGCACTCCCAGGAGTACTGCACATTTTAAAATTTATTGTCTGTCCTTTACACGTAAATAAACACTTACGTATGTGTTTTTAAGTCTCTATATAAACAATACAGGAACAAAACTAAGCACAAATAATGACACATAAACACTACAAGCAAAAGCATAACACGCAGTAATATGCCTGTCGATAGATATAATGAAAAACACATTAATGGACCAAAGAAATAAAATTAAATAAAGAAAAATAAATATTAAAGACCAGTAAAGAATGGAGTCCTAGTTAAAAACAGCGTGTTAAGATCCTTCATATTTAAAAAAGCAACAACAACCAAGAAGATGTTATGGTATGGTTCTATCAGAGTTCTAAAGGCAGTTCAATCCAAGAGACAGGACCCTGACATGACTTGTAACCTTAACCATACATTTTGGGTATCATGATGAAGCACCCAATGATCAATTGACAGGAAAAGTGCAGATGTACTTTTAGAGTGGAGTCAGCAAGTGGGCAGACCTTGTGTTTGATTCCGAGGTGAAAGTCAGCCTGTGCAGTGAGTGGAGCAAATTGGCAGGTAGTTTAAAGAGCAGAGCTAACAGACAGCTAGAGAGTGGAGCAAAGTGAAAGCTAGTGTAGAGATTGGAGCAAACATGCAGCTAGTGTAGAGCAAACAGGCAGACGTTGCAGGGAAGGAGCAAACATGCAGCCAGTGTAGAGAGTGGAGCAAACAGGCAGCCAATGCAGGGAATGAGGGAATATGCAGCCAGTGTATAGAGTGGAGCAAACGGGCAGCCAATGAAATGAAGGAGGGAACATGCAGCTATTGCTCGGCGTTGTAAAGGGAAGTAGCGCATTAAAATTCAGGGGCTCTTGCAGCAATCCGAGTTGCTGGGTTTTGATCTTTCTGAACTTTCTGCAGCAGGCAATGTAGTGAGCCAAACAGATGAGAATTTCAGACATCATCTAGACAGCACTGACAAACACTTAAGAGATATTGTGGCTCAGACAGAGAAGATTTGTAAACAGAGCTCAATTGCTTGAACTCTGTATACGCCTGACCAGAAAGACCTCATGGCATTATGATGAGGAACACGAAATATGGCAAATATATTTCTCAGTTGTTGGTAAAACTTGATGGAAATGAAACTCTTCTCAGCTGGTTGGAGAAAAGAATCGAAGTGTGAAGATGATGTTCGTTAAGAAATGATTAGCAATTACTTCAATTCTGTCTCTTATTCATCTGAAGGTGGTTATATTGCACACGTGACTGAACCTCATCCCCACTGCGTTGGGTGGTAGCCTTAACTTCCTTCGGATGACAGGTGTCCAGACTTACACAACTGAGTGTTAACAGGTGAGAGTTGCGTTGGATAGATAGTATCTTGGTAGTTGATCAGACAAATATGACACGCCTGTATTAATAGGTCAAGTTCATTCATGTCAAAAGCTGCAGAAAGATCAAGCAGAATAAGAAGAATTTAAATCTCCCCACCCCCACCCCGATCAAAAGTGCAGAGAAGATCATTAACAACTTTCATAAATGTTGATTCTAGGCTCTGGATACGATGCCCGACTGGGAATTATTTTGCAAATATGGGCTTTTAAATGGGACATAATTTTTATCATTGCAACTTTCACTAACATTTTTCGCTTAAACAGAATCATCAATGGATGCCTCTTAAAAGTTATTGTTTAATTTCTTTAGAATCAGTAGTTCGGCAATTTAATAAAAAAGTATTAGTTACAAAGGTCATTTGGATTTCGAAACACTCCAGTTTTTAATAAAATTATTATTTCTATTTTCTTGTTTTAACTATAAATGTTGTTGCCAGCGTGTAGACTTAGGAAACAACTCATATGCAGCAGTATGAGTATGAACGCCAGGCAATAAGGGAGGTAATATCGAAACGGACATTCTGCTGGCTATTTATGTTTTCATATCGAGGCACGTTTTAACCCCTCACAATTCGAATCTCATTTGGCTCACCAGTAAATGTCACTTACAGGCGGAAATTAATTACACTAGATCCGATAAGTATGTGTCGTGCAATAAATACCAGGAATCTAGCACTGAATTTCAGTAACCATGACGTTTTATTTTATTAAAGTATTATATGTGGAGTTTTTTCGCACGAGTCCAATATATGTGTGATTGGACGGATAGGTCGTATCTCCTAACGCATTACACTTTATTTAGGCTTCTTTAGCAGAGTGTTAAGAGTCGACCATAGCAATAAATGGTCCAAACACCTATCTTTGATTAAGACTTCTTAACTCGCTGCCTGTAAAGTCACGACAGTTTTGTAAGTACACTTTCAAGTCATACAAATAAGTGAAAACAGACTCCTAATTAAATTAATTAACTAATTTAATTAATAATTCTTACGGAAATTTAAAAAAATCTAATGTCTGTGTGTGTGTGTGGTGTGTCCTCTACTCCTTCCATTGTCATGTAATATCCCTTACAGTACCTCAGTCTACTTGGTATGAAAGAAAAGCTACACACAATTTCAGTCATCCGCTATTATGGATGACATCCAAAGCACTGCAGGTAGAACAATTTCACGTTGACGCCATAAGCACTTACTAAAAATAGAACACTGCCAGTCAGCCTAGAAATTTCGTCAGGTGTTAGGTGGATTCGTAACATTCATCACGTCGTCTTAGTTTTCGCCCGTGCTCTTATCTAAGAGAGAGTTAGTTATGAGACACTTTAGCTACGACAGTCACTTGACACTCACTTCGTAATCAGATCGGAGGGAGTTGATTGCAAAGCGGTGGCGGTTATGCAGGAAATGTGTGGGGGGAGGGGGGTTTGGGAGGTAGGAGGGGAGAGGACGGATCTAATAATTGTACACTCTTTGAGGACCGGGGGAATTTCTTTTGCGGCTGCGTGGAGCCTGGAAGTTCCCAGGTTCAGGTTCACATCCTAGCAGGTAAAATGGTGGGGTTTCTGGCTCTTGTGCTTGGAACATGGCGTCATGTTCCTACACGTCGATACATGGCATACAATAAAAGGCAACACGCTTGATTAATAAACACAGATTAAAGTTAATTAACCCTGTTGACAGGGAAAGCCGTGTTTTGTGTTTTGCCGGCTAGAGAACAATCGACAATTGTCACGGTTGCTCAGAAATCAAGTCAAATAAAGCTGCTCAGAAAGTAGCTGTCATGGTATCAATGAGCGTTTGCTCAGAAATCAACACTCGTGCTATCGTTTGCTGTTCTTCGGTATAAGCAGTCACAATTAAAGTTAATGTTTGCGCAGAAATTGTAGTCACAATATCAATAAATATCTGATCAGAGATGTATGTAAGTAACCATGATCAGCAGAATATCACGTGTCTGCATGTTAATAACCATGATCACGAGAATGATATCACGTGTCTGCATGTTAATAACCATGATCACGAGAATGATATCACGTGTCTGCATGTTAATAACCATGATCACGAGAATGATATCACGTGTATGCATGTTAACAACCATGATCACGAGAATGATATCACGTGTCTGCATGTTAATAACCATGATCACGAGAATGATATCACGTGTATGCATGTTAACAACCATGATCACGAGAATGATATCACGTGTCTGCATGTTAACAACCATGATCACGAGAATGATATCACGTGTATACATGTTAATAACCATGAACACGAGAATGATATCACGTGTATGCATGTTAATAACCATGATCACGAGAATATCACGTGTATGCATGTTAACAACCATGATCGCCAGAATGGTATCACCTGTTTGCATATCAATAATCATGGTCTACAGAATGATATTACGTGTCTGCATGTTAATAACTATGATCACCAGAATGATGTTGCCTGTTTGCATGTCAATAACCGTGGTTGACAAAATGATATCATGTGTCTGCATGTCAATAACCGTGGTCCGTGAAATGGTGTCATGAATCTGCAGATCAAAAGACATCCCAGGAAGACGATGTAGCATCCCTGTTAGAGTAAATATGTGGCATCATGAGTCCTGATGTAACAATTATCCTAAGCTACACCGCATAACATCCCTCAGTGTCATAAGCCAGGGTAAGTGTATGTTATCCCGTGTCATAAACAATCGCAATAGTGTGGCATTTGTTTGTATGTACATTTTAAAACAAGCGCTACACATATTACAAAGTTCATTAATTTTTTTTTTTAATCAGCTAATCCAGGACGTCTATGGTCGGATTGGATATGTTTATTCGATCAAAAGGATAGCCGAAACTCTTCAGCAGTCAACTATACAAACTAGGCCAACTCATTACATCCCCTGTCACGTGACACCCGAGTAATATGATTGGCTGAATCAGAATCTGACTTTTGCACTTTGTCGGATGCACTGTCTTAGCTTGCAATTGTACGTTAGATCTATTCTTAACATTAATCAGTCTTAGGCTAAATTCTGCTAAATCTGCCCTTCCTAGATCTTTTGTCAAGATATCTGACACTAAGTTATTAACATCACTCTTTTGTTCATTGGCTAACTTCCGTCTTTACATTCAGAGAATGTCTCAAGTCTGTCAGCAGAGAACTCGGTACTGTGTTTAATTCTTGGGCAATCTCATTCACCAGTAACTACCAACATATTTAGTCACTATAGTCACTAAGCCAGTGTCAAGGTTTCGGGCATCTTCGAAAACGAGTTCACGAGGTCAAATGAGTAAAAGCGCAGTCATGTTGAGCATACCGAGTAAGCGATAACAAATCACTGGAGATATCTCGAATCTATTATTTTTAAACAAAAGATTAGCTCTTTATCTATTGAGTCTCATGAAACAGAAAGTGAAAGCGATTCAGAAGGACAGATCCGGACACATTGACAACACGGGTTGTAAGTAAATTTCAGTGGAAACATAAGTTAGATTTATCTAGTCCAGCAACAATCGTTACACTCTAAAGTGTGACTGCTTGGGAAATAGACTTATGACGACGTAGAACATAGATCTAGGTAGTTTAGCCTCAGGAATAACTGCTAACTTTCGTTATATGTTCCTCATTGGAGTTCCACTTAATTATAATTAAATGCATCATACAATTGCTCGAAATCGTCCAAACGAGGCCTGCCAGTTATTAAGGTTGTTTGAATTATTTAGCTATCATCATTGTTGCAATAATATCGCACTGTTGAAAAGTTTGGCGTAAAATGTATTACCATTTTTTTTGTAACGCGTAGGTGTTTGTGGGGCCCCTCAAGGGATTTCGACTGTATACGTCGACAGATGGTGAAGGGAGTGGAAGGGAGGAAAGTTGCGATGGGGCAGCAGAGGTGATGCAACTGCTGAGCTAGCAGTTCTTTTTTCTTTTTCTTTTTGTTGAAAAAAGAGACTAAAAGTATCTGTACACGCCCACACAGCAACCCCATAACCCTTTCCCCACTGTCCATTTCACTACTACGAATTTCTCTGTGAGCGACCGACTGGAAAACCTTCCAGCGTTTCCAATGTGTCTAACTACTGTCTTTGCCAATTAATTTGAAAACATAATTTTGTCAAATATATATTCTCCTCACTTTAAATGAAAGTCATATGTAGCTTTCCATATCGGAGGTGACGCCTATTGCGAGATTAATTAAATGACACTTTAATGGACAAGTATATATGATTATATTATGAAACAGATGGTTTACACACACACACACACACACACACACACACACACACACACACACACATTGTATGAAATTGTATCTGTGAAAAAGCACACTTATATATATTTAAGTTACACAAACACAAACGCGCGCACACAGAGCAAATATACGATGTATACTGGGTTGTTGTTTTTTATTTGCTCAATCCATTCCACCTATTTTGTGACGTCATATGATTTCCACGCGCTCCTGACTCAGTGCATTGTGTAGACCATCGACTCTGGTATTAGTTCAGGAAGAAGGGTTGTGTTTCAGGAGTGTCAGACAGTTTGCAGAAGCTATAACAAGCAATTAATTCACTGCATAAAAGATTAACGTGGTTGTTTATGGGTAGTAATGTAATAGAGATAAAATGTTTACCTCAGAGATCAATATATATATTTATACACTCCCATCACAAAAACTATCTATCTATCTATCTATCTATCTATCTATCTATCTATCTATCTATCTATCTATCTATCTATCTATCTATCTATCTATCTATCTATCTATCTATCTATCTATCTGTATGTCCGTCCGTCTGCCTGTCTGCCTGTCTGTCCGTCCATCTATCTGCATGCCTACCTACCTCTCTGTCCGCCGTCAATTCTTCCGTCCTTCCGTCCGCCTGTCTGTCTATCTTGCTAGCATACAAAACCGCCCACTTAACAGTTAACACACATAACCAGTGTGTGAATACAAGCTAAATATTTGTTGAAAATTATCGAACTGTAGTGTCACTATAGTGGCAACGGCATCCACGATCTAGATAAAAGAAAGTGTGTTGATTTTATAATTTCTGGCTTGTCTCTTAACAGTGCTATATATATATATAAAACATAAAAACTAAGAGACAAGGGGGGTCTACTGACAATGACAGGAAAGATCGTCATAGAACACAAAAATGTTAAATGTAAGTATTAAATGATAGCAGTATGTTTAAAATAGAAGAAAAAAAAGAATCACATCTGACATTCACACAGCGTGCATTATTAGTTCTGCCTGCTAAATCGATTGGGCTGGTTAATAATACAATTTAAAAATAAATAAATAAATGAAAAGAAGAAGAGATGACTCTGAAAAAGAAATAAACCCACTACATATTGTAGATCAATAATGATTTGGTGCAGATTTCACCTCTTTCTTCATGCGATTTAAAAAGAAAAGAGCTAATAAAGTAGTTCATGGATAGTTCCGTGAGAATTTGTGGAGGGCAGGGCCTAGCTGTCAGAGTTAGAAGACGGTTGTGGTGTGTGTGCTCGTGAGCAACAAAAGGTACCAGATGGCACAGTAAGACAGTGTGGGACTAGTATAATGGTCAGGGAGAAAAGGGGTGGCTAGTATTATTCCCCCCTCCCCATGCTTTAGAATCTGCTTTATTTAAAAAAATATATATATTTTTAAAAAAGTGATGAAAAATTGTTTCTTTGCCGTCAAGGCAGGGGGGGGGGTAACTCTTACTCTTTGTTTTGCCTGTTCTCAGACTTTAATTGAACTTGACCCTGTGACCTTTGTCCGTTTCTCAGAAGACAAGGAGTGGTAACAAGTCTAACGTGGGTTAGTCCTGGACAGGCGGACAGGATAAACTGATTCCTGTGCAGTACTTCTACCCAAATCCCACCCCCATCTCGGCTTCAAAAGTTGTTTTCTCTGAAAAAACAAAACAAAAAACCTTGAAGGATAGGTATTTACTCAGTCTAGTCACTATGTAGAGAACTTTCTTCCACAACAAACGTTGGAATCGTGACAAGTAAATAATTCAGAAAACTTCATTCCACCTAATTATTATATCTGTGTATGATTTTTTTCTAGCTAAAATATTTCTTAACAAATTGTTGATGTGCAAGGAGCGAAAGGGGCAATAATCTAACTAGTACCAACACCTTTCGCGTATGTCTCGAGACTAGAACAGCAGAAACAAAGAATAAAGAACAAAAAAAAACTTCACGACTGAAAAAGTCCTCTTGAACGATTTCCGAAATCTGTCGTCTTGACTGTGTGTGTGTGTGTGTGTAGGGAGGAGGAGAAGGAGTGGGGGCGAAGGGTAAGAAAAGCATTAAAAGTAAATTTTAAAAACTCATCAACACGGTCTAACTAATTTATCTCTTGCAAAAAACAATAAAAATAAACAATGTTTTTGAAAAATGGAAGCAAATTTTTTATTTTCCTGGAAGTGTGTGTGGATGTGGGTATTTATGAGGAAGAGAAAGAGTTTCACATCTATTTTCGTAAAAGTCCTATTATCTGAACAACGATTGTAAACTTAGTTCCTCCCCCCCTTTTTTTTTTTTACTGGGATAAACGTAATATAATATTATGAAGCAATACTTTAAGAAGTTTCAAAGGATTTTTTGTTGTTGAAACAATGGTTACTGCTTTTATCTTACTGATTAACGACCACTTTCAAGAGCGTTATATTATTTTTAACGAAACGAAATAAGTTCACTGCTTGAAATGAAATAAATTAATATTAGTAATAAGAAATATACATTAAGAATGTCAATAACAATATATATTAGGCACTTAATAATACTATTTTCCTATTTCCAAAGTAACTTTGCAAGCGGAAAAAAGTTTTGTTGATCTATCGAACTGTGTTGCACTATAATGGCAGTGTGGTGTATGCTTATGTGCTAGTTAAGATCATTTAACTCAGTGTTTTCCAACTTTGGAACTCTTGGAATCCTTGATGCTTACCTGTTTGATACATGGAACCCAATCAAAAATGAATATATATCTTAGTCTAACGTTAAGATTTTTGTTGCAATACCAATGAATAGTTTGGCCAATAATATTTTCATTATAAAACTGTCACTATATAAGTATTACTAATATTTAATGGGAAGGTTGATACTGAAAAATCGTTACTTAGTTCTGCAAAATCGGGTTTGATGTCACACAACTGCAAACGTATATCAAGTTCTGCTTGGAGACGGCTTCGATACTTTGTCTTCGTTGCAGCGTACACTGAAAATGCGGTCTCGCAGAGATACGTGCTCACAAATGGTACAAGCACTTTTGAAACCGAGGAACCCCGAAAAAGCTCTCGCGGAGCACAGGTTGGAATCCTCTGATTTTAACTTATTCCAGCATTGATTTGCTCTTTGTATCACTGCTGCATCATAGGCACATTAACTGAAAACAAAGAAATGAGTGCACGGAATCAAAGAGCAAAACATTCTTTATACTCCCTTGGAAAAATAAAGGAACTAAAAGTATATAAGAAAAAAACTATAAAGTGAGAGGGCAGTTATTCATTTCTTTTCCATGTCGACGAGTTTAATACCTAGTTGACAACTATATAGTTTGTTTCTAAGAGTGGTTGCTCTGTTTACTTTTTCTAGTACTATGGGTTAAATTTTGTTCGTACGAGTCTTTATTATGTGTTAATTGAAAATTAATATTTTTCTCTGTGCAAATCCTAATGTACCTAAGACATTTCGTTGTTATTTGATCGAATGAGTGCCCTAACAGATCAAGTGGAGTCGGTGCGCGTGTGTGCGTGTGTGTAACCACTGACTCTTCGCTTTATCGCGCACGTAGCGCCAAGCAGTACTTGTTTCCGTTCAACTATTAAAATCACTTAATACAAATTATGTGCTTTGTGCAAGTAAAATAAGTAAGTTTAATGTACACGCGTAGAGAACATGTTACATGTTGTAAGCGAGCGATTACAGGCGCTATGTTAAGCGCACTACTTGAGAGATTGAGAGAGAGAGAAAGCGGAAGGACATCAGTTGGGCCATATTGAGTGATACGGCCGTATTGTGTGTTCCGCCATTTGAACAATCGTGGAGCGCTTCGGAGCTTTCGAAGTTGAAATATTTTGGCTCACTCTGCTGAAACAACACGAAGGGAGTACTTTTGGATAATTGGAGTACCGAGCCCAAGGCCTTTAGGTGCTGATGTGTTGAATTTTGTGTTGGCAAGGCTCCATATGAAGTAGAAAATGGAGACCGAACCAAGCAAGCCGCGAAATCGTATGAAGCGGAGGGAGCGAGCGCATCAACTCAATCAGGAAAAACAAAATCTTGCGGATGAGGGCTATAGCGTGGATGAACTCGAAGGCTCACCCCCTAGAACTAGCAAAGAAAAATGTCGTGCAAAACCCCGACGACAACGGAACAATTCCTCACATTCTTTTGAGGAGGATGTTATCGATGGATTTGCCATCATGAGTTTCAAAACTCTGGAGGATTTGGAGGTAAGCTGACGTCTACGCTTGAATGTTCACTCATTAAAAAAAAACTAAAACTTAAAAGAAATCTTGACCGTCAGTTCTTTCGTATAATTGCTTCCTTTGAAGACAAAGACATCACCATATATATAATACGTTTAAATTTAATTTCTCTCATTTTTACAATTAAAATTACAAAAGTAGAACATATTAAAACATTGGCATGAAGCTGTATGCTTAGGCCTATATTTATATTTACAATCTCCTTTCTCAGCTTAAAACATAACTCTCCCCTCATTTTTGAGCTTTTTAAATATTGACACATTCAACCAGGGTCAACCAGTGCCGTAGTTTCTCCATTCCGTTTGCCTGTGTTAAAATATCATATATCCATTTACTGAAATTTTAAATGTTTATGGTTATGCCTATAGCATACCCTTTATCAGTACAAGTTTGGATTTTCATGCAAACACACCACTCGAGACATTACAAAATATTTAGAGTTTGTAATGTTAAATGCCAATTATGTATAGCTTCTAGTTGTAGGATATTTGTGCATTCTGCAAGTGTATATAGATTTCTTTTTACAATATAATTTTTAATCTTTGTTTCACTGCTACTTTTATTAAAGTTGCCTTTATCATGTGTGTGCACGTGAATGCTGCTTACTTGAGCACTAAGCAGCTTTTAAGAGACAATTTTAGTATTTATCTCTTTTATTGCTCCCATTCACTGATTCATATTGATTTGACTTTTAAATAAGTACTAATTATAGAATCAGTATTGTACATTCGGATTGATTTTATTTTCATAATCAGCATTTGACTCAAGTCATAAATTAGATACTGATTAAATATATTTAAATCAAACTAGATCCATGATCAATATTAATAACTAAATAAACTGTTCTTTTATTAAAGTATTTAAAGTATTATATCAGCAAACTACCTGAATGTTTTTGAGAGTACCCACTTAGTAACTAAATAAGGAGAATAGATTATTCTCCAGCAAATCACCACCCATGCAAATCACTGACTGGATGAAGCACTTAAACAATGGGAATTTTATTCTCTTGAGGCTAAAGAGGTCTGCTGTATGTACAATAAGAACTAAGTCAAACTGGCCCAAGCAGATTTAGTTAGGTAAAACCAGTAGCAATAAAATTAAAAGTAACTTATAATATTGCTACTACAAAACATTATAATAATTTATAATGATCACATGAGCAGAAAATTAACAATTTATACTAATATTACTATACACATTGCAGTTGCTGCCATTCACAAAAACTGATCAAATAACAATTGGTGTAGTGTTTGTTCACTGATTTTTCCATTACTTAGGCACTAAATTCACTAATCCATTATTATTACATCATTGATTGGTTTTAATCTAACTATTAATTATTATAGATTTATGTTTACTATTTAATAGCAAGAGCTTATATTCACTCATTACTACATGTAATATTTTAGCTGTTATACTATTAATTGTAATATTGTTTACGACACCTAATGATAAGATGTCATTTTTACTGGAAGTAGATTTAGCAAAAAGCAACAGTTACAACAGCTGCCACAATTGATTTATTATGTATTATTACAGTATCTGTTGAAAGATTTACTTTTTATTTTGATTTAAATAATAGAATTTAAATGTTACACTTACAATATTTGCTATTTAGTTTATTATATATTGTATTATAACTGGTTTTCATTTTCAGGTATAAAAGTAATTTTCAAGTGTAGCAGTTCTGTTAAGAAAACATAATAAAGTTGAAGGAATTCCTGTAGTAATTTTATTTACTTTTAGATATTCTGATACAGTTTTACTATTTATTAGTAAGGATTAGATAGAAAGAATTTAAACTGAGGAAGAAAACAGCTTTATTTACCAGTTTTAATTTGATTAAGTAAGTTTCAGCCTATGTAAGCAGATTCAAACATATCTGTCACTGTCTCTTGTTAAAATCAATACATTGTCTGTAGCCCCACATTCTTCTGTAGGTGTGCAGCAGTGATAAATATCACACTAAGTCATAACCAGCAAATGTTACTCTAAAATCTTATTTTTACAGAGGGGTTGCAGTTTTACTGATCAACTTTGTGATTCATAAATTCAGTATTAATTTTACATTTTTAATTTGTTAAGTTTGGAGTGGTATTTGATTGACCATGCATGCTTGATATTTAATTATTTTAAGTCTTATTTTTTAAAACCGATTTATATGATCTAAGTTCAGAAACTTCACATCAGCATTTAATTAAATTTAGAACAGTGCTACTGTTTACTTCAGGTGTCAGTGTGTGTCTAATACTATAGTATTATTAATAATGGTTCTGAAGTCTTTGGATCCTCAGATTCTTTGATTAAAACAAGATCTCTTAAAGTCTTATTTTTATAATATTTTCAGCGGAAACAGATTCCAAGCAGTTTGCCCATAAAATTGTAACAATAGATTTTTCTTCTTGACTAGCATTAATTGATTAAAGCTGAGGGGCTGGCCATACATTTGCTGATGTAGCATTCAGTTCCATATGTTCTTGTTTAATGTTTTCTCATGAAATCTAATATTTAATAAGTTCTTGTAATTAACAATACTTATACTGCTATAGTATTAGTAATACTTCATTATTTACTGATATTAGTTATCTCCCAGCAATATTATATAATTATGACTTGTTTGGTACATGTATTATGTAGCATTTACAGCAGTACAAGATTTGACTATCAAATTACACAATTAGTTGTCTTTTTTTTTTTTTTATTAAATAAATTGATAGAAGACATACAGCTCCTTTCATGAAATTATGAAATGGAATAACTTACTGTATTATACTAATTGAGTAATACTTCTGCTTTAATTCTTGACTAGTACAAAGTAGTAGTAGTACAGTAGTAGTAGTACTATTATAATGGTACAAGTAGTAGTAGCAGTACATTAGTTCTTAAACAATACTTGGTACTACAACTGTGCTAATATTTGTACTACTACTATTAGTCTAATTTTATTGAATATAATTGTTTATGAATGCATTATGATAATAGTTGATAATGTTATAAAACTTATAGCATTCTTTAAAGTTTGCAACTTCTTAAGGAAACCAATGACTGTTCCTATATTACTTGTAAATATTAAAACTAAGACATAGTATACTGATATAATTATTATATTATTATTATTGATTACTATGCCTTAGATTTTGTTGTCAAGTTGTTCACTTTTGTCACTAGTCTGTAAAAATTTAAAGTGAATTTCTAAATATGTAACTGTAGCTCTAAGCAAACCAATGTATTTTGTCTATATACCATTGAAGGAAAATAGATTGGGTACATATTTAAGTGGTATGTGCCCTGTACAACAATATTTGAGTTTGAAGTGACATAAGTAGTGTTAGACCTTGATAATATAGTGGTAGAGAACTTGTAATTTTGACTTGCACTGAAAACCAAAACACTGAAAGGAAACTGAAAGAAAAGGAGACCAGTTGTGATAAGAAATGAAAAACTAAAGTGAAGTATATGCTATATTAAACTGTTCATGAGACAGTGGAGTCAGAAATGTCAGTATTTATTATACATTCTTCATTGTTGTCCTCACTCAAAATTTAATAATAACTTAATAATAAGTAACATGTCTTTAATTATAAGCAAGATTAAAATTATTTCTTAATAATTTTTCTTACTTTGACAATAATGAATTTGTTGAACAAATAATGTACATGCCTTAACTCTTTTTATCATTTTGTGAATACATTTGTAAGGGTATACTAATTTCTCACTTCATATTCTATTCTTTTGTTGCTTTTTCTTTTTAGTTTACCCTCGTAGAGTGAGACTGGTAGACTAGAGTTCATAGAACCACTCATGTTTTATACCGTACTTAATAAGTTAATTACATCTAAATCACACATTGATGCTGAGCCATTATGGGAAGTTTTTTTGTACATTCATTCAGGACCAATCTCACACATGAGACATTCTTAAGTTACTAAAATTTGAAGTTTAAAAAAAAAGAATTTAAATGATATGTGGATCCCATGTGCTTAGAATAGATTAATAAAACAAAGTATAACACAGCAAGGGGCATTAGTATCAATTAAAAAATCACAGCATTGGCCAGGCCTGATTGCAACTTACAGTATAGGTTGATTCTTGCCAGTGAAAAAATCAGTGTGAACTTTATATACTTCCATGTCATACTTGAGTAGCATTGGTGCTTGACTCTCACTAGAAAAGTGACATGTCATGTTCCACTGGTGTTGCTTTTGATGTTCTATACATGATGGCTATGATAACTGAGGAATGAAGTCAGATTTAGGATCAGGAAGATTAAAGTGATGGAACTTATTTCCTTCACATTTGTTTGTAACTGCAACACTTAACATTTTCCACTGATGTGGTCAAAATGAAGTTGTCACATTCTTTTTTAGCTACGTTTTTATATGCTGCTTTGCTATCAATTCTGACTAGACTGAAATTAGAACATTAAAACAGGCAGGTGGAATGAAATATTTGATAGAATTTACCTTCATGCAATTTGGCTGAAACGCTTTTTAAAAAAGAATTATTGAAATTGATGGAGTATTGCCTGGCCCCAGCACCTTATCTCCTAACTTAACGATTTTACTGGCATTTAATTATATAATGATTGGAAAAGGATGTCTTTGTGTTCATACTGAGCCTCCTATACAGTTCTATTAATCATTAATTTATATAGGTGAATTAGCTAGTTACATGCCTTGTATACATGCCTTTTTTTAGCTATTTTAATTTATATTATATTTTTGTTATCTTGCATTTGTAATTGATAACTAGAGTAAATAATGTCAGTAAATTAAAAAAAATGTTTGCCATTGTTTGTACACAAATGCAGTAAATACATATTTTTAAGATTAATTTTGCAGTGTGATGTGTCACAGATGTTGAGTTAAAAGGAATTTTTATATTATCAAGATCTGATGACAACTAATCTATTAATATGTAGTTACAATTAAAATCTTTTACCAGCTCTGGATGTTGAGCAGCAGATTTTGGAAAAGCATTTAATTAATCGTTTATTCAATATATTGATTTTCCAGTTTCATAATGCATTCTCATTCTGTGTTTTAACAGTAACATTCAATTTCAAGTAACACTGATGCTATCAGTATCACAGTAAGTGGGTAATACAGTTATGGCTTACACGATTACTGTCTCAGCAAGAGTTGAATGTGCTCAGTAACTGAATAAGGCATGCCCTGTTGTGTACCTAAGTAATAAAAAATTCTACTATATCTACCAGTTTTTAAAAATAATTATATATATAGTACAGTAGAGGTTACTGATTTTACTCAGCATATTGTACTATATTATAACTGTGAGTGTGATGACCATGAATTTTTTATTTGTGGTGGGTTTTTTTTTGTCTTGAATCTTAAGTTCTAAAACTCATTCTGCACTTCTCATGGAGAAATATAATTCATATATAAATGTAGTAGTAGATAAGTAATGATGGTAATAAAGAATATGTGTGCATTTTAATGGGCAGGATTTTAATTTAGACCATCTGACTAGTTTATTTTGAAATGCAAGATAAAAATGACTTCAAATTGGACAAAAATTATATAAAACCATTGGGATAGCCAAGAAACCGAGTAGTTTTTGAGCCAAAATATTTGTTATGTAGACAGTCACAGAGGCAGTGAAGTTTGAAGCACCATTTCTGTTTCATTATTTGTAAAAGTCAACAGCAGAGTACAAATAGATTTTGGGTTTATGGATTAATTTTTTATGCTTTTATTAATAATTTGCATATTTAAAAGTAAATCTAGGAATATTTTCAAATTTAAACTTTTGTAATGTGCTTTCTTTAGTTTGGGTTGAACTATCTTCCTCAGAGTTCTTACACATTCTGAGGCTTTATAAAGTGATGGGATATTTGGGTTTTGACCACACTCTTATTTGGTCTTGGAATTGCCTAGAAGTAGGAGCTTGCCCTTTAACTTGTTAAAGAGATGGAAATTGTTCCTAAATAAAGTAAATTAAATCTACTTAGGGCAGTGCTTTTCAGGAGCACAAATAGAAATAATAATTATTCAGATGTTGTGTTTTGGTAGCATTTATAACTCTGAGTATTAAAAATTGGAGTGTAGTTATGGTTAATTTATTTTGCTACTTGCCTAAATTGCAATGATTAATTTGCATGAAAATATATTAAATTGCTAGTATTTTAATAATATAATAATTGTATACTATTAATTACTATTGGAATATGCAACATCATCAACCTAAGAGGTACAGTGGCAATGATTACAGTTTGGTTTTGCAAGCAGAAAGTGATTTGTGAAATATAAAAGAACTTTTGTAACTTTCATTTAGATTCTTGGGATTCGAAGTCATCATTGGTATCATCAGATGATAACCCTATTGAAAACATGTCCTAGAGATTCTTCATTTTATATTTACAACACAATATAAACATTATTTATCATTATGCATTGTTGAAGTTCTTGTTTAGACTAAAGTGCCGTGCAGAATGCAGTGAAGAATTAGCAGAAGGCTTGATCACTATTAAAGTATTATATTTTATATAATAAAAATGAGAAATTGATGCAATGACATCAGGTTATGGGATTAAATCAACATCACATACTCTTTTCTATGAGGCTTTGCTTCCATTCCACTCTCCACTATTTCATTTCCCTATTAATATTATTCATAGAAAGGTTTTGTGCATGATTGATACAATCATTGTCATTACATCACCATTATTATACCCCTTCTTTACATAATCAAGAACTGGTACAGGTGTATGGACTACATTAGTCAGGTAATGCTGCGCAAGTAGCATTACTTTAGTAATTGTAGTAATTATGTTCATAATAATATTTAAAAGCAATTGTGCTGATATTTTAAAATAATTTATCATAATATAATAAATAACTACATTAAAAATTATAATTGGATTTCCACCAGTGAAAATTTCTCATAAACAAAAAAACATTTATTCAAGGTGTGATTTTTACAATAGTACAATTAGTAGGAATAATAGATGTGTTTGTTCTTAAATAAAGGTTCTGCTGTAAAAAGTAGAAAATGTGTTGCTTGCAAGCTAAATTGTAAACCATGAAAAAAAAACACTGTGATAATATTGAATTTGATATGAAAAAGGAAATAAATTTCACATCAGTGGCTTAGTACAAATAGTAGTGAGTTAAATTGTTTTAATACTACTAATTTGCCTTGGTCATGGTGGACTATTTTATGCTGAGCATTCAAAACCTCTACCTCAAGTAAGACAGATCAACTCTTTAAATTAGCAGAGTATGTTTTAAATCTTGAAAAGCTGCTTCAATATTAACTGCTAAACTACTAGTAAAATTAGCACTAGATCAAATTATTCAGTATCTGACCAAATCAAACAGAAAACTGTTTCAGTGTTTGGTTATAGCATTAGCATGTTTAAACTCATGATTAAAGGATGATAACTATTTATTTCTTTATCACTTTATATTTCATACTATACATACATGATGAATGATACACATGAAATTGAAAGGGAAGATTTTTTTTTTATTGAAGTAGATACTGTTTTTAAGTTGATTTTGTGTGTGAGTTTATTTTATTTGTATTTACTTTAAACCTTTTTGTGTTTATAAGTGCACTGAAGGGAAAAACATATTTTAAAAAAAGTGTATAATTTGTCATGGAGATTTCTTATAAGGTGATGTTTGAAGCAGCTATCTGAAATCTTGAAATTTGCAGTTATTATTGACAGACAATGTGTCATTCCAACAGGCCAATCTGCTCTAATTGTATGATGGATGGGCAGATAAAAATGAATTTGTGAGCAATCTATAATAGTATTAATACAAATACTAGATTCTGTTCTGCTTAAGGTAATTTTGATGCAAATGCATAAAATAGCAACATTTTTGAGCAGTTGTTAATCTGTGGTTTGTGGACCACTTGTGTGGTCCATGGCTACTTTATGTAAATGAAAAAGCGGTCCTTAGATGTACATAGATTGTGAACCACTGTCTCAGGCTTGAAATGTGGTATAACTTATAATTTATATAGTACTTTTATTAGTATGTTGCAGGCACATCATAGTGCCTAGAGAGGTGATACATATATATATATGTATGCTCTCTAAAACATGACCTTATAACTAAGAGATTGATTTCACTTGGAGACATTGGTGAAAGATCTATGGATTAAGTAACAAATGATATGGTGGATACTGCTTAGTGATGCTTGATAGAGAAACAGTTTCATTTTTGAAGCTTTAGTATTTCTACAAACATATTAGTGTCAATTTTTTTTATAAATCGTTTTTGTGAAAGTAATTTACTTTCAGCAGTTGTTGACCTTCCTATATTCATCAAATGAATTATGATATTTACTTGAAGATTTTGAAGCATTGTATGCTTGTGTATGATACTGTTAAATGTATCATTATTAATTTTGCCTTTCAGTATTATTTCTGGTGTTACTTTTTTTTGGTGTGGTGAAATGTTGAAGAGGAAGTTATGATGAGTTTGTGGTGGTGCAGGTTCTGAATGTTTCTGCAAGAGAACCTCAGTAAGTTTGTCAAAGTATGCCAAGCGCATGGCAAGGGAGGAAAACTGAAAAGGGGGATATAAAGTCATTTCTGGAGTGGTACATAATAGATATTAGAATATGGATATTCGTGTTTTATTTTTTATATTCTCAGCTATGTATTATGCTGTTATGGCAAAATTCATGCTTAATTAGGTTTCCTACACTAACAGGTATTAAATAGTGAACGCACCCAGAAGTAAAATAAGGTGTGATTATTTGACTAAACACGTGTAGAGTCTTATTCATGAAAAATAAAAATCAGAAAGAAGACTTTTGAACCCAGTAGTCTCATTTGTCAAGCTGTAGTGATCAAAGCCATTTTTAACAAAGCTACAACAGGGGCACTCTTCTTCAGAATCTCTTTTCACTCAACCAGCCAGGTTGTACTCTATGGAGGGGAGTGAACATGGCATGCATGACCTGTGCCCACTGGCTATGTACCTCACTCTTGTGCAGGTGTTTGATTTAATCCTCATATTGGCTGAATTGTGTGGCCTGAAACAGTTGATTGCCAAGTGCTAATAGTGCTGACTGAAGTATGTGTCCAGATGACATTGGGCCAACTAACACCAAAAACAACTGAATATTGGCAGTGAGACAGTTTTATGCTGGCTTATCTCTGCTGACTTTGAAATTATTGTGAGCATAACCCATCAAGTACAAAAGTTCACTTTAGTTGGGTTTTGTGTTCAAATAATACCAGTGTGAGGAAATAAGTGTCTTGGTTCTGATCCGTTTCTCAGTGTAATCTTAGAAAGCTCTGGAAAGCAGACCTTTAAAACTGGTATTATCATCTTCGAATTTAACTGGTACTCTGGTGTTACATGTACTAACATTTATTATTAGTTATCCCTTAATACTCATTTATTATGAATTATAATTGCATTTGAAATATCACTTTGCACTACTATCACAATAGCAATACACTTTTCCTTGTAGTAGGTATCATCTTCATCAGCCATTAATTTGCATGGCAGCATAAAGTTTAATAGCAATACTTTTGTAAAGAAAGAAATTAATTTTAAAGCACATTGTAAAGTTGTAATGATTAACAATAAATTGTAAAATTTAATTTTTTTTTTTACATAATAAATTTATAAATCACCCCTTACTTTGAATATGCTGATCAAAGTAAAAATAATCAACTTTTTACCTAGCAGTCTATATGTTTGCTTCATGCTTCAGCTGTGCTAGAATTTAGAACTATTTAATTTTTAATTATCATACTTTTGTATCCTTTTAGCGCAGCTGTTTAGTATGTCATCATCATTATTATTACTTATTTATTCTCACCACTATTCATACTTTATAACTGAAATGGGTATTGTTTGGTAATTGCCAGAGGTATTCAGTGTCTGTACATTTCTACCCTGCAGTGTTCTCCACTTTAATTTCTTTCCCTTGCGACAGTCATTAAACCCAGTTGGGGGAGCACCCTATGGCATTGTTGATTAACGTCTTGTCAGGGCCTTCTAAGGAGAGAGCTTTCCCAACTAAGTATGAGATGTAATCTTTCGAAACATGGTAGCTGTCTGCCACTAGCACAGTGTGCTGTGAGAGAACCCTGTCCTGCTGCCAGTTCCCACATGCTGTAGAGAGCAGAAATGTTCTGGGTGGGTGGAATATGGGAGGTGGGGCTATTTTGTAATTTTTAATTTATTTTTTAGGTTGTTGATGTTTAACTTTATAAATTACTTTCAACATGTATTATCTGAAAACGGGATTATGTTTTGTATATACAGTAATTACTAAATTAGTAATTGAGCAAACAAGCAACACTTGAATGTACCTTTAAAAGTATTTATGTATATTAGATTTTGTAGTGCAACAGCCTGGTGTTACATGCTCTGTATTGTTCATTCAACAGAATTGTTGCAGTCAAGGTAAATATTGTTAAACATTATTGGGTTTTCCAAAAATGCGGTATGCATTAGCAATAGCATATTCGGTGGCACTTGACACTCTCCATGTTTGCACAACAAAAGTTGACAGAGGAACACGTTGTACACATTGCTGACTATAACTTATACAACCAGCTCTGAATATATTGAACCAGGATTAGTGAAAATGATTTTTTCTAACTCACGTATGTCCCCCCCCCTTCTCTTCCGCCATCCCTTCCCCCTCCGCAAAAAAGAATTTAGTTCCTTTTGCTTATTTTATCTTCATGTTATAGTTTGACATGTCACATAGTTTGATATAACCTATAGCATCAATATTTAATTTTTTAAATATAACATGCGTTCATAATCTCCTCTCAAAAGAGAAAACAAATAGAAACTTATTATATTATTCCCAATTCGGTCCCCCCCCCCCAACACATTCTTTCCTGTAAAGCTTGAAAATTGCACACTTGAAAGTCTGTGGTCGGTGCCTATCATGAAAACGTTAAAGGTTAACATTTATCTCTCCCTTGAAGTCTGGATTTCTGCAGTCATTACATTTGTTTATGTAACTTTAATTATGTAGTCAAATTCTTTTATTAAAAGAGTGGATAAGTGGGTTACTAGTTATCGTGCTAATACACTTAGTAGCAGCAACATTTCACAATGTTAACAGCATACACTACACAAATACATTCCTCACCTGTGGCTCACTACCCTAATTGCACGAGTATATTTTCATGAAAACTATACCAAATCTATTTACATAAATAAATGTGAGGTGTTTTGGGAACTGCAGCTGAGGGACATAATTTTAGCGTGCTGTTAGCGCAAAGTTCGGATCCGTGGTTTTTCAAAACACTTCTAGGTCTTACCGAACGTCAGAAAACGGACTTTTCTTGTCAGTTGTTCACTAAGCTTTACAGGATTACAAGTTCGCTGATTTCGCAGACATATACAAGCTCCTGTAGAAGCTTTAAGTTTGGAATAGAGAAACGCAATGACGCCTTGTGAAAGTGTGAGTTAATAAAGAGAATAAAGTTTTGTTTGGATTTTGTTCTATGCAGTCACTAGGCATACGACGATCTCAGTTTAATTTTCGTATTAAAAAAAAAAAAAAACATTGTCAAGGGATCTTTAGCGTGCACATTCATTTGATTTACTAGGCAGAAAAGACTTGTACCTGAAGTTGGGGAACAGGTCAAGTGTCACTCTTGAGCTCCTCCTCACTCTCCCCATCCCTTGAGCTGTAATCGAACCACGGACCTCTTGATGTCAGTCAATATTCGTATTTAATTTGGTTCATATCATCATTTGTCTGAGGTGGGAAGACGTTTAAATCCAGCGGCCAGTGACAAATGTTTGAATTTTGTGATTGCTTGTTGCCATTTGTGTAGTTGCAGTTTAGAGTGAAAATAAACTAGGTTCTCCTACTACTTGTGTAGATGTTTCGATTTCCCGTTTCCTTTCATACGAGTTATCGAAAATTAACCGAGCTCAGTAAAATTAAACGGTTGTTTCGACAGACTTAGGCACTATACAACAACATTAAAATAAAACAGACTGAAATTACGCAGGGAAAAAAAAACCCAAATGGAATTTGCTCGAAGTTTTCTGTAACTTTGTCAAACGAACACACTATTAAAGAAACACGTTTACCAAATTAAATACAAACCAACATCAAAATGAAATACCGCCGACAGTTTCTCTTTCAGTACCTATTCCTGTCTCGCTAGTTAGCTTTACGTGCACATTGTAAACTCAAATATTTGTCTCTCTCTCTTTCTCTCTCTCTCTCCCCCCCCCTTTCTTTTCTTTACTGCTTCTATGAAACTCACTGCTCAGCCTTTCTCTTGTGTCCATTATTGTTCAAAGCGTGGTGCATTTACAAAGATTTGTGTTTGTGTCTGTGGAGAGAGAGCCTAGAATACACGTCAATAATATTAATACTTTTGAACAGCTAAGAGAAGCCTAGCCTTGCCAGATGTGCGTTGAATTGTGTGTTTGTATGGGGTGTGTAGATTCCCAAATAAGATTACAAACTGAACTGCCTGTGTATTCCCATGAAAGCTCACATCTCTATTACTTTAAACATCTTACCATCTGCTGGTCGCCCATCTCAGTTCTTCCACACACATCGCCCACCCCCACCCCCATACCAAAGAAAAAAAGAAGACCCGCCCTTTCCTTTTGTAAAATGATATTTTGACTGAGTGATCTAGAAACTTTACCAGCAAGAAATTGATGGTAGAATGGTCGCGTATTAAAAACTTGGTTGTTTTTTTAGAAAATTAAAGTTGAATTAATTTCTTTTCTTCAGTATGGGGGGAGAAAAACAAAGAAAGACCAACAGCCACTGAGAGTATTTTACGCAGATGTCTGGTATGTTGGGATGACAGAGGATGTCTTTATGACTGGTATTTTCAACAGCTGCTTGTGTTTGAACTTAGATAGAGGAACTTCAATAAATATAAGTAAAATGTTTTCTATTTGTTTTGGAGGCAGATTGTATCTGTGAACATTGATTCCCTTTTGCCCCGTCCTCATTCTTCTCTCACCACTTTAGACACTTTTTGCGGGAAAATGTTACCCATCGTTGGCCGTGTTTCTCTGCAAGTAACCATGTTAGAAGGGAGAGGGTTTTGAGGGAACAAAGAAAATGGAATGGATGATTTGGATATGCTAGTTTGTAAAGCATCATCGTAAGCACAAAAACGTTAAAAATAAATCTTAATCAACTAAATCTTTAAAAAAAAAAATCAAACAACTGTGGTTTGATGCTCGTTACTTAGGTTTAATGGTCTAATCGCCTTGTGCTCTTGTCTCCGCTGTTGCAAAGTGACGCTTGATGGGCATATCGATCAGTTGACATTTTGTAAACAAATTTTTTCGAGTGAACCGGAGGAGACGGGAGAGTGATGCAGCTTATTACGTCAAAGTAAATTTTTAAGAGTGCTGTTCCTTCGTCAATTAGTGTATTGTTTTCTTTTTAACTCCCCACTTCTCTCTCTTTCTCTTTAAAAAATATTTTCTTTTTTCTCCTCCCTTCTTTTTTCTTTCTTTACCCTTTTTTTTTTTTACGTGGCTGCTGTATAGTGTGTTTTCTTCTTACTTTTATTGTCAGTTGAGGCAGTCTCACCGCCTTGTAAATTCTGCTGATGTGATTTGATCACCGCCTGCGGTGGTCGGTCTTTCGCCCATCAGCACGCATAATCGAAGAAACACGAAGTTCACTGTGGCCCAGTTTATCTCGGAACGTTCCTTTCCCCAACGCCGGTTATAATCTCGTCAGACGGTTACAATACCTTTGCTTCTAAGTGCAGACAGGACCAAGAGCTGGCGTAGTTGAATGGAATATGCTGTTTTGTTAGCTAACGCGCGCGCGAGTTCGCATTTGTAACTAATAACGGTTGCGTGCCATACTAACGTTAAAGCTCTTCAAGTTGGATGGGTAGGTATGAGTAAGCATCGTAGTTAGTATTCGTTGCTAGGCAGACTGAGATTGCGCACTCGATACTCTTGTTAATGTGGTTTAAATAATTATCGTGAAATAAGACTGAGGCTACTACTAGTACTTTTTGAAAATATTTTCGACTGAATATATCTTTTATTTTTGCGCATTGTTAACATTTTAATTCTTGTCTGGAACTCAAAATCATGTTGTTCTCGTTGCATCATTTATCACATCTTTTTTTTCCCCCTCACTCTTTGTTTCACCAATAATAATAAGGGCATTTATTTGCGTTAATTCTCCAAAGAGCTGTAAGCGCGCACGATAAAGACCTCTAAGTTCAGCAGTCATTAGCTGGGGAACGAGTGAAGTGAGGATCGATTGAGAAAAATATCAATTATCAGTGATTAGGGCTGGGCTCACACCAGTGACCTGCTTTTAGGATAGTAGTATTAGTACCTTTATCTCACAGCCAACGAGTTCCCCCCCCCCCAATATTTATATAGAATTTAAAAAAAAGAAATAAATATGCATACTGAGTTGTATATGTTAATGCATTTAACACATAGCAAGGAATTTCAAAGTCTTACATGTGACACTAGAAAGTGCTTTGATATTACTATTGTTATGGTAGATTTAGTGAATGTATTCCTCAGTATTATGCCATAAAGGTGTTCTAGGATAGTCCTACCAAGGTGATAGTCTGTGGTGGCTAGTGGACAATACAAGACAAACTCTTGTGTGAAGTGATTTGAAGTGTGACACCTCTGGGCACCCTTCACTCATTATGATTATTATTTATTTATTAACATAACTAATTACAAGTGATTGAGAATCTTAATTTAAAATATATATAATATATATAAATAATAATTCTCCCTTAAGACCACCAAGTCTCTTACATGGTAGATTATAACAATATAAGGGTATCGTAAAACTGTACTCTTTACACAATAATAAGACAGATGTTTTACTGTTGCATAATGTTTCTGCAGGTAGAAACTTCTTACTAAAGAAGTAATTCAAATCCATCTTTTATTTATTTTTAATGAGCTTCCATCCTCCCACTGTTACTCCAACATAAGGAATATATGTGCAAGAAGACTAATCAATATAACAATAAATTTATTAAATCAATCAAATATAAAACATGTGAACATAATCAAAAGAGCATTGACATTTACATAATTTCACAACAATGTCTGATTAAATGTTAGACATTCAATTATCCTAGCATAGACATCAGCCATCAAATTAATATATAATCAAGTTCATAGATATTGTTTTCATCATAGAAATGAGAGTGGAGTTTCAGAGAGATAATTATAGTCAATGTACATAACCTTTCCAATGATGGCAGCTGTCGCTGGCACATGTTCACAACCACACGGTTTGCAACAAGTCACTTTCTTTCTTATTAGATGACAGTCCAGTGTAACTTCTAGGCACATTACACAACTGTTCCAGAATCTTCGATACGCTCACAAAGCACACTATGGAGAACTGTCCAGAACTTCACATGTACTGTCAAAGCACATCATGATGAATGTTTCAGAATCTTCATGTTTGCTATCCATGCACACCACGAAAAATGTTGAAAAATCATCATGAGTTCTCGAGACCAAACTCAAGCCTCAATTTCCTTTATATTGGTTCTTGAACAGGATTCACAAGAATGAACTTATAGCAACACACTTACTGCTAATTTTGACGACAACACTAGATACACACCAATGTGATCGGTAGAAAACAGTTACTACAGTCTGAAGCAGATACAAAGTTACAAAATCTCAAAAAGCATCAAAATGCCAAAAGGCATGCTCCTCTCTGCAAAAGTCAAATTAAGGGCAACACTAAGTTTCAGGCATATTTCATCTCTAAACTCCTTTCTCTTTTACACATATTCTCAGCTTACAAATCCTGCAACATTCATTAGCCTGATAGTGATACACACACATCATAAGAAATAGCTAGCTGTCTATCTATCCCTGAGTCTTGTCGACCAATGGGGCACCACTGATGACCTTACAACCAGTTTCCTCCATTCTTTCTGTTCTCTCCTAATCAGAAGAAATATAGCATTGATAAGAATTCAGAAGTTTAATGTATAACATAAACAAATTAGTGAACATAGAAAAAATGGTTCAGTTACATTAATCATTCTCCAATTCAAATCATAGATCAATAGCATCATGTACAAAATATTCTAAGTCCATTCTTTCTTTACCAGTTAGTCAACTTAATCAGATGCTAATGATTGCCATTATGACTAGACTTGAGTTAAGTTAAAATCAAAGTGATTATAGTATAGAACTTTCTTCATGAAAGTAACTTTTGTTTTGTCTCCATTGAATGAAGTTGTTTTATGAGTAAGTATGAGACTTAGTAGTCAGAAAAACTCTCATCTGCGCTGAACAGGTTTCGATTGAGCAGCAAGTTCTTATATACTTTACCTGAGTTGTTTATTTTAACTCTGGTACTTAAAAAATATCATCATGCACAGTACCCGAAGGTCATGTCATGTTGAATTTAACAAATTATTTAACAATTAAGTTTAGAAATAGGGACAGGCAAATTTACTTTGCCACAAAGTGTACATTTCACTTAAAATTATTTATTAGTCATATTCTTGTGTTTTATGAGACGTGATCAAGGTTTCTGTTACCTCAAACAGGCTGTGTTTGAACTACTCAGTCTTAATATCTTCAATCATTTTTGTCATGTTTGAAGTGATTTAAAGCGCTGCTTACACTTCACTTTCACTTCTCAAGTACAATTATCTGTCTTATGCATTTTTTCTGAAACATGATCAATATTTTTTTTTATAATAAGTTCCTGATACCACACAAATTGTGCTTTGAACTACTAACTCTTATTCTTAATATTTTCAGTCATTTCTTTTCTGCTTAGCTTAAAATAGGTACTCCAAACATGCACTGATTGGCTGATTGTGATATTGTTTAGTCAATTTTTTTGCATTTTCAATACTCATGTTCTCTCTGTATACTTGAAGCTTTGTATAATAAAAGCACATGAAAAACATGTTTGTTCTCTATTCTGTCTTTTTATTTAAATAAATAATTGTAAAAAAGTAATAAGAAGTTGTTCAGAAATTACCAACCCAGCTACTTTCGACCAAGCCATCATTGCTTGTGGCCAGTGGTAAATGCTTAACACTTGCACTCTTTTTTGGTTCATCAGTATGCCTGCGGTACATTAATCTAAAAATAATAACTGTTGTCATGAAAGAAAAGGAACAAGGTTCATTTCTGACCAAAGAACCTGCAGTAATTTCAAGATAAAGTACATTTAAGTTAAACTTACATTTTCTTAGATTAGGTTCATGGTGATTCAGATAAGATAGCAACCTTAAAATTAAGCTTCCAGTAAATAGGAAAATTCTTCATTTATAACTCTATATAGTTTGTTTGAGACAAAAAAACAACTGCGCATATAAAGAATTGCATTGAAAGAACTGTGGTCAGTGATTGGAATCGCTGGTAACTGTCAACAACAATAGTGGATTCTATTGAGGCGCTTAGCTTTCCACGTGACAAAGTTGAACCAGTTTCCACTGTGCAATCTCCTGCATCATTCTGTTTGAAGATGTTAGTTGGTAAGTTAGATAAATTATTTTCAGTTTTTGGTGTGTATTTTTTCATTTAAAGGACTATATTAACAATAAATAAGAATTTTCAGGGTTAGAAGTAGATATAGGCCTACGCAGGCATTCAAATGAAGTTGTTGATGGGTGAACATGGAAAATGACTTTAGGAATTTATTTATGCCTAACTTATCCATAGCTTAAGTGTTGTATCATTCAATAAGGGAAAGATTTATTTTCAGTATATATTCTTGGTGTAATGCATCTATATTTTTTAGATCAAGTGTTATTTGTGTATAAATCTTTTTAATTTGTGGTCACGTGGCTACTTTTTTTACTTCCATTAGTGCATTAGCAGGTTACAATATCAACAATGAATAGATGGGTGCATAATGGTTTTTTCTTCGGTTATTTTTTTTACCTGAGTTTCTTTTCTTTTTTTTCAAAATTCTGAACAAGTGAGTTATATATTTATTTAATATTAGCTGTATTTTGTAAGCTTATTTTTCACAATAAATATAAAAATGAGTTGATGAGGCTTACACTACAGTATTTAACTTTGAAGGTGGTGGTGGGTGAACTCTGAAAATGAAATTATATTATCCAAAGCTCAGCCTCAAGGGTTGTACCATTCAATAGGGGAAAGATTTATTTGCAATACTTGTATAATGTATTTGGTTTATTCTAGGGCTGTTAGCGATTAATGATTTCTTTAAATTGTTAAAAAAACAACTAAAACTGCATACCTTCTCACCATTAATAACTTTGTTGTTATCATCTACTTTAAAACCAAAATGGTCACGCAATTTACCTTTAACCAGTTTATAATCTTTCATCTTAGAATTGGCCATTTTAGCAGTAAAAAATAATAACAAATAAAAAATTTCCAGTGCAACTATATATCAGCTTTGCTTCAGTAAGTAATGAAGAAAATTAATCGTTAAAATGGGCACCCCTAGTTTATTCATATAATTTTTTAAAATTCTTTTTATTTTGTGGTCATGAAACCTCCCTTTTGTTTTTTCTTCCATAACATGGCATAAATGTTGAATTTTTTAATTATAATTTTTAAATGATTTTCCTTTTTATTCTGATAGACATGTGAGTTATATTTATAATTAAGCTGTATTATTATTTTTTTTAAAAACTTATTTCTCCATAATGAATATAAGAATGAGTTGATGTTGCACATAGTAATTTAAAAAGTTGCAGATATTATTTTACATTTTTGTAATCTAGTTACTTCAGTTAGCAAATAACTGACCAATACTGTTCATGTGTAGTAAGATATTGAGTTCCCCCCCCCCTCCCACACACACACACACACACACTTCAGCTGATGAAGATGGCAGCTTGAAAATCCATATATTAATTATGATACTGACTGCTATGTAGGGCAAACCATTGAGGTAAAAGGGGAAGACACAACAGTAGTCCAATTTGTGGGGAAAACTGTTGGGCAAAAAGACTTTTACCACTGTCTAAGGAAAGAAGATGTAGCTGAGGTGAAAAAGAGACTATGTGTTTTTTTGTTGTTTTTTTTTTTTTTTTTGGGGGGGGGGTACTTTAAAGTTATGCCAGTTTCCAGTGAAGGGAGAGTGTGGAAAGTTCCAGCAGTTAATAAAATAACAAAGGACTATCAATGTATTGCATCACCCACTTAAGTTAGGCATCACACCTTGAAGTTAAAGTTGACTGGGCTAGAATCTTTGAACAGAAAACATTATGTAAGTTACAAATATTTTTTGTAAGCAATTAGGTGAAAAGACTGGCTCAGAAAAGATGATGTATGGGGTAACAAATGGCTATTTTTTACTGCGACTATGAAGTTCTGTTGGTGAGTGTGAAAACTGATTGTGGAATAATGATCCTATCAGCAGATTGCATTGCTTATTTATGTTAAGTGTCACACCTTGAAATGTGTTGTTGTGGAAATCATGTACTTGTGTGCATACAGCTTATAAGAACATTCCTTGTGGTACCAAGCTAGACTGGACTAGAATCATTGAATTGAAAAAGCATTAAATTGGATGAATGATTAGCAAAATGTCTGAGGTTGTATACAAAATATGAAGATGTCATTATTGTTGTGAGTGCATTCTTAATTTAGATCTATCCAAACTGAATCTAATGGTAACCATCTCTGTAGCTCAATTACAGAGTTATTACAGTTTTAACATTTATAGCAGTTTAGACCATTTTGTGTTACAGCATTAGAACTTTTTCCTAACAGAAAAAGAATAAATTGCTAATTTTGAGTGACAAAAATAACATTACAAAGCATCCTAAAATATTTCACCCATATTTATATGTTGGGTACTACTTATGTAAAGAGTCTGAACTATATTGTTTATCATTTCTGCATTTTATGGACCTTCAAAGTGAGCTATTTGTGCAGTTTCATTTTTGAGCATAAAATTTTTTGAAAAATTACATATTGAAAAAAAATCATAACATTGGCTCATAATTGAGTTACAAAATTGATTTTAGTACCATTGAAATCAGCAGAAAACGTTAATGATTATTAATGATTATTAATGATTTTAGAAAATATGTTTGAAGTGCCTACTTACATTCTTTTTCACAGCAACACCAATCTTGATACTCAATATTTTCTTGTCTTGTTTATATAACTATTTGTTTGTCTGAAAGTAGGTTCATTCTCAGCATATATTGTTGCAGTTTGCATATAATTTTTTACATGTAATTAAATCTGTGTTGGGCTATTCATTTGTTTAAATGAGGAAGTGGAAATATTTTAAATATATTATTAGTATTGCTGTCATCATAATTTGGAATCCTGTCGTGGTTTTTAATTATTTGTTTCAGTCGGATTCTAGAGTTGTAATATAATAAAACCCCATTAAAGCCTAATAAGTTACAGTATATTGTTATATTTTATAATTGTTTATTTATATGCAAAATTCAATTCAGTTCAGTATGAATAGCTTAGATTAGGGTTGATGCTAATGGTTTATCAGTATTTTTAACTGAAATATTTGATGTTATTGTAGGTAGCGGCACCAAAAATTAAATAATAAAATCAAGCATTCAGTTATGTTATTTTCATTTAAAACTTTTTAAAACATGAAAAATAAAAAAAAAATTGTGAAGCTATCTCAATTGGTTCCAGAGATATGCTATTTTTAAGTTTTAAAAAATGGCAGCAGTGAAAAAAATGGTTATTTCGACCATTTTTAGACTTGCTAAAGACTAACTAAAATCTAACATGCAGCTATGAAAGTTTGATACTTTATTCCTTTCTACTTGCTGATAGCAAAATGCAAAGTTGTAACTTTCTATATGATGAAATAACAAAATGCCTAGCTGCAGAAGTTAATAAAAAACCATCATCCGGATAGTTAGAAATAACGCGATTGATGAAGTTTGACACAGCATATCTAATTCATTAATTGGAATATATCATTGAAACTGTTCACATATGTTCAAATGTATATAAAGAATATGCCCAATTTTTTCCAGGATGTTACTTTCATTTGAATCATGTACAGGTTGGCCCAAACTTTGTAAAATCATCAAAATGACTGACGACGGCACTTTTACACATTTTTTGCACAAAACTGGCCATAACATTTGAACCATTTGCATGATCATCATGAAATTTTGCAGTGTGATAAATATTACTTTGCTCATTGTGTATACAAATTTTCAACACCTTTTATGCACTAACAGTAAATTTATGCATTAAAAATGCATTCAAAAATTGTGCAATTACACAGAAATAGTAAACGCTTTTTCATATCATGTCAAAAGCTTGAGTTCTGACCTCTTTGTTTGCTCTATACCAAACAAAATTAGTTATTGCCATGTTTCACTTATAAAAGTTAATCATAAAAATGGTTAAGATATTAATTACTAGGTAGCAGCACAGGAGTAAGTAAGCCAGCAATAATCAATGTATAAAAGTGCAAATTTTCATTACTTTTCATTCACTGATTTCTCAACATCCAAAGCATTGTTTAATTCAAACAAACATTCAAAATCAAGTTTAATGTTTCTATTTCTTATGATTGTAAATTTGTATATCTTGCTTGTATGTGGAAAGTACATGGATTGAATAAAGTTGATAATTATTCACTTATGTCCTGTTTTATCCAGCAGATTTACAAGACAGAATGTGTGTTTTGGCATACTGTGTTTTTTTACTTTGGCTTGTGTCAATGTGTCATTTTGTGTGCCACATAAACACATATATTTGGTATAAAAAAAAATAAAGATAATTAAATGCAGCATCCACTGCTATGAAGTTTGGCTTGGTTTCTTATGTACACATTTTACAAATGAATTTTAAACAAAAGTTGGCAAATAATTTACAATTATCTTCATTAAAAAATGGTCAAAAGTACACAATTACTAAGCTTGAATAAAAATCTTTGCACTTTATTTTGTGCAATTTAATGTGTAATAAAGAGAAGACACTGTAAAACTTCAAGGGGTAGGGATGAACAAAAGTTAGAAAAGTAATTGTAAAAAAAAAAAAAAAGATCTATGTAGATTAGGCTTCAATTAGTCATACTACTGTACATACACTAAAGTTGAACTTTAACTAAGCCAGTGCTTGTACAATTAAAATAATTTCGGCTTTCTTACTTTTAAAAAAATATACTATATTTAGATGTTAAATAGACCTAATTATTTAAACAGACAAGTAAAACCGTGGAACGTCAAGGTTAGAAATAGAAGCGAAAGTAGCATCTTTGCAACATGTAAATAAATACTGATAGGCCTAATCTTCCCTATAATTAAAATAATTTCAGCTTTCTTACTTTTTCTGAAAATAAACTATATTTGCACTATATTTAAACTGTTGAGATTTTAAGTAGGCCTAATTATTTAAACAGAGAAGTCAAACTATGAAACATTGACATTAGAACAATAGAAGTGCGTCTTTGCGATATATATACTGATAGACTCCCTTGATTTTTGTAGTGACCTAATTCAACATCGATTTATGAGTGAACCAAGTGACATCCAATACCTATATAATTAAAATTAAATATTAACACTTCCAAGTTTGTAATTCACCCGTCTTATCTTCATAAAACTTAGTATATTTCCTATATTTCATGTCGAATGCGACACGATCGTTCGCTCCCGATTCGAAGTCGCAAGCACGTGACAGACCCACTAATTTCGAAAGAAAAAACTGATAATCATAATAAACTGCATAATAAAACTATAACCCCTTTAAAGAATAGCAACTAAAATACTTATCTAAAGCAATAATGCAGTATTAAATTTAGTGTAAATTTCGCAATTTCACTTTGAAATGAAGCGCGCTCGTTACGATGTCGGAAGCCATTGTTGTAAGACCGATCGTAATTAGTTCGCTACGTTTGATTGGATTTCTTGTGTCCCACAGGTCATGAATACATTAACCCCATACCTCATTCGAAAGGGGATTGAAAGACCTTTCATTCAAGCCTAGTAATTGTGTACTTTTGACCATTTTTTTACGACGAAAATTGCAGATTTCTTGCCAAAGTCCGCTTTAAAGCTAATTTTTAAAACGTATACAGGGAAATACCACACCCGCCTATAGAGCAATCGATGCAGCATTTAATTATCTTCATTTTGATACCAAATATATGTGTGTAGTGTGTTTGTGGGATTTAAGAAGAGGTAAGAAACAAGGTATATCAAAACACGCATTCTGTTAAGTCACGTAAATCGGCAGGACAAAACTCGACACGGGTGAAAAATTAGTCAACTTTATTCAATCGGTATAGTTTCCACATACAAACAAGACATACAAATTTACAATCATAAGAAAATAGAAACATTAAGCTTGATTTAGAATGTTTGTTTGAATTAAACAATGCTTTGGTTGTTGAGAAATCAGTGAATGAAAAGTAACGAAAATGTGCACTTTTACAAAAGTATAGCGGCGGGCGGGCGACTGTGCCGCTACCTAGTTATTGCTATTTATTTATTTTGTTTCTAATATTTTTTTAAATAATATTATATTTATAGGAAATAAATGCTTTGTAAATATAGATATTAATTGTATTTATTACTGTTGCTATTAGTATTACACTTACAATGTCATGATTTAATAATGTATTTACTAATAAACTAATAATTACTAGTAACACTAGTAATAATAAACATTTCACAGTGCACATTTAATACTGTTAGTATTTGTTTTAATAAACCTTTTAGTACTGGAATACTAATTTTTGATTTTATTATCATTCCAAAATTGTGCCTTATACTTATAGATTGTTTTATCTTCTGAATAAACTATAGAACAAAAAAGTCTGAATAAAGTGATATTGAACGAATTTGGGAATCCTTGCAATATCCAGCATTTAGCATAACCATTTCATATTTTGATAAATGTCAGTTTATATCATAGCACTTAGCAGTGAATGAGTTAATGCTTCCATGCCTATAGGACAATATTGTATACAGTTATACTTACCTTTGTATGACAGTTTTAATAATGTAAAATTGTAATATAAAATAAAAAATGGTCTAGATTAAAACATAAAAATAAACATGTTGCGCATTGACTAAAGACAGCACAAGTAAATATCATTCCAGCATTTTTATGTCCAAGATTTATTCTGTCACTGTTGTCAGCCATTTGGGGGTAATAATCAATAAACCATTCTGGATTGAGAGTGGGAAGGCTTCAAGTTATGGTGAAAATGAGAGCACTTTTAGCAGTCTTTAGACTCAGGGCAATGTGCATAATGAATTGTGATAAGTAGTAAAGATCTTCATTTTCTGATAGAACATTAGAAGCTGAAATGTTGAAGATGAGCAGAAGATTAAAGCCACCCCCACCCCCCCTTGTTATACACAGCAAAAGGAAATAAACAACTGTTTGTTTCTTGTTTATTTTAAAGTATACATGCACACTGACATAAATTAAATTGTTTTTTTTAAAAAGTGTTGAGTTTTTTAAAAAAAAATTTTGGATAACTTTAAAGAATAAATGTGGTGCAAATTTTAAAATACTAGATAGCTCTTTATATGGAGATTGTTTTGCTTAATTAATTTATGATTTGGAAGGAATGGATATAGATGAATATGTTAGTTAAAGAGAAATTACATTAATAAGTTCCACAAGTCTTAATTCTAGTTATAGTTTAAATATATTAATAAATCTTTTAATTAGCAATTAATAGTAATTACTTTTAAACAATTCTATAAATAACTGAAATATTGAAATAAATGTAAAGCATATTATAAACTAATAAGCTGGATATTTATGAAAGAATAAATGTTTGGCTCTCATTTAAAGCAAGGGTAAAGTGTCATTGCAATGTGATAAAAATTAAAATATATCATTATATGGAGCACATTGTCTAAATGCTGGCATTTGTAGTGCCACTTGATGTGATCTATTGGTTTGTTAATTTTGGCAAATGAACAAGACATTTCCTCTTAAAATCAGCAGTAAAATTATTTAACAATATTATATTTTATATAATGTAATTAATTTAACACATTTATATTCTAATTGTAGCTTTATAATTTATTGCAGAGGTCAGGTCCTCTTTCATTTCTCAATAATCCAGCATTATGCCATATTAATTTGTCTATGATATTGATAATATTGATTTTGCATTGCCTTTAGAATTTGAAACATGCTAAATATGAATAATATTTTGAATAAGAAAAGTAATTGGTTGTTTGTAGTACTAGTAAAGAAAAAAATATTTGCATTAATATGTGATAAAGTTACATTCGTGCTGTTGTACTTGTAGCAAAACTTTTTGCCCAGTGCATTGAAATCAGTCTGTAATTTTAACAGTGTAATTATTACTGCTTTCACTCAGGTCAGTGGTAGGTAGTGGTGGGGAGCAGATGTTTATGACACTTCAGCTGGTTGGGGTATGGAGCACCATACAAATAAATTTGCATTATTATTGACAGAGTATCGTTTTATTTCTTCTTTAAACAAGGATATGACACAAATGGTCAAAATGTCTAGCTCCAGCAATAACATAAAATATCTCCAATCTTAAACTCTGACACTAATGGAACATACAAATTTGTAGCAAAGAGATGCCATCATGGATAAAAGAGCCCTGTCCCGCAAAAGAAGAAAAAAGGTTTTATATTACATATAATATATATTGGCATGGAGAAATAGGGTGTCAGATACCTGCATACACTCAAACCATCTTTAGTTGTGAGTATTCTCCCTCATGGTTCAGTTTATCCTTAGACTGATAGTGATAGAGCCACTGTCACTAAGCTGTATTTGTACATCATATGTGTATATGGCTGGCAAACATGTTTGCCCAACTTGGCATATGACATATATCAGTAATGCTAGCTGTCTTTTGGGATCAACTTTCATTCACTTGCCTGCTAGATTTGAACTGGTAGAGACTAAATGGGTTATTCTCCACCATTTTGGTTTTGGTGAGTTAGTTACTCAGCCCCCCTTTTCACTTTACAGTGTGTGTGTAGAGATAATGATGAAGATTTATAAATGCTAGGTATTTATGTGTAAATACTTGTAGATACACTGTTATAGCTGAAAAATGGATTTGGTGTTCTATTGACTGATCATTTTGATTGGGGATTGGATTAGATGTGGAGCAGCCTAACTTGTATGATTGCATATATTTTAATTGTTTTAACGGTTAGGCTATTTAAAACTAATGAAAATAATAACAAAAGGTGATACTGAATATATTTTTTTCGATAATTGTGTTTTCTCTGATAGCTCTTTTTAGTGTGCTTGATTATAGAAATTGGTGTAAATCATTTTAAAACTTTTGTTGAAGATATAGCACAGTGTATTTTTATTGCTTTAACTTTAAGTAATGTTTTAAATTTAAAGGGAAAAGAACGTAAAAAACGTGACACTAAATACTTTGGGAAATTGTATTTGCTGTGCTAAACCTTTTAGCACATTGATGATTGGATTAGCTATGAAGCACAACACATCTTGATTTTATATAAACTCTGAGAGACTGACACAGTATATTTTCATTGCTTTTTTCATTCAACTAAATACTGTTAATTATTTATTAATTTTATGGTCTTTAAAATCTTTACAAGAAAGGTATTTGTACAAATACAAAGCATTACTGAGTAATTCTTTTCGGATTTTCTGTGGTAGAAAATGTTGCATTTCACTTTCTGACTTTGATTCTCTATTTGTGAATTTGGGGTGGATGAAAAGATTGATTGACTTTTCAGTCAAGCAACACCTTTCTTTCTGTCCATTTCTCCCAATACAAATACATAGTGAATAAACTTCATATAGTGATCTACCAGCAGTGATGGAGATAAATTCTCTAGAATAATATTATGTACATTCTAATTTAACTGTTCATTAAAAAAAATGTAGACTTTCTATACAATTTTATTTTATTTTACTGTTTAAAGACAGAATAAATATTACACTTGTTAATCTCTAAATGTGAAAGATGAGGGTGAGTGTAAGTGGGTTTTGTGTGTGTGTGTGTGTGTGTTGTATATAGGTAATTAAAAAATATATCGGAGGATGTAATATGTAAATATGTTCACCAGCCCCCCTCCCCGCCAATGAATTTGAATAAGCTTATGAAATATAGATGATCACTGAAATATACCATTAAATAAGTGTATACAGATGTTTTGTTTTAAACTTTTTTTTGCATATTTGTAGAATATGGCAACATTTTAAAAACTTCATATCATATTTTTAAAAAAAACAACAACTACTATTTGCAATTCCTATTTGCATTTCTCTTTATGCATATCAAAACTAATATGACAGAAATGATTTGTTTCAAATTAATTTTTAACTTAATTTTCATTACTTCACTGAGAGTGAGAAGGAAAATTTATTTCTAAGGTTAATACTGTCATGAAATTTTTATTTCTTCACATCTGTTCTTTTACTACTTTTAGGCTTTACTAATTTTATTCATGAACATAAATGATCTGCCCCTTCATTAAAAAAAAAATGTCTTGCAATAACTTGTGAAAATATCCATTTTCCCTTTCATTTCCATATTTCAACATCTTTTCTAAAATTAACGAGCCCTACCAAAACTTCAGAATGTATTAATTGAGCCATTTGATTTTTTAAAAAAATGTTAAAACAAGTGAACGTTTATATTTCTGTATTAACTATTATTAACTGTATCATTTTACATGTAGTAACCTTTTTTTTAAAGCATTATATTCATAATATATATTATGATTGTTAACATTAGTATTAAAGCATTTGTAATACTAATATTTAGTATAATTTAATATTATTCATACTGATAGTGATATAATTGTGAAAATCATTGTACTTTTTGACATGATTGCTTCCATACATATTTATTGATGGCCCCCGTGAATCATAGTTAAAATTTAAAGGAATTATTATTAAAAAGAAATCTTTGTACCATTTTGATAGCAATGGTGTTTCTTTTCTGTGAGGCTGTGTTGATGTAGTGGTGCTTTTGTTTTCTTTTATATAGAGGGTGGGGTGAATTGGGGAAGAACAGAAAAAAATGCTATGGTTTTGGGTGTGAAAATGTTAACATCTGCAACATTATTTGTATATTTGTGAATCTGTTTCCAGTCGGTCCTGCCGAAGTGATTCCACAGAAATCTTTATTTAAACAGATTAACATATCTAAGAGATTTAAAAAAAAAATTGTAACCAAATAAGAAAGAAACGAAAACTAGCATCTAAGAAGAACTGATCTTGTGATTAAAAGGGCACCCTTTGTTCATTTGATACATTTATTTTAAAAAATTATTAAAAAATTTTTTTTTTGCTTGTACATTCACATATCAGAATTTGTGTGTTTGTGTAAGAATTCACTGTTGACAGTTTAAGCTTGAAATCTAAAGAAATAAGCAGGCATATTTTTCCATTTTGTCACATTAGTAATATTATAAGTTTCATCTATCTTTTTGTTACGGTTCATTGATTGACTTTCTAAATAAGGCACTTGAGGCCAGAAGATCGCTACTGATGGATAGTTTGGGACGGATGATTGATTGGTTGAGTTTTTTATTGATGCATGGAGACCCCCGAAGGCAATCACTGCTGTGTATCACATGCTTATTTATGTCTTTATTTTTTTGCAAAAAAAAACTTGAACATGATTTTCCTTGTTAATACTACTTTTTACTAGACAACCTTGCCTGCATTTTTTTTTCTCATTCTCCTACTTCCTACTACCTTCCTACTACTTCCTACCCTCCCTTTCCAGCATGCTTAAAATAGTGCACCTTTCCTTAATAAAAATAAAATAAATTGAAAGACTATCCTAAACAGAAACACTTTTGTGGTATAGACTTTACATATCTTGTAATCTAAATTCTTATTTTGAACAAGTTTGCACAAATACATGTAAAAGCTATCTGTAGTGAGTTATCTTGAAGTTAATTTGAAGGAATATATAAATATCCTTGTTTTGGAACTTTTTTCATTCAGTGGAGGAGGATGCAGCATAGTAGCTAATTTTACCTGTAAGAGAGAAATTACAACTCCTCTCTCCGCCCCTTCCCAATATTTATTATATAATAATATTAATAATAATTGCTAATACACATGTACATGTATTACTTAAATGCTCTTACTACTATTACTTATACTATTAGACTTAGTCTTCTGCTTAATTGATTTCACTCTAGGGTGAAATCAGTTAGACTATACATGTATATCATTGGATGGCTAATTGTATCCTGTGGGACTCATTTAATCTACTCTCAGTGAGGAGAAAAAAATGATGTCAGCTGACTTGTTTGAAAATGGGCTGGTGGTAATGCATTGAATTGCCTAGAATTCACTGTATAAAATTACAATATATTTTAATTGCCAGTGTTGATGGGTATAAAAGTACCCCTTTTCATTCCTGTTCAATAATTGTCACCTATCTGACAAGTCAAGACTATAATTTTGTTTGTATCTAATACCACACTGGTGAAATGGTGTTATGATTAGATTAGCCAGTTATGAGAAAGCTATTTATCTATATATAGCATATCTTGACTAATGAATGACAACAGCAGAGTCCATATATTTGTATTTTTGGCATATTTACATTATAATTTATATGGCATTTTTACAGCAGGCTATTTTTTTTTTATTGTAAGGTGAAGGACATACTGTTGCAATGTGATGCACAATATTATAGTAAATATTAATATTAATTGTAATGAAGGATTTTAAACATAAAATATGTTTGAGATAAATGTCAGTTTCAATTGTTCATGCATTAACAGAATTAACAGACTTGGAGATTTTTCGAGCAGTAATATGAGCACTAGTTTTCTCTATTCATTAACTTTAGGAAAGTTTTTTTTTCATCATTAAAAAACAAAAAAAACCCTAAATCTATAATAGTCTGCTTGCAACACTATAACATAGTAATGTAAGAGGATATTTAATGATATAGATGAATATTTCATTGTGCATTTTTCCTAGCACATCATGTTTCTTGATGTTACTCAGATTGAAAAATCTCTTAGGTTCTTGATGGAGGAAGATATTTTAACACCACAAATTAAAAGCAAGATGCTTTCATTTACACTGACTCTGCAGGTGGTAGAGAGAAAATGAACTAGAGGTTAGCATAATTTATTACAGTTATATGTCTGGAGGAAATTTACGTAATATAGTTTTAGCAGCAGATTTCTCCAGAGCAGTTAGTTAGTGTCACTGAGTGAAGCCAGAATATTTTTGTGAACAAGCCAAAAGGCAAATGTAATTCTGTTATTAAACGTATTTTACTGTAACAGAAAAAAACATTTTGAATTATTGTTAGGAGTCACTGCCAGAAAATTGTAAACTGGCAAAAGATATTTTTAGCAGAAACACAAGAGAAGTAGGACTAGTAAAAAGTAGTAGTGCTATACAATGAAACATGAAATTCGGAGTGGGTTGGTGGTATTGTTGTCTTTCACTAATTTGAGTACATTTCGAGCATAATTAGTTATTTATGTTTGCATTATATGGCTCATTCTCTGGGGAAGTGTACCACAAAGGGTAGGTGCATTTCAGATGTGTTTTCTTAAAAATAAAGCATTAAAATAGCATATGTTTATATATTCAGAATTGATGTGAGAGATATATAAGATAGTTGCATGAATAATATGAATACTATATGTTTATTTATTTTCTAATAATTTGCAATACAAATTTGTTTTTAACTAAAAAATGGCACCTCTTTTTGTTACATGGATACACATAGCCATTTTCTTAAATTTTCATTGTTATAAATAATCCACCAAATTTACTGTATCAAGGTTTTCTTAGAATATATATTTATTAAAGATAGATATAATACATTAAAGCAATATTCGATAATCGTTTTATCTGCAAAGATAAGTTTTGTGAAGAAATAATATTTTAAAGATGCAGATTCTTCGCAAAACTTTGTTTCCACATAAATCGGATCGAAAACTATTATTCTTTTACCAAACTGTGAAATGTCACATGAACACAACATGTAGATTTAATTATTTTTTTACTATATGCTGATGTTTTTCAAAATTATTTGTTATATTAAAAAAAATATTTTAGCTTTAGGAAAGCTGATTTGACTTTGTTTTCTCTTTATCACCTTGCAACGGAACTAAGAAATTTGTAAATAGAAAATGATGACAATATCGCTAACTATTTCTTACATTTTTCAAAGGCGCCACATTTTGGAAAGATAACTCTCATGTCAAGAAATGAGAAATAAGCCTATTACCAGTATTTGGATGCCACTCTCTTAACTGGGACAGGATTCATCAGAGGACATGATGAAGTTGCAAAAGTCGTACATGTGAGAAATTAGGAAAGAACAAAGTTACATGAACCAGAACAAATCTTCAGAAGAAATTATAATCTGACGGACATCAAAATAAGAACATATCATGTAATTCCTGCACAAAAATTTAGACATTGAAGTTGTCAGCAAGCCTAACGCTAACAGGACAGCTGTAATCCTCACTGTTGATGTGCCAAATGACAGGAACCAAGAATCAAAAGAGTGGTGGAGAAAATTGAAGAATAGAATTCCTCACATTTGAAATCCTGTCTGTTGAATGTAAAATCAGAATTAATGCCTATAATAGTAGTACTGGGAAAAAAACCACTTAGTTTCTTGAACATACTGCCAGGAAACCACAGACTTGCCCTTCTGCAAAAGTGGGACTCCTTGGATCTCACAGAATCATGATTGCTGGAACATAACAAAAGTCATGAGAATAGTTGGTAATACGAACACTTATAAGGTAGAAAATTTAATCTTTAATATCTCAGTTATGTTTTGGAGTATATCTACATCAGTACATGTAAGGGAATAATAAATGTGAATTCAACTTGACCACCTACTCAAGAATGTTTTACACACATTATCGGACATATGAACTGATAATTACATGTTAAAATTAATGAGGCACACAATTGTGATCCAAAAAGAAGTAAGCTATTCCTGCAGATGGATATATATAGCCATGTTTACTGGAGGGATTTTATGTCCTCAGTAGTAAATTATAGCATGACTTTGCTTCACTTTGTGACATTATGTCGTCACTAATCACTTACCACAACTGAACATTTGGTGTCAGTTTCCTTCTTTTACTTCCCTCTATGCAAAGCCCTTGGCTAGATTAACAAGATTTTTCTTAATGGTTGTTTGTGTGTGCAGGCAAGCATATATGTAATCACTGCAAAAAAAAAAAAAAAGGGAACAAATGTGTGTGTGTGTCTCTCTCTCTCTCTGATGTTCTTTTATTTATTTATCTAAGGTTTTTGATATGAAGTGCTGACATATTTGCCATTGACATACACTAAAGACACCACACATTCAGTACTACAGAGATTCTTCCTTTTCTGCTGATTATTGAGACATTTATTGATTTAATTTAAAGTTTAGTGGGTACTCCACTTATTAATATTAATTATTATGGTGCATGTTGTGAACTGTAAAGTAGCATTCTGTTTTAATATTAATGAAAGAGAGGGGTATCTAAAAACATTGATATGAACTGAATCAAAATAAAAAGTACATAAAGGGGAAATTGTTCTGGTCTTTAAGGTGGACAAAAACTGAGGAAAAGCAAACAAACCCATTTAAAGTTGAATATATTTGATTTATATTTTTAAGCTTAAGCCATCCCTTTTGTATTTAATGTAGCAACATTCTTTAGTTAATCATTCATTTTCTCACAATTAATTGGAAAATTTTCAACTTTATAAATGTTTAACTCCTATTTAATCACATTTGACAAGTGTAACTTCTGTTACCACACAAACTGATTAAGTGATTCACTGTTATTTTGTTTCAGGTATGTTTCTGTGAGTGTGATGTGGCTGACTGTGTGAGGAAGGATTACTACTTGGTGGGTCCACTGAAATCTGTTAGGAATGTTTGGACAGGTCTAGGGGTGGATGGGTGAAGGTATGGTGCTGGTTCTGTCTGCCTCAGGCTGCCACTGTACACATTATGTAGTTTGTCTAACTACTGCTGCCTGGCTCAGGAATAGGATTGATTTTGCTCATGTAAATGTGTCAGTGGTCCTAGTCCTTTCCACAGCACTGAAGTGGCTGTCTCCATTTAGAACGGTCGTTCTAGTTGTGATTATGCACACAGTGAATTAGGTCAAGTGCTTTAGTGGTTTGGGGTGTCTTTACGTGTACACGTTGGGAGAGGATTTGGAGAAAATCCTGGGTGTGACAGTTTGTGAACAGTAGTGAGAAATGGGGAAGATTAGGAATTATAATGTATATATGTGATACTGATTTGGACTAGGTGATACTGTAGTTTAGGTAAATTTTAGTAGTTAATTAGTTAAAGAGACTGGTAGATTTATTCAAATGAAGTTAGAGAACATTAGAGAACAAAGACGGGTATTGTGTTTTTCATGCAATTCTACTGAGAAGTATGAGAAGTAATAAATAGTAATATAAACAAAGAAGGATTTTAGCGGGGGGGGGGGGGGGGGAGAAAAGAGAAATATTAACTTGTTATTTTATATAATTGTAAATTTTTTATTTTAAATGTATTTTATTCTTTTTTTCTTTAATTGTTTTTGCATTTTCACAAATTTCCTTCTCTTATTTCATATTTCATAATTGCTTCTTAAGTAAGTGATAGGTGAATGACTGCATACCCAACTGTTTTTAGATTTTGAGATAACGTGAAAGTGGATACATTTATATACTCATCCTGGTATTTTTTTTTTTAAAAAAATTATCACAGTTTACGTTACCAACTCTGTTTTTGATATAACTTTGAGATAAGTTGTCAACTATCATTGTGTTTTTCTGTTGGTCTGGAATATATCAGTGGCTATTTGACCACATCTGTTACTGTAGATTCAGAATTACTTGTCGATCACATATAATCTCAGTATTTAGCACAAAAAAAAAAAAAGAAAGAAAAGGAATGATTAATTTTTGTTTGTTAGCGATTGTGATTCTGTTTTTTTATCTTTTGGTTTTGATAGGGACTTTTCTGGTTGGTTAATGCAAAACTATACCCTTTAAGAAAGGAGAAGTTGATTGTTCATTGTATTACAGATTACCGACAGGACTAATCTTTATAATTTTTTATTTATCTATTCTTTTGCTTTTTGTTTAGAATCGTTTCTAGATCACAGAAATCACACTGACTCAGAAAAGCTTTCACAGATAGGCTCAGTGTTGAGAAAGTGCTATACATCGCTTAATAAATTATATTACTGCTGGAAACCGCGAGATTCCGTAGTCATGTTAACCGAACATTTCAGCTTTGTGATCACAAACTACTATTGGATCATTACCAGCGCACAATGCTCATGAAAGAAGAAAGTGCAAAATATTAACGGTTTTGTTCTCAGACCCTTACTACATTTCTGCACAAGTCATTATCAGAACACACTGATTATAACAGCTATTTCAAATTTAAACGATGTGATATGAACCGCTATTGGACTCACTCGCCGCCATTACAAGCACATGCTGCTTTTAGAAAGAAAACACGCAAAACGTTGTAGTTGGAACCAATCATATTAGTTATCAGAAAAAATAAACTGGGGGTGTTTATTTTCATTTGTATTAGATTGAATGCTTTACATTCAAGTAATGGATCAGCGAGTGTTTTGATTAGTAAAACCCAACGCAAGAACAAAACAGAATATTTTGCACGGCAGTTAACGCAGTTAAAAAGTGGGCAGTGCTATAATCACCTGCGGAATTTTTACCAAGAGGGCTAGGCGATGGGCGAGAAGTCAAATAAAATGCTCATTGCGTCTAAATACCAATTGCATAGAAACAATATGAATACGCAAAGGTGGAAGGAACTTTGATTTCGCTAAGGGGGTGATGCATTTTTTTTTTGGAGGGTGGGGGAATAAATAACGCTCTAATTAAGCTCATTTCCATGTGATTCAAATGTTGATTTTTAACAATTCCTTCTTGTAAATAATTACACCTGTTTGGTATATTTAACGTTTCACACTTGAGCCAGTGACCTTGCTCTCAACCTTGCTACTCTGATGGCAGTGTAATGAAGTCTGCGAGGGATTCCCTTTTCATTTTGCGTTGTCTGAAACTTTGGAGTATTTTTGACCAAGCATGCAACGCCAGACAGAAGAGTTCTGTAGGGATAATGACATCTCCCGCAGTCAGCGTGCGGAACACTTTCCATTTCGGAAGCCAGCATTATCGCCCTTTAACATTTTCGTTGTCGACCGTGTGTTTGTGCGCGTGCCATCAAAACAAGCTGGCAGATCGGTTTGCTTTCTATCTCGCATATTCGCTTGCCGAGTTTTTATCGGTAGATGGCGCTTCTGAACATAATGTTATGATGGTTTATGGACATACTTGATGCAAACGTGCAACTAAAAACTTTGTAGTCGAAGATACTTTTTTTGCGTAACTGAGCGGCAGTAAGACGAGACATCAATCAGTCAGTATACACAATAATGCACTGATGATATAAAAAATGACGACATACGTAATTGAACGCTTTTAGTCTTTGATAAATTAGATGTAATGCACATTTAAAAAAAAATCAACAGTCAGATAAATTCTTACTAGTGATATTTATTAGAGCATTTAAAATCTTTAATGGATTCCTAGGAATTAGATGTTCTACACACAAGAAAATATACACGTAAGCTGATACTAGTATTAGTACTTTGTAAGCAAGAAACAAAATCAGCACTGGTTACATTTTAAAGTTGGCTTATTTATTGATATCACTTTTAGTTTGTGGCAGACTTAACACATTGATAAAAGTAGTGTTACTTATTAAGTTTATTTGCTAATAGTATGTAATTTATGATTAAATCAACTCACTGCTCTTATTTTTGGTTGCTATGTCCTGAACAACTGTGAAGGGTTTTGACTTCCATGGACCACACAATATATGTATTGGCATTTTAAGTACAGTAGTGTGTCGGAGTAAATTTGCTAGTCCCTATTTTAAAATTTAACTGCTATATAAATTGTTAAATTGTCAGAGTAACCTGACTTTGGGCACTCCTTATTTTGGTATTTTTGTAAATGTCAGAATTGGAAGTAAACAACCCGAGTTGAGTATATGCTAGAAATTGCTGATGTAATGCAAACTAGTTCAACTGGGCGAGTAGTTTTTATTATCCAACGGTTATGATTTACAAGAACGAGACCAGCCGGTGTGCCGAGATCTAAAAGTTTACCTACTGTAGAGAAATCTATTGTCTAATCACTTGTAGTGGCAGAGAAGTCCAGTCTGGAAAGGTGGCCATTAGCTTGATGGATGGAGCAGCCTTTTCTTTATGCATATGATTTGAACCTCCTGGTTTACTGTTTGTAAACTGCCACGACCGTCTTTGGTAAAGGCGGGAAATGGTGTGTAAGTGTAAGAATATACTACACTCCATTGATGTATGACAACAAGATATGTTGACATCATGAGCGATTTCTGGTGTAGAGAAGTTGATGGAAATCACTTTATTTATTGTTCTGGCAGAAGGAGTTGATTCCGCGAAAAGAAGCACTTAGGTTAAATGAGTGAATAAGACTAGTGTTTTCAAAGTACAAGAGGAATGTAAAACTGACTAGTAACTTGTGACATTGTTGCAACAGTGCATGGAAAGACTATTGAGTAGTGCTTAAATCAGGTTATGTTGAAACTATTATCGCCATTTCTGTTCTCTGATAAAAACTAACCTGTGATTTGTATTGTCTTGTTGAATTGTATTTTTCTGGATAAGAATTTTGTAGTAGGAAATTATTCGAATGTGGTTTCATAGAAACAATTGATGTCAAGCAACTATTTCATTGTGTTTGTCATATGTATATTTGATTGTTGATTTAATTTTGAAATTTATTAACCTTCTTACACATATTGATAATCTTATGTTGGAGAAAAAAGTGGGTGGATGGGGGCTAGCTAAATATAGATTAAAGACGGATTTGTCTTCTCCTTTAGTAAGAAGTTTTCCACATGAGAAAACGTTAACAGCGCCCGCATATGCCAAAGAGAGACTAGTGGTGACTGCTGAGGAATTATTAATAACATAAATTAAAATTCCCCTCAATTGTAATTAGTTGTGGATGATTAATTAATTAATTAATAATAATAATTAACTAGTGGCGTTTAACAATAAAATTCAGTCATTTTGTTATCGGTGAATGAAGGTTTTGTTTTGTTTGCTGTCCCACTTCCACTTGTCAACTAATTGGAATTTAGGTCAGAATCGATTTTTGGCCCCAAGGACTGGTGGTTTGCTAAGTCCACAGGAGTGAGCAGTGCGTTTTGGCATTTATTGTTTGAGAGCGCTTTAGATCATCGGTTGTTTTGTGAGCTTTTGCTCTGGTCGGACGTAGGATTGTTCCTTACCGATCACTAGAATGTTGGCTTCGGTTACTTGTTAATTGTTTATTTTATTGTTATTAGTAGTGGTATATTATATAAATCACAGGATGGCTTATACGATGTGATGTAGATTTTTAAAAGTACATTTATCTTTGAAACGATGATTTGAAAACTAATTAAATTCATCGAGCATCGGTGAGCCTGAACAAAGGCTGTACTCCTATCATGCCCAGTTGGATCACAGACACCCTAAAAAACCCTGTCCATCCATGTATTATATTGGACAGCCTGACTGTTGACGCCTGCATTTAAATTAAAGTACTGTTTGCAGTCGCGTTGAATTATCACGGGGGCATGCAAAACCTCTATCGATAGGTGATAAGGCAGAATCGTTAATACAAAACGCCAGCAGAACCGTTCCCACAGAATGTTTGTTGCGCGGACGCGCGCACGAAAGGACCCTAGAATCGTGTACCTGAGATAGCGTCCTGTTGGAGGGTGTTTGGAAATAGACATCATTCGCATGTCAGCAGGACCGAGCACCAGGAAGCCGCTGACTCGTTTTGGATAGTATTTTAAGATGCGCACGCACCTTGCACGCGCGACTGTCGTGGACAGCAAGTGGCCATTTGTTTTGACACGTGCAGCATGCCGACAGGCATCTCTCACAGCGCTGACAGTTCAGTATTAACAGCACATATTTCTCTCTCTTTCACAACACGTAAGACGCGTATAAAACGTCACTTTGGTGCTTGCATACATGCAAGAGATTATGAAAATAGTAGTAGTCGCGCGATTTAGATGTTCTCACTCACTCACTCACTTACTGACTGACTCACTCTCCTTTCCGCTGTCACCTCTCACCCATTGAAAGGAAACCTTCCTCCTGTCCTGTTTCTCATCCATCAAACTACTGTTCTTATATGTGCTCCACCATGCTTGTTCAAGGTAGATATGCAGACAAGCGTGAGAATGTGTTTACGCTAGGTTGTAAACTTGAACTGTCATATAATTATACCTTCCCTCAGCCTGTGCCCAAGTTGACTGACTGTTATCAGGCTTTAACAAAAAATATTGAGCTAGAATGTAATCATTAGAGGCTTGCGATAGCCGTTTTGAAAGCGTGCATGTTTTATTGGGTGAGTGGAACTGCTTCGGATTGATATTATTTCTCTTTTCAAAAGTGTATTTATATTTATCTATTACAGTTCGATGCAATTTTGTTTTATTAAAAATTATTTGTTTGTTTATTTAGTTGTTGATATTACTTTTAAAAAAATTAAAAGATGACTTTGCTGCATTGCATGCAACACTGACAAAAGCAACCTTGTCGAGTTATAAGAAAGTCTACACACGAAAGACATATTAATAAATGATGCTATTTAAATTAAAAAAGACACTTTGGCATTAAATATAATTTCGGTGATTGGTACCGAAGTCAGTTATTTTTTCAGAGTATGCACACACCCTTTTTAGTCCTACCGTCACTCGCTCTGATTGTAATTTGCCATGGAAAATAGCCCTGCCCCTATAGCTAGCGTTGTAAAAATCTAGTTTGCCTATAATGAAACTAGAAAGCCATTTTAAGACTAGGTTCCTCTTTTCTTCCTGGCCAATTGCTTGTCCTTACTTACTGCCTTTTGAGACAAGCTCCCGTTACACACTGGCTGCCGTTACGCCCCGGGCGTGTGTTGAGAGGTTGTCTGTAACCTCCGGCATGTTTACTCGTAGCTACGCGCGGCTGTTTTCCAAGCTTTGGACACTGACAGCGCACTCGTCGTCTAAAATGACCCATTAGCAGCCGTCCTCCGACGCCAGCTGCCCCTTAGGGCACTCGTAACTGTACACCTACTTAGTGAAAGCGTGTGAAACGCTCGCTCACCTCTCGCGTCGGTCCTCTCAGACGACCTTGGCAACAGTCACAGTAAGACGCGCGAAGTGTTTTAATTGACTCGAGCAAGTACGTGTTTTCCTTGGGTCTGTTTGCTTCGATGGATGGAGACCTTAGTTCAGTCACGTGGTGTGGGATTTAGGGGTGAGTGATTGGATGGCTTGTAGTCCGAGTTGATCAGGTGGTTTGGTAAGGAGGATTGATACCCAATGTTGTGGCGCTTACATCTCCCCCCCCCCAAGGCGTTCGTTAGGCTTTATCTTGTTGACGTTATCGGTCTTGTGTTCCTGGGGAGGGGATATTGACACCCCCCAACCACTGGATTCAGGCGGGGAGGTGCAGACAGGGATAGGTCTAGTCACTAGTGGATTCCACCCCCCCGTTCCCAAAGCAGCAGATTTCTTTTGTTTTTGATCATTCGGACAGTTGTAAAGCTGCGAGTACTAGGCCGCCAACTGAGACTCGGTGAGGCTTCGCAGCAGAACCCTTACATCTTAGTTTCTGTGCTTATTGTTGGTAGTGTAACGACAGATCGAATCTACCGCCTCATAAACCAAAACAAATGTGACGGGAATAACAGCCGAAGCCAATACTGTAAGGCATAGATTTTCGCTAACAGTTCAGTCAAATACCCAAACAACAACAACAACAAAATGAAAAATTACAGACCACTACAAGGCTCTCTACCCGTCCCAAGCAACAGAACAACCATTGACACACTTTCAAGCGACAAGCACATGACCGGGGGGGGGGGGGAGAAGAGTAAAAACAAACTGGCTAGGAAAAGAGCACAAACTCGAAAACCACCAATCAGGCAAGAAATCAGCTCTTTCAACATCAGCAAACCAACTGTCACCACAGACACATATATACAAAAAGTGACGCCAGCCGCCGAAATGGGTCTGACTAGAAGTAAAAAGCCACTCTTCACAGACATCAGCCGGAACCCAGAACGCCAACCACAAACAACGGACTTATGCGATGTATCAAGCTTGTTTATGATGACCTGAAAGTTTTAATCATTGTAGGTTGAAACTTTGTTTGAATTTTATGTGCTGTGTTAGGGAGACGAGAAAGCAACACATATTATTGATTAAGTACTAAAGTCATGGACTTCTGTTTGTTTATTAAACAATAATTAGAATAACAATAAAAAGATTGTATTGATGTACGTTGTTCGTATTCTTTCATATACCACAACTATTTTCATTTGCAAAAATATTTTGCCAACATATAACTCACTATATAAAGTGCTGTAATTTTATTTCATGCATTTTATTTCATATGATTGATCGGTTATCTGAAAAGTGATTTAAAAAAAATACAGGAATTGTTTTATCTTGTGTCCAATACGTCTCTAAACTAGACTTTTTTTTTTACATGACACCACTCTAGTGTACATTACGTAGCTACTGATTGATATGCTGCCGCGAGGGACCGACCCTTAGACTTTTCGACTGCACATCTGAATGAGAAATAGGACACAGGAATTAAAAAATTGCTGTGAAAGCTATCAGTTTTAGATTTGACTTGTGCGTCTATAAAACGGTGTTCTTAATGTGAATATTAAGACAATAATTCACAAACAACAACAAAAGTACTGTAAAACTGAACAGAAGAAGACAAATTAAGTCAGGACGACGTAATATATATATTAAGAAAATGTGAAACAACCGTTTCCGAAGCTTCACAGCAAATATTTGCAACATAAGGGGTTAAACCTCGGTCGAGGGTACACTTTGAGAATATAATCATTATAATGTGAAAAATCTAATCTTATTAATATTCCCGAAACTCATTGAGAGAGAGAGAGAGAGAGAGAGAGAGAGGGTTTGTTTGGATAAATGTTTTTCACAAAGTTAAGCGACAATCTCTGTCCATTTCGGCTATTACACACTTGAAATTAAACTAGTCTTGGTCAGTTTTGGCTACTTACACACTTGAAGTTAAACTACAGTCTTGGTCACTTTCGGCTATTTACACACTTGAAGTTAAACTACAGTCTTGGTCACTTTCGGCTACTTACACACTTGAAGTTAAACTACAGTCTTGGTCACTTTCGGCTATTTACACACTTGAAGTTAAACTACAGTCTTGGTCACTTTCGGCTATTTACGCACTGAAATCGTCTTTGGAGTAGTGTACACTGCACATTATTCTATAGGCTGATAAATCACTTTAATGTGATATTTAATGCTAACGCCTTGTTATTCGTGTGATCTCCACAGATACTGAAACATTATTCAGTGAAAACCACTTTAGAGCCTGTTATTCAATGAAATCTATCTTAGAAACTTATTATTTATTGAAAACCAGTTTAGAATCTTTCATTCAATGAAATCTATCTTATAACATTATTATTCAGTGAAAACTACTTTAAAATCTTATTATTCAGTGAAAACTAACTTAGAACCTTATTATTCACTGAGAACCACCTTATAGCATTATTCATTGGAAATCTTTGCTGTTGAAACCTTGCTTATACTGTTAAAACTTTATTAGTCATTGAAAATTGTCTTAGCACATTAGTATTGTTGCCACAATATTCACTGAAAACCGCATAAAGCCTATTGTTCAGTGAAAAACACCTTAGAGTCTCATTATTCAGTGATAGCCATTACTGCTAAAACCTTATTTATAAAGTGAAAACTATTGCTGCTTATTCAATACCCCCCCAAAAAAAAAAAAAAAAAAAAAAAAACCAAAAAAAAAAAACCACCCAAAAAACCCCAACAACGGGTTGGGGTGGGTGGGCGGACCCTCAAAACAAAACAAAGCAAATCCCCCCAAACTCTTCAGTGAAAAGAACTACAATATTATGAAACAAGAAAACTAGAGCCAAATAGTATTCAACGAAAACCACATTAGACTTATTATTCAGTGAAAATCACCTAGGAACATTATTATTCAGTGAGAATCACCGCTGCTATAATCCTCATTATTAATTCGAAAAGCGCCGCCAGTGAAACATTATTCATTAAAAGCACCGCTACCAGAAACCTCATTATTCATTGTAAATCACCGATATCCAACCCTTATTATTCATTGAAAACCACCATGCCTACATTCTTGCGATTAGGTGAAGACCATTGCTGTTAAAACCTTGCTATTCAGTGAAAACCTTTTTTTTTTTTTTTTTTTTGGTGGACACTATCTTAGCCAAAGCTTTGGTCTGCTGAAACTTGATATTCGTTAAGAAAACCAACACCTCCCCCCACCCCACATCAATGTCTATGTACTGAAACCTCATTTCAGTGCAATTCCAATAAAAGCATGTGACATCTGCCTTGCGTCCGTAGCCTTCTGTTCGTCCATCTTTGATGGCTAGGTCATTGCATTATTTAGAGTAAAATCATAGCATTCGGATTCGAAGAGCGTTCCAGCTTGTCGCACAGGATATCAGGAGTCTAATATATAGATGCGCGGTGGAATTGTACGGAAGCAGGTTGACTAGTAGTATTGATCGAGGTCTCCGTCCACAAAGGCCTAATTGTCTCAACTAAGCTTCTTCTTCAGCCACGCTGGCAATCGGCATTCAGAAGACGTTCGAGTTTATAGAAATGCGATCAAGTATTTAAGGAAGACCGTTTGCTACTAGCTTAGCATATTAGTTGTGCTGTAAGTTGAAATATAATCTAAGTACGCAAAAGCATTTGTAGTGTCAGCCTGGAACTTTCCTTTGGCGAATTGCGCACGGTGACATTGCGAGGTGAAAATGGTTGATCATTTTGGCGTGCTGTATAGGCATATAGCGTTTATGTATAATTTTTTTTTTTTTATAAAAAAAAGGACCCCCCTACAAAGCAAACTACAACTAATACACCCCAACGCCAATGGAAACCGTACACAGCTTTGCTATCTCAGTAGATAAGTATTTTTACTCATTTCTGAAATGTAGTAAGTGTCGAACGTCACGCTGTTAATAATTTCTGAGGGTCCCCCCGTTATGTTGAAACTCAAGTCCAACATTGCTTATAGTTATATAGATATATTGGTTTCAGTGGATAGATTAAAGCTAAAATGATGATAGCGCAGTCCACCCAAACCAAGTTGGTTGTGAAGTACTATTTACCGCCACCGATTGTGTCCAACGAATCGAGCACTTGTTATCTCCGCATTAACATATGCTTCATGTCGTGTCTTTCTTTACTTACGGAAACTATCTAAATTTGATTATTACAGAGGAGATTACTGAAGGGGAGATTATTGCAGGGGAGACATGTCCTGCTGAGAGAGCGAGAGAACTCTAGTTGTAACAGATATAAATGATCCCGTCAGTACATGTAGAATTATTCTTTCAAATGATGATCGTAAATAGTTCAAGTCACTCTGGCGCAAAGCATCGAATAGCCGATATCATTATTCAGTGTCAGGGTGGGGTGAGGTGTTTTTTTTTTTTAAAATTTCCAGTAAATCACAGCAGTAAATTTTGGTAAATAGACAGCTGATTTAAAACAAAATGTTATCAAAGAACAGAAAACAAACAAGCTTATCATTAAGAGACAGACCTTCCTGAAACTTATTCCAACTAAGGTGTGATCCGGAGCTCTCATTTAATGAAAACAAGATGTAGCCAGTGGGGTTTCTGTTTTCAGGGCGGCGGAGTATGTTTCCCTATGGCGCTGATACTGAAGCGAGTAGAAGACAAAATTATTCGCCGTCACTGGCAAGTTGTGTGCACACTGTACGCACGTAGTCGATCGCTGTACCACATGATCGCTGTACCACACTAAGTTTATTGCCTTCATAAGCTTTCATCAACATTCCACGTCTGTGTTAAATTCACACTCTCGAGACGGGCTTACAAGAAAGAACCTTGATTTCGGAGTGTGGGTGGGTGGGGGTAGAGGGGAAAAAGAAAGGAAACTTAAATTACTGCGCTGTAATTCAAGAGGTAATATAAATTATCAACCACGGTGGTGGGTTTATATTGAAGTTTCTACTTTTTTGTTTTTGTTTGCCTGCTCACTGAATGAAGACGACTTGTCTGTCAATTTTAACATTTATTTTCATGGCTGCGCACGAATGCCAGAGCGGTCCGAGGACAAGGGAGATGGCATGCCGTACATTCTCAGATCAAGAGCGAGAGGAGGGGGGAGAAAAAAAATAACAACCAACCTCATTTTGATTGATTAGACAAGCGGTGCGTTTTCTCTGGAGAGGTTTCTAGCCAACCTTGAAGAGCATGGAGCGAGACAGAGACCGTATAGCACGCGCAGCATGCTGGGACATGTTTCCTGGACGTTACACGGGATTGGGTTGGCAGTGATAATAAAGGTTGGAAGGGGTACGAAATCCTGGATCCAGAATTCTGTATACTGATGGCTTTTCTTTATAGTTTTCTTATAAAATTGCAAGTGAACCCCTCTCTATCTATCCCCGACCCTCTTCTGTCTCCAGCATCCTCTGCCCATCTATTTAAATTCACGTGGGACATTATTGACCAGACGAAAGTTGCTGTATGATTAGCAGTTCATGTTCGCTTCCACCTTTCTCCTGATTTTGAAGTGGGCATATGCGCCGGAGTAGAGATTTGTTCTGGAAGGGACTAAGTGTTCTTAAGTGATGGTGATGACGTTCATTGGGTGTTTAGTGGAATTTTTAGGTGTTATTTTTACAAGGGCTGCGACCAGTGGCCTGCTTTTTCTGATAAGCTCACTAGAGCCATTTTGCCAACTTGGAAGTCACCGCATCCCAGGCGGGAATCAAACCCGTCTTTTTGAGCAAAAGGCTAGTATCTTATCTACTGCTTTACCGCTCATCCCTAAAGTACACTCATAATGCAGGCAGTGCAATTGATGGCTACGTCATTAACATTCAACTTTAAAACAGACGTACAATATCGGATCATAAAGTGGATTTTGCGGCTGATTAGTTGCATAAGATCGACGAGGTTATGTGGTTGAAAACAAACACAAGAGTCATTCTGAGTGGAGTAAATGTTCGATTTAAAGTAGTATACCTTTGCCACTCATTTGCGCAAAGTGTATGAATCACGTGTTGAAGAAGACCATTTCGTAGTATTTATACAATCCAGTTTGGCATGTGTAAATTCTATTCTTTTATTTCATAGTGCAAATATCCTGACTGATTATTTAGTTTATCTGCCTAACTCAATTTTAATATACATTTTAATTAAAAGAGAAAAGAAACGGAACAAATTATTCAACATTAATAGTCCTTGTGTAAAAGTGTCTCATATTTCTTTTTTTTATTTATCAGAATACCTAGAGTTTCTGCAGGAAAAACTTTAGTGTGTGTAATGTGAGGGGCAACATTTTCAGGAGAGTGCAGGACACTGTTGCAATAGGACGAATAGGTCTTTGTTTGCTCTGAGGGACCGGTTGCGTTGACTATCTTGATTGCATGGTCACTTAGACCTCCGATTCTAAAACTTGTATAGTTCTTTTTTTTTTTTGTTTTGTTTTTTTGTTCTGGTTGTTTTTTTTAATATCTCGATTTGTAATAGTTTTACTGAGTGCCAACCATCATATCAACAAATAGGCAAAAGAATCCCGTCATAATAATGCACGAGATTGATTGTAATGTTGTACTCATTTGTGGACAGAGAAAATTATATCGTGTTATTGTTATATAGGCATGCATTAAGTGTACTAGTTTTGCGTTTAGAATAAAAATAATATGTATTTGACATGTGTGAACATAAAATTACAAAAATAGTTTTAAAAAAAATAAATGTCTCCTTTCTGTTTTGAATTGCACGTACCCTATGTAAATAAATAAGATTGCTTCAGAATTTAATAACAAAATTTGTGTTAGATGTAGTGTTCAATTGATTGTAGCTATCATGCATTCAAATGAAAGTAAACCTTTACATAACATTAATAATTACATTTAGTAAAAGTCATGACCCCTCAGATGGTAGCCTCGCACCAATGGCTTATCAGCCAAGCAGTTAAACGAAATGTCATGACATGTAGATTTGCAGTGCGTAATAATTAAAGGCACTCGCTCCTCTTTATGTTTAGTTTTGTTCATGTAATTTCCTCCAAAATTTACGTCATTATAATGAATTTTACATGTCAATAGTTAAAGCAAGTTGTTAAATGCTAGTCGTATGAGAATGAGATACAAAGAGCAGAATAAAATATCCGCTTTTTAATTTTAAAAAGGAAAATGTTTGAATCGAATTCTTTATTGAGCTATTTATAATTGGAGATTGTTTTGTTTTCTTTAAAGCTTAATAAACACGTCTTTTTGAACTGATTAATGATCTAGGTTAAATGAAAACGTTTGGAATAAAGAAAAGAAGTTGCAATAAAAGATTTGTCCTGATAAATGTTCTCCATATAGGTGTTGTTAAATTCGTGTTTAAAATGTGTTATCGACTCATCCAAGACTTGCAGCTTTTTTGCTACACAAAGATAGCCACTTCGCTAGAGCAGCCATAGAGTGGCAGATCCGGCGAAGCCTGGTAAAGTATCTTGCCCAGTTAGTTAAGAATTGAAGCAACCGAAGACAACTGCTTTTTTCTTATTTAAGTTATTAACATGCCGTTTTGCCAAAATAATAGAGACAAAGCGATATATATATATTTTTTCGTATAACCATATTTCATATTTGTAATTCTTTCTCTCTGAACTGCAGCGATGGTTTAGATCAGGGATTCTTAACCAGAGAGGAATCGCTTTTAGGGTTTTGGGGAGGGGTTGGGGGGAATTGGGACCACAGACTCAAACTATATTGTTTGGAATGCACCTTTTGAGTCAAGTCTTGGAAAGTGGGTGGGGTAATGACATTCTTTTAGATTGTGAAAAGGGTTTTACAGTAGTTAAATAAAAAAATATTGTCAGCAGTCCAGAGTAATTTATTTGTGAAAATGGTTTCATTCAGACACACGATGATCTAAAGTACATAATTCTCAACCATCTTTTTCGTTTGGAAATGAGGTATTTTAAAGACTGATTACGTCTGACCATCTTATTCGTTTTGGAAATGAAGTATTTTTAAGATTGTGATTCATCTTACTATCTTTGAAAAATAGATATTTGAAGACTTATTTAGTCTGATCCATCGAATTTGCATGCTTATGCTGACAAAGGGACACTTTGCAGTGAAATTTGGACCATTTGACAAGTGATTTAATTGTAAAATATTCTTAACTATTTGAACTATTTTGGATGGCATTGTTGTGCCTGTGAATCTGGGAGCTCACACAACTGAGCGATTGATGCTTCTTTTGTGCATTCTCATCGCTGTAGAGAGAGCCATTTCATTTCCCCCGTTCTCTTGTGCAGCACATGAAGAGCGCTGTTAAGTTTAATGAAGCGTATCCGACTGAAGATCAGCTGTCTCGTTGGCTGGACTCGGGGTCTTGGTGTAGTTTTCGCTCAAACACAAGATAAAACGCTTCACTGACTCTTATGGTTTGTATACCATGGGTTTTCCGTTAGGATAAAGCGTACCGGCTATTACAAGGCTACAATAATCAATCTTAGAGTGAATAAAATTAGAAACACAAAACACTGTGTTCACGTGTTCCTGAGAGGGGGAATATTCATGTTGTAAAAGACTGTTTATCACAGTCAAGCCTAACCTCTAAATTAAAAAAAAGAACCCCAAACTTTACAGTACCACTGTACAGAGTGAAGAATATCAGGGATAACTCATTGCTTTCTTTAGAAATTGAGTCCGGGTTGTTCGCTACGCCGCTTAGCGATTTAGGGAGGCAAAGCAGAAGAAAAATTGCTATATAGCACAGCGAACGGCCCCGGACCCAGTTTCTAAAGAAAACAAATCCCCCCCCCCCCCGACCCTTCCCGCGGCTAATTCTCTTCTTGCTACTACTACCTGCATCCCGTTCCCAATTGGCCTTCTGACGGCAGCTCTCTGGAATCACGGGAGCGAGTTTCAGTAGGAATGTAAAACTGTCTTTTCAATGTTGCTCGCTTGTAACCGGTGTCCGTCGGCTTCTTTTGATCATTGTCTAGCGGTCGCCACCGTGTCAGACGTCTGCCTGTTAATCTGCCAATCCCATTCTTAGTCCTCTTAGAACCCACACCAAGTGCTTTGACATTGATCAATTGTTTGAAAGTTGAGCTCATGAAACAATTAGCATTTGCGTCAGCAACGGAGTTTGTTAAGACTGAAAATGATTCAGTAATAATTAATTAGACTACGCACGCACGCACGCACGCACGCACGCACAGTTTGTCTTTCCATTAGTTTGTTTGATTCTTTAGTTGTGACGTATTTTTCTCATATTTATTCTACCTGTACATGGCGAATAACAACCACTGATTGGCAGATGTCTCTTGCCACACTTTATACAGATGTGTGTGTGTGATGGGTGGTTTAAATGATAGCTACCCAACCCTGTAATTCCACTTAGTAATTTTTGCACTTGGTCAAACCTGCCAACGCGCTGGTAGTGGCATCTCCCTCAGTCACTGGCACTGCATTTTCACTATCCTTAGCCGTGTCCTTCACGGAACTACAGGGGAGTGTCATTGTTCCCACAGCACTAAGTAGTATCATCCACTGCACTATCGTGCTCCCTGACTACCTGCTCACTATGTGTGGTACCTTCTGTACACTCTTCAACTTGTAGCTGCAATGAGGGCAGGTGAACACAGATTTACTAAGACATCTTTAAAAAATTGTTCCATAACTTGCGTCATTTACATAAACTTGTTCTGAGTCTAACCAGGATGTACAGTATAAATTAGTTTTGACAGGTTAGAAAAACTGTTTTCTAAATTTTGTCATAGTAAATAGAAACTGTTGAGTCACAAGGAATCCTTGACAAAATGCAATGAAGTCACAAAGGCAAATTAAAATAAACCTGTTAGGAAAAGAATTTTTATTTTGTCTATCCTTTTTCTTTCATTTTCTTTCCTTTTGACTTTGATGTCTGTCGTATGTCAAGTTTATATTTTGATTTTATCTTGATTTGAAGTTGTGATTGCCTAAAATTGTTTTGATATCACATATATAATTGCATAGTGATATTAATTGATGATAATTTGGTATTGCTCATGTGCATGGTGTGTTGGTCAAATTAGCACAGATATTGTATTTCTATTTTTACAAGGTTGTGTTAAATACCGTTTTGTAAAACTATTCAAGCATATTGAACTTGCACTTGGTCCATAATAGTTTGATATCTGAATTCTGACAAGTGTTAGAAGTCTATTTCTATTTTAATTATCATTTAAAATGGCAGTTCCACTTGAACTCCGCAAGAAGTGGGGTAGATGAGGGCTGAGATATGGCACGCGAATTAGCCGTAGGTGAAGATGAACTTACCAGTTATATGGTATATGGCCAGTTATATGGTATATGGCCAGTTATATGGTATATGGCCAGTTATATGGTATATGGCCAGTTATATGGTATATGGCCAGTTATATGGTATGTGGCCAGTTATATGGTATATGGCCAGTTATATGGTATATGGCCAGTTATATGGTATATGGCCAGTTATATGGTATATGGCCAGTTATATGGTATATGGCCAGTTATATGGTATATGGCCAGTTATATGGTATATGGCCAGTTATATGGTATATGGCCAGTTATATGGTATGTGGCCAGTTATATGGTATATGGCCAGTTATATGGTATATGGCCAGTTATATGGTATATGGCCAGTTATATGGTATGTGGCCAGTTATATGGTATGTGGCCAGTTATATGGTATATGGCCAGTTATATGGTATATGGCCAGTTATATGGTATATGGCCAGTTATATGGTATGTGGCCAGTTATATGGTATATGGCCAGTTATATGGTATATGGCCAGTTATATGGTATATGGCCAGTTATATGGTATGTGGCCAGTTATATGGTATGTGGCCAGTTATATGGTATGTGGCCAGTTATATGGTATGTGGCCAGTTATATGGTATATGGCCAGTTATATGGTATATGGCCAGTTATATGGTATATGGCCAGTTATATGGTATATGGCCAGTTATATGGTATGTGGCCAGTTATATGGTATGTGGCCAGTTATATGGTATATGGCCAGTTATATGGTATATGGCCAGTTATATGGTATATGGCCAGTTATATGGTATATGGCCAGTTATATGGTATGTGGCCAGTTATATGGTATGTGGCCAGTTATATGGTATGTGGCCAGTTATATGGTATATGGCCAGAGAGAGTTGCATGAAAAGAAAGAGAAAGAAGAGATAGAGAAACGAGAGAGAGAGAGAAAAAAAAGAGAAAGAGATATAAGAACAGAAAAGGGGGAGAGAAAGAAATAGAGAGATAAGAGAAAGAGTTTATTTTGCAAGAAAACAGCTAGAGACAGAGAGATAGCAGGAGACAGCATGATATGCGGGCAGAAAGGCCCGACATGGGAATGCTAACAGAGGTGCCAAGCTGCGAAAAATACATAAAATTTCAGTTTCGCCCATTTAATAAAAAGAAAGATCACATGGATGAGTTTATCAAGCAGTTTGAAATGAGGGCAAGAGTTACAGGTCTATCTGAATCATAGTGGTTGCGTCAATTGTCTTATTATATGAAATGCCATGACTCCATAACAATGGCAAGAAAGCCCATTGATGAATGTAACTAGGAAAGGTATAAAGCTGAGTTGCTAAGCCAAGGTATTTTCATGTACCTAAGAGTTACAAACAGCGTTTTAAGTCATTTCATCATGACACTACTGAAAGTTTTACAAAAGCTGCCGAGAGGTTAGGTTATATTTTAGAACACTGGTTAGACTCAGAACAAGTTATGCAAATGACGCAAGTTATAGAACATTTTTTTAAAGATGTCTTAGTAAATCTGTGTTCACCTGCCCTCATTGCATACACAAAGGAGAAAAGGTTGTTTTTATTATGCTGTGTATTGGACTAATAAATAATGTTGCAGGGAAGCTGTAAGTTGAGACTTTAATGTAAGAAAGGATGGAGTTAGAGATGAATAAACTGGAAACTTAGTGTTTGTTCCCTGATTATATTTTACAGGGAATAAGCAGCCTTTTCTTGTTTTACCTGAATCTCTCAGTTTACTTATTTATAAACCACTGCGACCATAGTAGACGTTAGAAGTATCACCCCCCCCTTCCAGTGCGTAAGTTTAAGGATACACTACACTCTGTGGATGTATGGTGGCAAAGTTTGCTGAATACATCATGGAATTTCTGGTACAAGGAATTTACTGGAAATTGCTACATAGTTCTGCTTGAGGGAGCTAATAGGGTGGAGCGCCGCCCATATTAGCCTGGAGAGAATAATGGTTCGTCAGTTTTCTACAATGTGCAAGAGAAACGTGTGAAACTGACAAATAATTATAATCATAACCATTAATCAGGTGGTGTTAGCGTTACAAGTACATTTACTGGCTGTATGTTAAATAGTTGTTAAATAGTTAAAGATTTTTATACATTTAACATTTTTTTCTAATTTACCCGCTTAAACATTTACATTTTAAAATTCAACAGAATTCAATAATGATGTATAGTATTTTAGGGGAAGGCATATACTAGTTAGAGTAATCTTCCTTTGAAATTTTACTTCACTTTCCAGATTGCTTTGATAGGGATAATCTTTTTGTCATCCAGCAAATTTAAATCATTAATATCCTTTCTAATAATATCCGTGAAGGGTTTTAATTTCAAAATTTTGTTGTTGTTTTGAGAATATTTTTTTTCAAGCAGGTCGGTTTATTCAGGTTGCTCCCTTTGTCATTGACATTTTATCTTTATTCAATTCACATGTATTTGAATGTACAACTCGTTGTGTAGTATGTATCTACTGTATCGTTCTTTTGCGGCACTAGCGCTGTATTGATTACATTAGAATGCTCAGCTCGCATTTCGAGTAACTAACTAAACACAGACAGCTGTTGGCTGTAATAAATAGCTTGTGACAAAAACTCGGAATGAAATCGGGCATGAGTTGGTTGGTGGTAGTGGTGATGGTGAAATGTGTGTGTATGGTTGGCGAAGTTAACGGCTGGTGGTATAAGTAGATGGCTAATTGCTATTTTATCGCATTACAAAGGACTTTAGAGCACTCTCAGCCCCCTTTCCACTCTCCCCCTTCAACCGTATTACACGTGCGCAACCCCCCCCCCCCCCGTCAAACAATCTCGAGCGAGCTTGACAGCCGTCAACTTGAATGCTACACCAGATGTTACGAGGGGATGAGGCATGTAGCGTTAGGTTTTTATAGCGTCACTCAGTTATCGCCCACACTCTTGTTTCCACCGTTTCAAGTTTTAAGGATTTATATCGTACGTTTTCAATGGTCTTGACAAAATGTGTTGACAGTGGCGGACTGTTTTACATTCGTTAATCGTAAACATTTCGATTTTCTCCTTTTATGCATGAATAATTTAATACATAGAAACCAAAGTCCTCTCCCTTCCCCTCACCCACGCAAACACCAGGAACAGACAAAATAAAATGTTTAACAGTCATCAAGAAAGAAATCCTAACAAAATAAACACGTCAACAACAGCAGCAACAACAAAACTGAAAATCAAACGAAAGAGTTGTTGGAAAGAATACACACACACACACACACACACACACACACACACACACACACACACACACACACACACACACACACACACACACTCTTGCATACTTCGATCATCAGCTAGCTACAGTCGACAGTCTTTTGATGTATATAATAGCGTAAATATGCTCACGCACTCTTTTGAAATTTATAACATTTCAAGTCACTCGACGGCCATCATGAATCTTGATACCTCTCCGCCAACTGTTACAGATCCATAAATTTAGTGCCTGCCAGTCATAATTTATGTTTGCTAGAAGTGCACGGCTTAACGTCTGTCTCTCTCTCTCTCCTCTCTGTCGCTCTCTCTTTGTCACACAAAGCACGCATGCGATTAATACATATGCATATATACCAAACACGCAAACGCCTGTCCACACCCCCTCCCCACACAATATCATGTTAGTGGAAAATCGTAGTTTTGTATCTTAAAATTAAAAAATGATGATCTTATTTATTAGTATTTGTTAAACTAAATCAGAACTTATATCGTACTTTGAAATATGGGTTAGATACTATGTTTGTCAAGAAAGTTATTTGACGAGCTGTTAAGAATACGTAACAAATGTATTAATTTCAACATTTATCCACTCATAATTGCGTACACGAACTCTCTCTCTCTCTCTCTCTCTCTCTCTCTCTCACGTACACACACCACCACCACCACTACCACCACCACCACTACCACCATCACCTTTATTCTCGTACTTAAACATTCGTCGATGTGCTGTGAGCACATTCCGAATTTGGATGCTGAATAATTCATGCAGTTCAAGAGCTCATTTGGGATTAAAATAAAGTGTGGTTGTTCACAGGTTAAGGTTCACGTTGCCACTGTCTGAAACTGCTAGTATACTTTCTCGTTAACTCTTCTGTATAATTTATTGTCATGTAGAACTCACTGCATGATTGATAAATTTATGACAAGAGAATTTGCAAGAAACAAAAAGCCGCGCAGCAGTGATAACACCAGCAAGCTCTTGTCGTATAATTATTTACAGTTTTATTTTTTAAACCTCAGCGAATAAAGTTACGTATTTGAAGTGCATGGCAGTAAAGGAGTTAAACAAGCGTAGGCATGGTTTAGGGCCGTAATCCCTTCATCCGTTGAAGAGTTTTGTTTAGGAGTTGATTAGCTCCCCCTCCCCCCGCCCTGTTTTTCTTTCTTTCTTTTTTTTTTTGTGCACAGAGATTTACTAAGACATTAGTATTAAACGGCATGTGTTTGCTTAAAACAAATATCCCATATACTATGTTGTAATGCCCCGCTAGAGGGGTGTTTATAAATATAATGCTAGTTACTTCACTGGGTTTTTCTTTGGGTTTTTTTTTTGTTGTTGTTTTTCTTGGTATAAGATTTCACTACCTTTATCCAGCTTTCGTTCAGTTTGCGTATGGGCGCAATTGGCTAGGAAAACATTTAATTGTGGAAAAGAGCGGGGGAGTCGGGACATGATATGTGTGTGTGAAGTGTTGGTGGAGGATTTATTAGGAGTGTTCTCAGAGTATGCCAGTTGGAGGCCGACGGTTTATTCTTTCTGATTTTTCACCTGCCATCACATTGCTATAGTGCAGCCAGCAGCACACTGAACCCGCTTTAGTGTCTCCTTCAATTGATAGCTTTGCCGTCGAACCTCCCTTTAGCGTCTAGACACAGACCGGAGTCGATCCTGGCGTTCTGTCTCTGACGTCATATCTCTTCGTGTTTGACAGCAGTTTAGAAACAGTACTGGCCTGTCTAGCTGTCGCAGTCTCACGCTAATAACATGATATGTTGCTGTAAATTGTCCGCGTCACTCACATTTCAAAACCATGGTGTAAATTCAAGCACACATTAGTGTTCGTTATTGATCTATCGGTGTTATTATGACAATAATAATTTTTTCTAGGCCTTCTGCAAAACAATAAATAATTGTGTGTACAGATAAATAGAAATTTTCATAATTACTAATATCCTAGGAAGGATATACGGTATGACTGCCAAATAATGGTTTAAAGTCGAGAATGACGGTGTGTGTGTGTGTGTGTGTGTGTGTAAGAGAGAGGGGTGTACTGATTACCAAATAAGGCTTTCATTCTTATTTTTTAAATTTTATTTACTTTTAAAAAACAAACATATTTCTAGCCTGTAGTCTCTGCAAAATTACAATATCCCCATACGTAGCAATTTCCGTCGTTTCGATTACATATGTTGATTACTCAAGAATTGCCCTGATTACATAGAAATTGAAATCATTTATCTGAACCCCCTTTCCATCTTAGATCATGTGTCTGCGTGGCGAGAAAGCCGTTGCACTCTGCCAGCAATATATTTCTTATCCATTTCGGTTTAAAATAAAATATGTATAACATTTTGTCACAGACGTATTTTAGTTGATAAATGTCATTCGAGCTTGGCAGTGCCTTTGTGTAAATCTTTCCGCCGCAAGCTGCCCGATTCTCTTATCAGTGTAACTGACGTGTCTGGCCTGTCAGGGGTCCGTAGAACTGAAAGTGACATGTGGTGTTTGTAGAGCCTTTGAGGCCGGTATTATAGACAGTATTTTATTGTGTTATTTTATTATATCTGTATATTGTGCTACTCCTCCCCCCGCCCCTTTCCAAAAAAAAAAAAAAAGAAAAAGTACATATACATGCCTCAAGCGTCATCAGTACATACATTCATTACTGTTCGATAGACTTCGTATCACCATTTTAGTTTTTTTTTTCCTGCCAGGCGTACTTCAGGTATTACTTATTATATCTAAAAATAGCTCTAGGGAAGAACATAAACAAACTTCTCTAGCTTTGTGCTGAGTAATAGAGAACGATATGAAAAGTTAATCACCAAGAAACAATAGTTGGTGTGTAATTATATAATTATATATATGTAGAAATAACATAAATATCATGGTATTAGAGTAAATTAGATGTTACGTGTACTTCATTTTTGTATTGTAACGTTTTCCTCATAACCCTTTTTCCCTCTGTCAACAAATTTACCAGATTACTATCTTCTACCAGAGACCCAACATCTATAGTACAACACAGTATGAGTACTAAGCGATTTGTAATGTTCAGATTTATTGTCCCTAGAGGATAAAATAAGCACAATTATTTATTTAATATACATTTATATTTACAGCCTATAAGCGTTAAATCATCACATCAAGTTTATTAGTGGCTTAAATGAAAATCATGGAACAATTTAATTTAAAACAATTTTCCTCTTTTACAGGCAAAAGATTTCGTTAAACTATTTTTACATTTCTAAACCCTGAGATCTCCTGACCTTTTTATCTTAGAGCTTAAAGCCTTCAAGCTTGAAATTGATTATAATTACAGCAGTGAACCAACACCATTTGGGGGAAAAAAATGTGTTATCAACGCGGCATCCATTGCGACCTGGGCACTAATCAGGTCAACAGAACATGAACGGTGTCACCAGTCTGCTACACTGTCACAGGCCATTTCACTCTTGAAGATCATTACATATACGTGAGATGCATGCACGCGACACTTTCACAATATGATGACAAGAGTGAAGGGAGCTTAAGAACTAAGAAGGAAACAATTTCAATGAAAAAAATATTTGGGGTTGTTAGTTGCCTTTTCTTACGTAACAGCATTTTTAAAATATCCCCCCCCCCCCGATTGCTAATAACTCCTGAGTTTTGCGACAAACTAAAGTGCGCTTCTTCTTGTAGTCTAATTTCTAATTCATTTCTGCTGTGGGTAGGAGACTTGTGACAGTTTGATCGCCTGATGTTCCCAGCAGACTGTGGTGCCTGTGACTCCCCCCCCCCTCCACCCTATCCCTCTCCATCTCTCAGCCTAGAAATAGACAGGATTGGATGTTTGAGATTTGACATACGAAAGAAACAAAGTTTTACAAATGATTGACACTATTTTTCTTGCTATTTCACAAAACAATCTAGTAATTAAAATACGGTCTACGTATAGGTATAATTAAAATCTGTAATTGTGTAATAAATTGATGAAGGACGTGTATAAATCAGTCTGATTTTTTTTTCTCTCACCACCAGTTGAAACGTGCTCAGCGACAAATAGTTTAATAGTAGACAAGTGTTGCAAATAAATCACGAGGAAAAGGTCAAAGTTCGAGAACATAAAAATCAAGATGACTTGTGCGTCGCTCTAGCGAGTCAGTGGGTGGAGCTTGGTAAAAGCAATACAGTTCATGCACAGCGCTATTTGTGACACAGCTGACAGCAACTTTACACTTCTTTAAAGGGGAGAGAAAGCAGCTTTACATCACTTTTCAAGGACAACTCGATTACAGTGAATATACCCAACCTCACGGGATCCAGTCAGAATTAATAATAGCACAGAGATTTAGTACCATCCGGTAAAAAGTAAAAGAAACTCACGTTTGAAAGACTTTGAGTTCCGAATATTGTCTGCAAATATACTCAGCGACAGCGACGTTTGTAATCAATATATAAAACATGCATACCTGAATTACTGGCTTCACACGTTTACAAACAAATTGCATATATTTCTTCTCGTCATAAAATACGACTTGAGGATATTCAGCATTTGGCAACGCTTTTCTAAACACGGAGGTTTGGCCTTGCACGTATTACCGGAGCAGGGCCTAGACTGGGGGCAGACAGAACTAAGTGCAGCGCGCGCCACCCTGCATACACCTGAAAAATTGTTAAAGATAGCTCGACCTCATGTAACCCCAGACCTTTTGTGATTCTCTGCTTGCGAGAGGAGATCACAGTAATTGCGTATATGGAAACATGCCGTTGTCCTAAGGATTTGTTACAAGCAATAACGTCTTTGCACAGACATTTGGTATCCTCTACAGACTATAGAAAAATACCATCTCTCTCCCGACACTCTCCCGCTCCCTATTGGTGGTGTTGGTCTGCCGCAGACTGATTTTTGTCGTTTAATGGCCATGTAATAATATTCTGATACACTGTCTTCATCAGATAATGCTGATTAATTAAGTTATCGTTTTCTTCCATTAATAATATAAATTTAATTGATTGAAATCGGACAAGTCTGGTACAATCAGAACTTTTCAAACGGTACTACAAACGCCTTCTGAGCAATTCTGCCTGTCTAAAAGGCAAGCATGCAGTAGACAATGCAGTTGTTTTTAAACCTCATTTTATCAGTTATATTGCATTTTACGCACCCCCTCCCACACCCCCTCCCACACTCGTTCAGAAGTTCATTTCGTGTACAGTTAAGTTTAGAAACAAATTAATTTTTCGCTATTTACCCCTAATCGCATGTATGAATTTCTGCTTCCGCCTTTTTCAGTAACGTGTTTTCATTTACCAAACTTAATTTTGATCGCGGTGTTATTTCCTCTCGGCTGAAAAGATGGACCCTGCGCGTCGTTATTTAAATTGGTAGCGCATCGTGACATTTGTTTCAGTGAGAACATGATTATCATCAAAATAAGATTTTGTGCCCCTCAACATATATTTCTGCTAAGATTGTTTCTCATCATATCCGTCTCCGTTTAGATTTTTTTCTCATCATATTCCATCTCGTTTCGGTTTAACATTGCTTCTCATGTCATGTCGTTTAACATTGTTTCTCGTCACATCCATCGTTTGTTAAGATTTAAAAAAAAAATTACATTCGATGTCCATACATAGGTCAAATATGAATTATTATTATATATATTTTGTGAACTTTTATTTACTCAGTAGTGAAAGAGAAAACTACTATATCAGAGTAGTACCCCTTGAAAATAGGTCAAACTTTGAGGGCTTTTGCGCGTTATGCTATGAAGGGACTTGAAAAAATAAACAGGGCAAGGATAATTAAAGGAAAAAGGCAACCATTACAACTTCACTTTTTCAGGCCAGAAATTATGGAATCATCGCAAAGATGGGTGATTTACATGCTTTTTCCCTTCATTTTCGACAGACGAATGATTAAAAAAAAATATTAACCCTCTTTTGCACCTTTATGCTTGCGATGTTTTTTTAAAAAAAAAAAATAATCTCTTGATCTTAAATTCTTCTCTGTGGCTATAAAGCATCCATCTGCGAAACCAACGACCGTCTGAAGCGGACGTAAAAGTAAATCAAGCAGAAAAGGAAAACACAAGGTTTAAATTTAAAAGTTGGAAGCTGAAGAAAAGTAAATACATGTGATTGAAGAGTGCACAGGAGGTGCAGTGTCACTGATATAGAATCACACTAACGAGAGCTTAGAAAAGTCGTTAAAGTTAGAGAATTTTAGTGTGAAAAGCAGCGGACACATGTTAAATGAATTTCGAATTAACTTTATTGCTAATTAATTTATACAAGGAAAGTGTACACAGCATTATAAAAACGTATTTTTTCTTTCTTTGAAAATATTTTGGAAAAGTTGTAACACGCACGTTCGTCAGAAATAGTCTGCAAAAAGTTCAAATGACGTGCTTATCAAAAGGACAGTCATTTGATGCAAATGGTAACACAAGTGTGTGGGTTTTATAATGGTCTTTTCTCGCTGACTAGGCCTCTAACGTTCTTTGTGACGTAAGTGCGCTTTTTGCTTTTGTTGTTAATGACCGACTCGACATCGCCTTATGCTTAAAAAAATTACTGTTGCAGAACTTTGAGGAGCCACCTGCTTGTTTCCATGGGAATCACTCTACTTTTCATTGGTCGTTAATTTTATACTACAGGTCAGATGCTGACCCACATAACAGCAGCCTGACAGACGCTTTGAAACTTAAACATTACAATTACTTTTAAACTTTACACGTACACCTGGCTGAGATGAGACCAAGACGGAGCAAACGAGTTGCGTTGAAAGAATAATAGAATAGAGTTGCGGGCCCTCCATGCTCCATGTTCTGTCTATAAACAAATACAGTGAGACACATAGTAATCTTGTCAGCTGACTGCAACAGACGAGGCTTTTCATCTGTGGCGTGCTATCAAGATAGGAGTAGGGATGCAGAAAACAAGGGTGGAGGTGGGTGGGTGGGAGTAGTCCCTTGTGTAGTGTTAAAAACTAATAGTGCAGTAAGAAAACTAAACGGGCAAGCAAGAGAACCTGCACAAACTCTACGCGTAGGCAACATCTGGCTCAAGATTGGGAGCCCTTGTGCTTACTGCATCTTGAATGGTGGTAGAGCAACTCGCTTGATCTTATCCGGATGCTAAAAACAGAAATTCATCAGGCATGTAATTCCCGGTGCAAGCTCAGCCCCAAACCAGCTTGGCGTATTTTATACTGCTACTGATGCTACATACACGGTCCTGTGTGCTTTGATATAGAGTGGTCACATCGGCAATCAGATTTTGTAAAACATTCCTGTAAAGCCTATGCTTGTAGGTTATTTATCTGCAGCTTATGGATATTTGCTGTAATATGTTGTACGTTTAGCGCTAGGCCTATAGTTTTTGTGTAATATGTTGTATTACGTTTAGCGCTAGGCCTATAGTTTTTGTGTAATATGCGTCACAATACATGCGCTCACCACGCATATATTTTCCACTTGAAGTAAATCTTTCAATTTGAATGAAAGCTTTAACTAAACACCAGCTTGCCTCTCGCTCAAGTGGTCATGATTCGATCCCTGCTAGATTGTGTGTGTGTGTGTGTGAGAGAGAGAGAGAGAGAGAGAGAGAGAGCGCCTTGCTGGCTTATTCTTAACTCTAGTTCAAGAAGGCAGGCTCATTCGCTTGGATGGGATGATAAACCATTGTCTTGTGTGTTACAGTTCGCGCACATTAAAGACCCTTTAACAGTTTAAAATCGGAAAAGAGCAAAAAGTGACCGATGCCCGGATACAAATTACATCTGCAAAATCCTCTAAATACCCACTCAGACCTTCACTCTCCCCACCCATGACACTACAATTTCCCTTCCAGGACATCATTCCCTTACTTGGTGTGTTGAAAGTGCACCAGAGAATCAAACACAAGAACTACAGTTCTAAGACCTTACTAAATGACATATGTAGTGTTTACATTGCTTTAATTGAAAAAAAAAAAGGCAGTCGTGCTTTACATTTACGTATAAGAGTGTGCATTACAGGCATTTAAAACGGCGTCCAGGTATTACTAGTAAAGCACTATTTCCCACTCAACATCACATACATAAACGTAAGTTGATTAGTACAGCACCGCGAAGTTGATAAAATATCAAACATTGCCGAAAATATTACCCGCTGTGAACATTCCTTTTAACCTTTATATTATGAGGAACGAGAATTCTGAAATCCCTTGAAAGGCTGGTTTCTTTTGTTGGTTTTTTTTGTTGTTTTTCCCTTTTCATTCCCATTAATCTGCTAAATTTCGCTAGAGTTGTTACTTGAAGCGACATTATTCGTTTTAGTATTAGGGAGACTCTGACTACACGTGGCTCTGTAGAGAGGGCCCTTTTTATTTGTGTCAAAGGGAAGTCAACGGCCACTCGAGATAATTTATAATATGCGTTTGATGTAAATGTCGCTTTGGTGCCCCGACTCCCCCCTCCCCGGGCCTTCAGACACCATTGCAAATGTTATCTTCATGTCGATCCCCTTCCACCCACCCACCAGTCTCTTTATTAAAAAAATAAATAAATAAAAATCATCAGATAGCGTACGTGTTATTGCTCGTCTGGTGTAAGTTACTCGACAGAAAATCTCTCTGTGTGTACATAGTATGTGTGTGTGTGTGTGTGTGTGTGTGTGTGTGTGTGTGTGCGTGCGTGCGCGCGCGCGTGCGTGCCTGTTTGCAGAAGTTTGGCTTATCTGCTCGGCAAAGAAAAAAGCAGTTGCCTAGAGTGCATTAACGGTATTAGAGAAGTCAGGGTACCCTACGGAGAGGCTAGTTTTTCTATTTTTGTTTTGTCTTTGTCGTAGGCTGATTGTGTCGGCAGGTTTATTTCAGCTGTAGGGACAAAACATACCTGATTATTAGTGTTTGCACCTGTGTAGTTTTTATGTATATGTTTTGTGTATGTGCGCACGCACACTGAATAGTAAGCGGGGATGAGGTTAGAGGTGTCTGCATTTGATTGAAAGAGAAAATTATTGCAGATTGCAAGTGTATTATTATTATTATTATTAAACTAAAAGCAAGTCGATTTCGGCCGGTATTAGCCACTGTTCTACCAACACTACGCCGAATATTGACAGATAACTCACCGGCGTGACCAGTCTTAACTCCAGCTTGCCACAGATCGATACATTTTTAGTTGACAGACAGACCAGTCAGTATTGACCACGAATTGGCAGTTTAGTCACTGGCCTAAGAATCTCGTTAACTCTAGTACTCTCTCTCTCATTCGTGCGAGCGCGTTGCCTTTTTAAATATAGAAACCAAGACCTCATTATTTTCATTATGCATAGAATGGTAGAGTTTGTACAGTTTGGTCATAAAAATCTTTGAGTTTTACCTGAATCTAAATATTAAAGCTTGGAATTGTGCCACATTCAATTTGATATTACTCGATTGGAACAGTGGAAATTGTATAGAGTGTATTTTTTGGAATAACGTTGACATTTTACGGCAAAAGGTTTGATTTTTTGGTGTACTAATTGCAGTTTATAATAATAATAATAATAATAATAATAATAATAGACTGACTAGACTGAGTGCGTGTTGTAAGTATATATATATATATCCACTTGTCGTCCTTTGTCGAGGGGTACGGGTTGTTGCCAGAACGGAACTATTTCTGCGGAAGGCAGTGTGCTCCATTATGACCCTTAACGTATCTCCAGTCTCGTAGCCGATTGTGTAAAAGCTGTTTTTATCTCCGGTCAAGAAACTGGAGTGTTTGTAAAAATAGTATTATATCACTATGTGGTCGTAATGTCTGGTTTGCACTTGCAAATTTCTTTGGACCCAATTAATCGGACACCAAACCGAAAGGCATTTAACTGGAGGGTACCACAATGATCAACTCTTAAACTCAAATATTTCTCTTGCCGCAAATGACTTCTACTTTAATGCAGTTGACACTTGTAGTTCACAACATCCAGAAAATAATTTGCAGTGTAGTAGTCATTAGTAATGTATATATCTGGAAATATACTCATAAAATAAATCCGAGAAGTGAATTAAATACTGTATATCTATTATTTTCGCATATGCACAGTTTATACGTTTAGATTATTATTTTTTTTAATTAAAAAAAAGAAAAGCTTCATTGAAAGTTATACTTTCGGTTGAAGACTATTTCCTGTATGTTTAAAAACGCATTATGTGAGAGACCGTCTTTCCGGGCATAAACTTTCTAAATGTTTGTGATCTTTATTTTCTTTAACTGTAGCGTTTCTTCATTGCAGTTCTCATTTCTCGTTTTCTTGGACATACATTGCTTTAAGTATACATGATCCGATTTTGACGTCATTCAACTTTCACGCGCACTTAAAAGTCGGTGATTATACAATTTATTACCTTATGCAAGGACGCCAGGATCGAAAGAGGTGGGGGTGGGGTGGGGGTCACTCACTCTGTAAACTTCTTTTATGGTAGTGGTTCCCAATCCGAAATCAGGGTCGTTTGGATTTTTTTTTATGTAGTGAACTCTGTAACAGAAGTTTGAATTTTAAATTCAAACAGAATGATCATGAAATTGCATTTTGTATCTCCAAAGTGCACAGAATACTTACATTACGCTTATATTTAAAAGAAAACATATTATTTTAAAACTTCTATTCCTCTCATTAAGACATACCGAGAAATAATTTTCCAAAGTTTGGGTCGCGAGCAGAAAAGGTTGGGAAGCACTGTTTTCGTTTACTCGTTTTTTCTCTTTGACTCTCTCTCTCTCTCTCTCTCTCTCTCTCTCTCTCTCTCTCTCTCTCTCTCTCTCTCTCTCTCTCTCTCTGTTAAAGGTTACTATTTAATTCCTGTTGTTTGTCTTTTCTAGCCTCTGCTTCCACGTCTCATCACAATGTATAGGAATATAAGTAAAAATGACTGTGTAACTGTAAGTAATAATTTTAAGAGAGCACCGTGCTTACCCACTAGCACCGATAAAACATTAGCACATTTAAGTCGTTAGAATTCATTTGACAGTAATAAAGAATAGGTGAAGAAAGAATGGGTGCCTTTAAAGAATTGGTTAATAAAGAATCGGTGCCTTTAAAGAATTGGTGAATAAAAATATGTGAATAAAGAATTGGTGAATGAAGAATTGGTGCCTTTGAACACTTAGTATGTACGGACTTTGGAAGGCAAGTATGACTTATTTTCTAGACTTTAAAAACAAAAAGCGTTCCATTAGCAATGTTCATTTTAACAAAAGATAAAGAAATCTGATAGCGTTGGATTTGTAATTTGTGCTGAGGATTGTTTGCGGTATAATTACACTTGTACTCGCATCGCAATTTCGAGACTTACGATCACATTGCACTTTTAAGACAGGAAAAAGCATGCGAATTGAAATAGAAAGCCTTTTATGTTCTTTCTTTTTCTTTTATCTTCTTCCTCTTTTTATCTGCTCTTTTTAAAAACAAAATTTGCCATTCACACTGCATATGTCAGGATATTACAGCCCTTCAGAATCAATACAGCCTGAAAACCTAAAGTCTGTCGAATGACCTGTTGTAAATATTATCCTTTTAAAACATACACTGCGTCTGGCTGTTGTGTTGTATTACAGGTTTAGTTCCAATTTAAACAAGCTGAGATCTCTTTCTTCCCTATCGCCTCTCACTCTCCTATCCCTTTCTATCTCACACACACACACACACACACACACACACACACACACACACACACACACACACACACACACACACACACACACACACACTTCCTGTAGAGGGAATCTCAGATAGCTCAAGTTTCGTTTGTAAGCACTCTTCCTCCATTCTTGAGACACGAGTCCGTTACACAAAGCGTTCTCAGCCTACTGTCTTCAGTTCTGCAGCGAGGTGGTTTGAAGTGTATTGCATAATCGGACAAGTTGTTTTCCCCAACAGCGAGATGGTTTGAAGTGTATTGCATATCGGACAAGTTGTTTTCCCCAACAGCGAGGTGGTTTGAAGTGTATTGCATATCGGACAAGCTGTTTTCCCCAACAGCGAGGTGGTTTGAAGTGTATTGCATATCGGACAAGCTGTTTTCCCCAAACAGCGAGGTGGTTTGAAGTGTATTGTATATCGGACAAGCTGTTTTCCCCAACAGCGAGGTGGTTTCAAGTGTATTGCATATCGGACAAGTTGTTTTCCCCAACAGCGAGGTGGTTTCAAGTGTATTGCATATCGGACAAGTTGTTTTCCCCAACAGCGAGGTGGTTTGAAGTGTATTGCATATCAGACAAGCAGTTTTCCCCAACAGCTAATCGACTGTTAGTTTGGTTATCGGTCACATGATTGACTGAGGAAAACGTAACTTTATCGTGTCAGATTCACATGTGTGGTTAAATTGCATTATTTTAAAGACAGTTAGTTAATAATCAATATGTGCAACGGCCATATATTATTGCTTTGGCTTGTAGGTACATGCACGAATTACATTATACTTTGTTAATGAATTTCTAAAATACTTTATTGTGAAGCCATGGTTCACTCTTGCATTACCATAAAGGCGTCTTAAAGTATATTAAAGCGCCTACTTAAAGTAAAAAAAAGACTGTTTGTGTATTGTAGATGCACTCTGTATTGCTTAAACACTTAACAACTGGTTATCCCTTAGATTTTACACTTTTTTAAATACACACCAGCTAAGTTACAGTCTCCTTTGTTATGCATGGGTTTTATACATGGCACTGTTATAGTATTATTTATTATGATTATTAATTTAGATATTCAGTATTATTACTGATAACTACCCCATGGCCTATCCGACAACTATATTATCACCTGTTTCAATAATTTAACTGGACAGTTATTTAACTTAACCTAATGGACTAGTTAACGTTGCTTCTACGATCGGCGAATATTATATCCTTACTCTTAATTAATTTACACTCGTTCATTCAATATGCGGCTCACCCCCAGGTGATACCAATTAATGATCATTCAAAGAATTAAGACATGGAGAAAGATAACAATTTACTAACAGGTTTAACAAAAAAAATAATTACAAGTTAACACTGAATTAGAATTGAACACATGCTATAGATCTCGTCTGTATTTCCACTACACAGACTGCTCATCAAATTATCAGCAATTCACAGTAGTTCTGAGAGCCTAACTTAACTCTCAGGCCAAGATGGCGGTGATAGAGACGATGCTGGACCAACACCTATCACCGTACCCCTGACTTTGGTCTTCGGCTGGTGTTAGCTAAACATCTCCTGACTGATGACCGTCGCACAAAAACTCAGACTTCCCTACTGGTGCCACAACAACCCTGGATTGTCAGCTAACTTACCAAATTATCCACTCCAAGACTGTAGTTTCCAAATGTAGTCTCAAATTGTCGGGGGTGGAGGGGTGAGAGCCATATCGACTAAAGATAGCATTTCTTCTGTACTCTAGCTTAATCATATTCTATCGACTTAAATGAATGCATTTCTTCTGTACTCTAGCGTAATCATATTCTATCGACTAAAGATAGCATTTCTTCTGTACTCTAGCGTAATCATATTCTATTGACTAAAGATAGCATTTCTTCTGTACTCTAGCGTAATCATATTGTATTTTGAATGCAGTGGCGGCAACAAGAATTTATAACGCACTTCCTTACACTACCACTATCCAGAAATCGTAATAACTTCAATATTAATTCCATAGTGTTGCATTAAACCAATAAGAGTCAGCGTATTAGCTAAATTCACGAACAAACAATTGTCCATATGAACGACAACTCCACCATTATCAGTCATTTCCAAATAATCAAAAATACAATTTATTATTTCAAACTCGTAGCATTGTCCTCTTTAATCACTTCATTTACCTGTAAATAAAGAAATATGTTACTCTGATTTGAGTTTCTATTCAGCAATAGAATTTTACATTTACAAAGAAAAATGGCGCTTTACAATTTGAACCATAATGTATTTACAATAATGCACCAATGTAAACGAATACTTACAGTTGCGTTCACGCATACAAAGAATTAACTTAAAAATAATTAATGAAAAAATAGTAAAATTCCTAAAATAATAAACATTTCTATATTACTCTCACTCAGCATGTACATACTGTAGCCTGGATAATACCAGGGCTTCAAATGCATTCCACTATATACATACTGTAGCCTGGATAATACCAGGGCTTCAAATGTATTCCACTATATACATACGGTATCCTGGATAATACCAGGGCTTCAAATGCATTCCACTATATACATACGGTACCCTGGATAATACCAGGGCTTCAACTTTCCACTATCCAATACTCTCGACCTCTCCCCTCGGAATGTGCAGTTGTGGATGTGAACGTTTTCTAGCGGTTAATTACCATATGATTGGTGTTTGCGTTCTCCCATATATCTGCTTCATTTGTAGGAAAAAAGTTATCCATATAACTTTATAAGGTTATCGATTGTGGGTTGAGACTCCCACTTCCGACCATACACATAATTCTCTCCCCTTACACAGGCACTCATCAGATCTAAGCAGCTTCTGAATTAGATTAACTTTAACTTCTAGCTATGCGCAAGATGTGAAAGAGTTGACATGGTTGACCGCGCAGCGAAATAAAAATGCTATCTCACGCTAGCCGCCGACAATGAATTATAATATTAGTAATTATAATAATTTCTGAAAAATAAAATAAAACATTTCAAAAAAGCATATGTAGCATTTTGTCCCTTCTGATATTAATATATGTACACTTGTGTAATTAGTAATTACAGAACCAACTTTCATCTAATATTATTTGTATAAAATCGCATTCATTTTAATATACGATGTCATGACTATTTGGTGGGGTGCTTTCGATCATGGCGAGCTTGGATCGTTTCGATTGCAGAGAGAAAGCGAGGTGGTTTCGATTGCAGAGAGAGAAGGATCTTTCTCTTTTTTTTTCGTTTTTTTTTGGGGATTGGGATAATCTTACTGCTCAACTCTCACAAGTTCGCATTGCAGTCAGTGTCCGTAGTGAACTTGTTCTCCCGAAAAAGATCCTACTTTATAGCAATCACAACTATCTTTACTTTCTCAACAACTAAAAATGTCTTTTTACAAGTTGATTTGGTACATTTTACGCATACGTGTTCGTACGCGCGTCCAAAGAAACGACGACAGGTAGTCACTGCCTATATAGTATACATTAACGTTGGTGTTTGTGTAACCTTTCTCGCTGACAATTGAGAAAACTCTCAAACAGCTTAGCATTCGGCACTCTTTGTCAGAAAGGCCCTTTTTTCCCCCTCCCCGTGGCTGCGTTTGTTTTCCTTTGCTTGATGTTTCTCAGAGCTAACCTGGAAGCGTTTGCGGGAGGTTAGAAAAGCATGGAAGATTTCTCAGCGACCTGGCACCGATAACGAAGGTGTGGGAAATGCTAACAGCGCGTTTGTCGTGATCGCAAAACGACTTTTCCAGTCAACGTTCCAAAGCGAGAGAGAATATGCGTAGCCACTATTGGTTTGCATTGTATTCATATTGCTGTTAGGTGTTGTGGCTACGTGCGCCTAGAGATATTGGTGAAGTTTGTTTATATCAAACATCGCTTCACAAATTGTTTCTCTAACTCTAAAACAAAAGAAAAGAGAGAAAGAAAAATACCCTCCTCTCCCAGAAAACCTATCAACAGCGATAGCAGTAGAAAAAAAAAATTAAATACAAATAAACAGACAGTAGCAAAAATATAAACAGCAACCAAAAAAAAAAAAAAAAAAGAAAAGGAAGAAGAAAGACCATTAAGTAGCAAACATTTGGATCAATTCCCTGAAAATTAAAAGAAAAATGTTGAGATGGTGGGAAGTAGCTGGACAATCTGTGGTAATTTTGTTTGAAACTCATGTTGGTGAAATAATGTTTAGAAAGCATTCCATTATTAAAATCGAATCACATAAGTATATTGCGAACATCTGATCATGGGTTTTAGGAGTGATTAATATAACTTTGATGCAAAGTGTATTGAGAATACACATTAATGACATTTATTTATTTATTCTCCTTTAATCTGTCTGATGGATTCATTATAGTAAGAGAATGTAATTATATTTTTGTTGCTTGATATTATCACTATTATTATTATATTTGCATAGTTTCTTTTGAATAATATTTCATTTAAGTTTGATGTTATTCTGTAAATGAAAGCAACATGTTGAGACAACAGCTGTGTATGCCAGAAATCAGTTAATAGGCATGTGAAATGGCTACATGTAGAATTCATTTATAATTTAGCTTTTGAATATATATATTATACACACTGTGACATCAAGCCACCTAGTTAATGGATATTATTATTATTAATTAATTAATCATCCATAACTAATTACAAGTGATGAGAATTTTAATTTATGTTATTAATAATTCTTCAGAAGACACCACCCATCTCTCTCACTTGGCAGATATGCAGGCTCTCTTCCACAACATTAAAGACAAAAATTTACCATCACACAATATTTCCATAGGTGGAAACTTATTACAAAAGGAGAAGACATATTTAATCTATATTTAGCGACCCCCCCCCCATCCACCCATTTTCTTCTCTAACATAACGTTATATGTGTAAGAAGGTCAATAAATTTATTGTCAACAATCAAATATACGTATATGAAAAAGAGTACTTGACATCAATATTTCCTGAAACCACATTCAAATAATTTTAATATCTATACAGATCTATATCCTAAAATACACCTCACCAATTTAGTGTCAATACAAATCACAGGGTAGTTGTTAGAGAACATAAGTTGAGTTATTAGAGATATTTGATAATAATTTGTACATAACCTGGTTTAGGTGCTGTCTCAATAGTCTTTTGCTGAGATTTTGTAACAAAGTCACAAGTTTATTGTTCACATTACTACTGTCATATAGTGTCAATTCCATTTGATTCCCTCCTTACATTGTAGAACACTGATTCATTGCCATTTTTTCGAGCTTACCTGGGTGTTCCTTTGCCATATTAACTCCCACACACTGAACAACAATTGTAGCAATTTCCACCAATAAATTACTTCTATCAGAAATTGCTCTATGTAATCAGCATAGCATACCTTGTCACTGTATATCAACAGAGTGTAATATATTTCTTACACTTACACACTGTGGTAGATACTTCTTGCATCTACCATGGTCATGTGGTTTATAATCAGTAAAACAGGAGATTCAGATGAAACAAGGAAAGGCTGTTTTTCCCCTGTAAAATAGAATCAGGGAACAAACGCTAAGTTTCCGTTTTATTCATTTTTAACTCCATTCTTTCTTACATTTAAGTCTCAACTTACAATTTCCTGCTACAGTATTTATTAGCCTGATACATGCATACATCATACTAATTTTATGTACAGGTTCACTAGAATCAGTATATATATATATATGTGTTTATCATACTACATATAAGCATTATAGTTCACAATTTGTAAAATTAATAGTCTACCCACATAATAAATCTCTACATAAAATGCAAGTATATATTAGCCCGTTCCCTCTTAATCAGTCAGTTAACTCATCATTAAGCTAATGGCTGCCTTCTTCAATAAAAAATGTTGGTCAGTTCTCCTGTAGACTTCATCATAGCTGCTAAAGCAGTACATACTACACATTGATTCAAAATTAGTGGATAATGTCAGGCAGGAATTGTCATCATTTTGGATTGTTGCACCTCCTCAAACAATTCCAGATACATGTACCTTTCATTATTTTAGAGCAGCCTCTACAACAGGCCTGGAAGCTGCACTAATCAGCCCATTTATTCCTGAATATATAGTTGATTTCAAGACCTATTCTTTGTTCAAATCCAATGTAAGTTGATGCAAAAAAGAATGTTTCACAATCAGTACCTGGCAGACATGGCACACAGTAGGTTTACCTGACTACCTATTAAGGTATAGAGTTCTTTCTTTCATCTCTGAGTATGTTAGATCAAGATGTTCAAAATCTGAATGTTTATTCAATCAGTACCTGGCAGACATGGCACACAGTAAGTGTACCAGACTACCTGTTAAGGTATAGAGTTCTTTCTTTCTCTCTCATCTCTGAGTATGTTAGACCAAGAAGTACAAGAATTGAAAGTTTACTCAATGTGCTTAATTTACTAGTTTCAAATTGAAAGTGCAGTACCTGGAAGAGAGCATTGTTTTTTTCCAAGCCGGTATTGAAAACTTCTCTTAGAACTTAGAAGACACACTTAGAAGATTAACTCATACTCAAAGGTTGTTTGTTGAAACATTTTTATTTGCTCACTTCTTGTGCTTTAAGCTTAAAACAGAAGTGCTTTTCTCAGATGATTTCTCTTCTTACTGCACTGTATACTTGTGAAAACATGTGATTTTTAACATAGGAAATTGCTAATACTGCTCTGGAACACCACCTGTCATGTATTGCAATGCATATGTATTTTCTTTATTTTGCATGTAAACACCAGTCTTTCAGTTTATCTGTCAACTTATTTAAGTTTATGTTAACCACACTATCTTGGCAAAGTGCATGTTTAACAAGAATGTAAATTGAAGAGTATCTTGGAATTTTTCCTCACATTACTGTACTTGTCAGAATAAGCATTTCTGTTATTATAATATATGATGCTTACATAAAAGTTAAATTTGTTTTTAATTTTGTTGTTGTAATTTATGAACTGGTTTCAAAAGCAGCCAGCATCTGTTTGATTTAGATGTTCTGGCTGTCACATGCATAAGCTGTTTTGTTTTGGGGAATATTCAGTAGTATTTACTCCACAAAGAAAGCTGATCAGTGTTTTGTATTACATTTTTAAAAAAATACTTGGAATATTACCACCGCTTTAGTAATAATGGACTGAGGTGTAGTATTGTAGTATTTGTTAAAAAAATAAATAAAATTATTACATTAAAAGAGAAGATTATTGAGTGTCTGACTTTATCATTCTTCTGTAACAAGATATGTACAAATTTTGCCATGACTATGTCCTTTTGATATGATTTTTACATTTGTGTTTTGTTGTTATAAAATTACCAGTCATAATACACTGGTATCTGATTAAGTGAAAATAATTTAGTTTCTCTACAGGCTTTTGCTTGAGCACTTGATGGAATGAAGAGACAGGCCTTTTTCTCTTTGGTTTTTTTTTTTTTTTGTGCTTTATTCAATAATTTGTTCACAAGAAAGAGGGGGAAAAACTGTTTAATTTTCAAGGCTGGTGCTCAGGTTTTCAAATAGGCCAACAATTTCTGGAAATAGAACACTTTGGTCGGACAGGTCCATCTAAGTCAAAGACAGGCAAGTAAAAATAAATCTGTTACATTCTGATATATATGCTCAGGAAGGTAGAATAAATTAATATTAAATGTTGCTTAGTGCTTTGAGTTGGTGATATTAAAAATAATAAATAAGCAGTTTGTTTGCAAGTCATTATTTTATTTCTTAATTTTAGTGATAATTTACACACACACACACACACACAGAGTTATATGAAGGTGATAATAAATGTTAATTTTTATTAATTGTTATTTCCTGTAGACATAAAGAAGGTTGCTTCATGATGATAATTAAAAAACAAAACAACTCAAAAATGAACAACCCCTTGCCATCTACAGGAAAAGAAAAGGAAAACTTCCACTCGTTTTTTATATTGTCATCACAAACTGTTATATTGCTGTTAGTCATAATTAAACACAATTATACAGTTGTACTAAGATGATTACTTAGATCTGTTTGATGATAATATTTAAGAATGTTTCTAGGATACATATGAACGAGGAAAATATTAAATGTTAATAATGAGACATCCATGTACGTAGAAACACACATACTCTATCTCTCTCAAATTCACATATTTTGTGAAAATGTATGACCTCCAAACCTAGGGGCCAGGGATAAATTTATTAATTGTTTGTGTGTATGTGAAAGATAAACAAAAGATACATTGTAATATCCTCTCATGTATATTCCCTGTAAGTACTATTTATCACTCCCCACACTGTCCATGCACATGCCTTGAAATTTTGGCACTGAAATTCCAGTGTTCTACTGATTATGAAGGGTTGAATTTTAGGATTGGTGATCCATTTGTATGGATTAACATTGTTAAAATTGTCTTCTGGTTCAACAATCTCAATTTGCCATTCTTCAGAACCCTTACTCATAAGAAATTGTAGACACTGGCAGCTGATACAGTGGAGAGCAGTTTTCCTAATAACGGAAATCTGTCAATTTTAATTAACACTTTATCGAAATGTTCACATAATTTCTGTCCTTTTCCGAAAGCTCTAAACTCCATTTAGTGAAAATATCATAAGTAAGGCTCACAAAATCAATGATGGAAAATGACAGCTATTGCTGAAAATCGATTCCAGACTTTTTAAACTATTTTTTTTCCCCTTGGCTATTTGAGAGCGGTGAGCATTTTGATGTGCATTCAAATAATTATTGTTTAGATATCTGTCCATTTAGTGTTTAACTCCATCCTCCAGCAAAACTGTCTTGTCACTTTAGAATAGATTGAAGCACTTTTTATGTATGTGTACTTATCCACACATCTGCACTTGGTATATTCGTATCAAAGATCGTACTAAACTAAAAGCTATTGATTGCAACTCTGCAAGATGTGCCCCTGAAATAATGGCTGTTACAGTACTTAAGACACTGTAGGGTATGTTTTTGAAATAATGGCTGTTACAGTACTTTAGACACTATTGGGGATTTTTTTGAAATAATGGCTGTTAATTTACTTAAGTTACTATAGGGGATGTTTTTGAAATAATGGCTGTTACAGTACTTAAGACACTATAGGGGATGTTTTGGAAATAATGGCTATTACAGTACTTAAGACACTATAGGGGATGTTTTTGATATAAAATAGAAACCTTCATTAGAATGCAGAAAGATAATGTAAAATGTGATTAAACTTGATATCCCTTTTCTCAAATATTCCATTAGCAACAACAGCCTGCTGCATATCTCTTTTTCAACAGTATTGTTAAGATAACAGACACATCACCATGGTAGTCAGAGCAAGCCATGCCAAACATTGGAAATATTCACATTTCAGAATTTCCTTGTGCAGAAGTTGTGAAAATTCTCCACTTGGCACAACCTTTTGGGAGATGACTGATGCAGTTTTTAGAGACTTTTCAAGAGAGAGTCAACATCATCAATACGCATTATATTTTGACACAGCACATGAAGAATTTACATTTTAATCTGTGGGCAACTATTGTGTGCCTAATGTTTTTGGCGAATTTTCTGAACAAACCCATTCTCAATTCCAGTCATGTTGGCTGCTCCATCAATACCTGTTCCACTTAGTTGACTAGAAGAAAGCCATTCTTTTGAAATAGCCGCCAGCAGTAGCACACTAGATGAACAGACAAAAACACTTCTTCTGCCTTGTTGCCTTAGTGCAGTATCTTAGAACCAGATCTTTAAAATCTCTTTTATTTATAGAGGCATCCAGCAGTAATAACTAATATAGTGTGCTGCTGAGGGAAAAACCCAACTCCCCTCACAAATTATACCTGTCGTTTGCACTTCAATTTGTTACAAATTCAGCACATCTCAAGATATTGTCACTTGGACACCCGCTAGCTTATTGTATTAATAAACACAATCTTCATATTTACAAGCATTTTTAAAAAGCTCTTTTTTTAAAGGCAAAACTTGGTAGAGAAGTTGATTCTACGATATTTATTGCATTTGTGTGTGTGGCTGCAGTGTATATCATGCTTCATGAAAGTTTATAACTTACAAGGTCCGCCACTAACTGACTAAGCCCACTCACAACTTGGGATTTTTTGTCTGATAAATCGCGAAAGGAAGCAAATGGTTCGTATCTTACAAGACACCCCTCCCTCAAGTGACGCGATTACATTTATTCTATTCAATTTCCTTGCATCATTCTACTGATGTTTTTTTTTTCCTTCTGTCTTTGCACCAGCATTAGACGACTAGAATAGCCTCCCTTATTCACTGGCTTAGCGAAGAAGTTGGTCAAATCACCATTGGTTGATGTCAACTAACGTCATTATCGGTGCTGCCACGCTTCATAGTGGAGGGGATATTAGACACTCTAAGAGAACATTACTGTAATTATTTAGAATGAACTAGCTGCCGTGTAACAGTTCACAAATGCACGAGTTCTTTTTGATGGAAGAAAGAAAGTAATCATTTGAGATCAGTTCATTTTTGAGCTTTGTCAGTCACAGGGATATTTCTGGTCCTCTCGTCTTGCTGCTGTTTTGCGATGTAAATGTTGTTAACAGTTGCATATCACCTTGCTTCATTTATTTTACTTTTGTATCATTTTGACTCCCGCTGCGGACCGAATTATTCTGTCAGGCACAGTTCGCTTGCGTATACGCAAAAATTACTGCCAAAGTTCTGGTTGTTAAAAAAATAAAAAATAAAAACAACTCGCATAGAATCCTGGTGGAAGTTGGTGGTTGTTTGACTTTAATTCAGTTTTTTAAAGCAGATTTTCGCATTAGTAAACGCGAGAATGTGAAGCTATTGCTTTGGGACACCCCACTCCTCTCTCTTTTCTCCACCCCACCCCCGACAGACGTGCACTTTAGAAACAGTACAGATTTTTCACTCTTCTTAAAGCACCACTTCAGTCTGCTGCTTAAGTTGGCACACCTAGCTGAAAAAGCATTTTAAAAAAATTCTTGTTTTATTCTGATAGAAAAATGGCCGAATTTTACGAAACAGCTATTATTATTTAACACTTCCGGTATATGATGAATAACTTCATTTTTGTGAATAAAAAAGTATTTTAAAAGAATTAAATTTATTTCACCCTGTATGTGTGATACGTATAGTCAATGGCCTAACAGTTTGTAAAAGATTCCTGGAAATAAAATACTAAAAGGAAAGCGACCAAATGAAAAAAAAAAAACAAAACAAAAAAAACAAAAACGAAAATTTCACGGCAATCAGCAAGCACATCAGAGTCGGTGAAAATAAATTAACGGTGTATGATTTAGCACTGACTCAAAGAGCCACGCCCACAAGAAGTAAAGAAAAAACCAGTGATTGTCATGCCGCCAACGCTGAGTTCGAGAATGAGTTGAAAGAAGGGAAAAAAGGAAATGTAGTGATACTGATAATAGTACAAATAATGATAATGTGGATCAGGTGCCACAAGGAAACAGAATTGTTGACATTTTCTTTCTAAATAAAAATATATCTGCAAACTTGTGTCGTTTCTGTCACGCACGGTTAGCTTAGTAGAAGTTGGTAGACAAGGATTAGGGTGTTTTTTTCCTTGGACTGTAGCAATGAATAATTGAAAAAAAAAACACTTCTTTTTCTAACTGTAATCTGATCAGTTAAATAATCTTTCAAATTATTCTATAAAATGTATAAATCGTCGGATAACATTTACAATGGTGCAAGTAGTACTGAATTGTGCACATTGTGTGGAGAGATGGATCTGCCTCCACCTGTACTTAATAGTACATAGTGTATAAACAAAACTATTGAGAGTACTGCTTCCAGGGTACAGAAGGATTCTTTGCAGAAAGCAGCTTAAAGAGAATATAAGCAAGCTGAAGTCCCAGACCAGGATGAGGTTAAGGATATAGACGCTTCAGTAGACGGCACATGGATGACCCCAGGTCATTCTTCTAAGATAGGCTGCTACAGTTATATGTTGTCAGATTGGGCAGGTGTTAGATGCAGGAACCAGGAGCAAGCAGTGCAAATTATGTTTAGTATGGAAGGGAGACAGAAGCATTGCAAGCTATAGGAGAAGGGAGGTGTTACATCCCAGCAGTTGGTTAAAGACCCTGTTTCAGTATGAGGGTTGTTAATTTTAACGTTACACCTTTGCTGATGACAGACTGGTTGCCAGACTCACCCTTCAGTCTCCACAAGTTAATTCTCTCGGTTTATATGTTAATTATAGTGACAGATAAATCTGTGTAATATTGTGTGAATTGGGCACGTTATCCTAATAACGACTAATTATGCATACACAATCACTCATACACGCTCCGCCCCCCAGCCCAATTCTCCTTCGGTCTGTCTCTCGTTAATAATTAGTCAATCTCTGTTATTATGATAAAATATAAAATTTTAATATTTAACAAAATAGTGAATACATGAATCAATACATATAAATATGGTCATCAGGACCACCTATTCTGTCTTTGAATGCTTATACGGATCACAACACGAATTCTGATCACCAACAACACCAGTGGCATTGGCAATGACATCATGATTGGTGATCAGAAATTGGAAATATTTAATAAACTCAAGTACTTAGGAGCCATCGTGACAGACGAGGGATCAAAACCCGAAATATCGTCCAGGATTGCGATGACAATAACAGCAATGGCAAGGCTGAAAGTTTAGAAAGACAGAAATATCTCTGTCAGCTCAAAGATCAGACTAGTGCCCTCCTTGGTTGTATCTGTGTTTTTATATGCCTGTGAGTCATGGACCCTCACAGTGGATCTTGAAAGGAGGATACAAGCTACTGAAATGAGATGCTTTCGAAGGTTGCTTGGCATTTCGTATAGAGATCATGTCACGAATGAGGAAATGGGAAACAGAATTAAGCAAGCCATTGGGCCCTATGAAGAGCTATTGGCCATTGTGAAAAAATGCAAGATGAAATGGTATGGGCATGTCACACGATCAACAGGGCTTGCCAAGACAATCATGCAAGGTACTGTGCAAGGAGGGCGAAGGAGAGGGAGGATAACATCTCAGAACGGACAGGACTGAAACTGAGCAATACGGTAAGACTAGCAGAGAACAGAATGGAATGGAGGAAACTAATTGTCAGTGGTGCCCCAATGGTCGACAAGACTAAGGAATAGATAGATAGATAGATAATATTTTTATGCTACTACGAAAGTTCCTGTTTAGAAGAAGCTTGCAGTACGTACCATAGTATAGGCAAGCAAAGAGTGAGTGTTACTTCAGTAGATTATCAACAGTTGACAGGAAGCGATAAGAACAGAAATTTAAATCACATTAAAACATTTACACAGCCCATTGTGTGTCCCTGCGATTGATTTAGTACTGCGGCGTTAAGAAAGTGTGTCACTAAACTGTACTACACACACATTAGTGACATGAACTTTTTAACTCGAAACCAGTTGGACTGTGAACGTACTAGCTTGTTTACTGGCATGATAGTGCTGGCTGCTTGCTCACTATTATCAACGGCCGGGCCTGAAGTGTGGGTGGTTGTCTGGACGGTGGAGCGCATCATTACATGGATCATTACACAGCGCGACATAGTTCGGTCTCCCCTCCTCACCAGCAGGATCGGAGAGGGGGAGGGGTGAAGAGCGGTTTGACCGACAAGTGTTTTTAGTCCCTGGATATTTTAATCACCCCAGTCCTTGGCGAGCCAGTTGAAAAAATACCGTAAATAACGGCGTATTAACTAACGCAATGTTGCCATTAGAGTCATTTCAACTACCCCAGAGTTACCGATGACGTGTGGCGTCGCTGACAAGTGCCTCTTGCTGACTGATAACTGAAATGTTTGAGAAGGGATTTCCGATTATTTAAAAGCGAAGCAAAACGGAAAACCGTTTAAACTTCCCCCTCTTCAAAGTAAATAATAATTTTGATTTAAAATAAATTTCTTTGCGTATATTTTTATTGTCAGTAAATGAGTTAAGAGAGAGAGACAGTTACCAGAATCCTGATTACATTTGAATAAATGACACTGGAATTCTGATTCCGAGCATCCTGATTACATTTGAATAAATGACAGGAATATTAGATTATGAGCATCTTGAATACATTAGAATACATGAATGAGGAACAAATCAACTACTGCAAAATAAACATCGGCTGCAGTACATTATCTTGCGACAGCAGCAGCAACAAAATAATTTATAAAATAAATGAAGAAAGAATGAAATCTTTGCATACAAACAGATTGATTATAATTTGCAAAATAATTTAAATTAAGCAAAATAAGCCAGTCTCATTTCTCATATGCATGCATATTCCATTTTGTGTGTTAGCAGTAAAGAGGTTAATTAAAGTGGCTTTCTGATTGCTTTGTTGTTGCATTGACCCAGTCTCCAGAGCTGTGAAATCAGGAATGTCACATTTAGTATTTTGCATAATTTAATCTGTTGTTGGACACATTTCAGACAAAAATTTCAGTACTATTGTGAATTATGATAAATTTGTTTTTCCTTCCACAGAATCATTATAGTGTAAAGATGTACATATTTTCCCATCACTTCCTGGTTAATATCTATTTTATTGCTTAATGCCTTCTACCATAGTAAAATGCTATCATTTCTGTCGCATGCAGTGATAAAGTAATTCTGTATCTTAAATGCAGTGATAATATTGTTTTCCATGCAGTGATAATATTGTTTTCAAGAGAATATATTTGAGATATTAATAGAAGTCTAAATCAAAGGCTGTTATTTGACATCAGTAGAATGTCTTATAACAGATTAAACTAAACAAATTTTGTGAAAATTTATGACTGTAAATAACACTATTTGGTTTTTTTTTTGGTTTTTTTTTTTTGCAGCTGATTTAATTTTGTAAATTTAGTTCTGGTTTATGAATTTACTTAGTGTATATCATATATGTTGTTTATAAAGCTTGTGTTTTACAGTGAAATATCTTGTTTGCTGATGTAGTTGCACCATAATAGTTTATGCTGTTAAATGTCTTCCTTATAATTGGTTAATCATGATTTGATTATAAACAGTTTACCATCCTCATTATTTATTGCTTCTTTATATTTTATTATTTTTTAAATGTCTCCTGATGATAATAATATGACATCTGTAAAACAACTGCCAACACATCCTCTTTAGTAGGGAAAAGACTAGCAATTAAAGTTTAACTAACTTCTCAGCCTGTTTAACCCAGTCATCTAGCAATAACATGGGTAGTCATAAAATCCTATTTACAACTGAAAGAGTCCTGGTTGAGGGTGTCGCCAGCATCAATTTATCACATTCTGCAGCTGATAGCAGACACTGGGCCAGTTATGGCAGTGAAACAGAGCACAGTTAATTCCTTGGGTGCTGACATTAATGGGTTGTGATAAAGCTTTCTTATTGGCCTGTGACTTTTTATAGGAGGGTGATGGTGGTTAAAACCATTTCTTTAAAAAGTAGGGGTGAGGTATTTCATACTATACTAGTAGATAGATATTACACTTGCAGAGTAGGTAGGTAACACTCTGGAATTGGCAGGGTTGATTATGCAGTTTGTAATACTTTTTATGTGCATGTTAATTTCAAGTTGACCGGTATTTAGTTTCATAAATTGAGTATGATTTTCTCCTTGCCTGAACTGAATTTTAGTTTTCTGGTGTTTGATATATAGCTGAAATAAAACTATTCTTACAGTTTTGTGTTAGGGTAATCATGACATTTAAGACAACAAAGCAACAAAAATGTTATTACAATGATTACGTTACTAGTAGTACATGTAGTGCATCTTGTGGAATTGAAGCATGTATTGCATAAAGAAGGAAAGTTAATCAACTAGAAGTATAGTGAAACTATCGCTCATAATTTTTAAAAAAAAATAAAGAATAATTATCAATTGATTATATGTCACTTTTTGTCAGGCTTACACTTTAGGACCGGTGAATGTCAAACATTTAAAATTAACTGAATTTTAGTGTATTTTGGTTAATATAGCTGAAATACTATTATTATAGCTTTTGTGGCAGAGTAAATTTGCTATCCCTATCTCTATACTTAATTGTTATATAAATTGTTCAATTGTGGAAGTGACTTGACCTTGGGCACTCATTATGATGGTATTTTTGTAAGTGTCATGGTTGGAGTAAACACTCAAGTTGAGACTATGCTAGAAATTGCTGATGCAATGGAAACCAGTTCCAATTGGATGAGTAGTTTTATTGTCCAATGGTTACAATTTAAGAGAATGAGACCAGCCAATGGACTGAGATCAAAAGTTTACCTGTAGAGAATTCTATCTGATCATTTGAATTTGGTGTGGCAAGAAGTCTGGTCGTGAAAGGCAACTGTTAGCTTAATGGTGAGTTAATTGACTGACAGAGAGAATGGACATAGAAATTTTTCATGCATCTTTGCTATTGATATGTTATATTTGTGTTTTATATAGAGATATATTATGTGAGTAGACTATTATTTCTACAAATTGTGAACTATGATGCTTATATATACTATGCTAAACACTTGACATTGTTTCAAGTGAATCTGTTCATAATACTATTATGCAGTATTTATTATGCTGCATGCTTGTATCAGTTTAATAAATACTGTTGCAGGAAACTGGAAGTTGAGATTTGAATGTAAGAAAGAATGGAGTTAAAAAGGAATAAATTGGAAACTTAGTGTTGTTCCCTAATTATCTTTTACAGGGAAAATCCTCTATGACCATGGTAGATGTGAGAAGTATCTACCACAGTGTGAGTGTAAGGAATACACTACACTCTGATGATGTATGGTGGCAAGGTTTACTGACTACATCAATTTCTGGTACAAGGAAGTTCTGCTTGAGGGAGCTAATATGGCAAAGGAACGCCCAGGTTAGCCTTGAGAGAATAGCAGCAAACCTGAGGAAGGAATCACCTGGAATTGACAGTAGGAATGTGAACAGTAAACTTGTGGCTTTGTTACAAAAACTGTGCAAAAAGACTATAAAGAGAGCACCTAAACCAGGTTATGTACAAACTATTATTGCACATCTCTAATAACTCATTTCTGTTCTCTGATAAGAACTATCCTGTGATTTGTATTGACACTAACCTATTGAATTGTGTTTTAGGATAAAATGTGATAGTACAGATAATAAATTTATTTGAACGTTTTTCATGGAAATAATGAAGTCAAGTAATCCTTTTTCATTGTATTTGTTATATGTATATTTGATTGTTGATTTAATAAATTCAGTGACCTTACACATTTTGATGTTGGAGAAGAAAGTGGGTGGATGGGGGCTTGCTAAATATAAATTAAAGGTGGGTTTGTCTTCTCATTTAGTAAGAACTTTTTCCAACTACAGAGATATCACGTGATGGTAAATGTTTGTCTTTAATGCTGTGGAAGAGAAGCAAACGTTTACAGTGCCCTCATATCCGCCAAGTGAGAGAGGCGAGTGGTGACTTCTGGAGAATTATTAATAACAAATTAAGTAATTTGTAACTTGTAATTAGTTATGGGTGGTTAATTAATAATAATTGTTACCATTAACCAAGTGGCATTGGCATCACAGTTTTGTATTATTCATTACATTTAAGACAACTAAGCTTGTAAATGTTATAGTGATTTCATTAGTAGTAGCAATAGTAGTACATGTAGTGCAACTATCAGAATTAAAGTTTGTATTGAATAAAAAAGAAAGTTAATCAATCATAAAACATTTAGTTAGTTTTCAAGTGTTTACATGCCAGACTTAAACTTCAGGACCGGTGAGTATCAAATATTTAAAATTAACTGAAGTTTAGTTTTCTGATGGTTAAAATAGCTGACATAAAACTAACTATTATTATAGTTTTGTATTAGGGTAAATTCATGTGAAAACAAAGCTTCTAAATGTTATCATATACTGATTACATTAGTAGTAGCAATAATAGTGTGTTTAGTGCACCTAGCGGAATTAAAGCTTGTATTGAATAAAAGGAAATTTAATCAACTAGATGTATTGTGAAAAATTATCCCTCATAAAACATTAATTAGTTTTCAAGTGCTTATATGTCAGGCTTACCCTCAGACAGTTATAATTAATTATAGTTTATTAGCTGTTGGTGATCTTGCTAGCTCTGGATTTCTAACTCAACCAGGAAAGTGTTGTAATGAACGCCTTGTGGATGAATAATTAAAATTAATATAATTTTAATTCAGAATAATTGACGCGCATAACTCTTATCACGTCCATGACTACATCACTTTTGTGCTGAAAAAACCCAAAACCCAAGCATCTAGTGTGTTATAAGGAATTTACAGTTGTATACTTCTTTAGAAGAGTAGTTTGAATTGACTTTCGCGGGTAAGGGCTAGAAAATTAATTAGAAATCATATATACACACACACAAGTCCTTTCACTTGCTTTTTACTCGCTCATGACCCTTTCAGGGAGGGAAAACGTCTCGAGCACAGCATATAGGAGACCTCTTTATGTCTATATGTATTGAGAGTCTTGAAGTTTGAATCAATAACTGTCCTGCGAAGCTCGCGAACAAAGCAGCTAGCGGTTATACATAATCAACGTCAATACCTCGTCAGCGCAAGTCAAACTGTTATTGTGTTGACGTGTTCCCTCCGCTAAGTCGCTGGCCGCCCTATCGCGATCAATGCCTGGTGGCTATGCTAGTGCGCTCTCGCAAGCTGCGTTCGGTCCGCGCCAGGCAACCAGCTCTCGGCTACGTTAGCTTTGCGGGCCCCTTTGCTCACGAACGAGGGCTTTAGGTTGGCAGTGCTGTAAGCGATGCTGCGTGTTTGGGGCCAGAAGCGGTAGCGGAAACGATGCTTACTTGCTTGTCCTTTTTGGTTTGAGGGCCTGGGTTTGAATGAATTCCGATAAGAGACGGGAATTCCTCGTTGACCTATATCTCCCGCCCCCATTTTTTTTTTTTTTAAAGGCGGGGTTTATTCTAGTCGTCTAACAAATAGAAACATGGTTTAATAAATGGTGATCCCGTGTGCAACCGGTAGTATTACTAGTATACAAGAAAAGTAAAGCAGATATTTTTTCTTTATCTAGTAAGCCACAGTGCTAGAGCAGATGTATATTTTCCCTTTATCTAGTAAGCCACAGTGCTAGAGCAGATGTATATTTTCCCTTTATCTAGTAAGCCACAGTGCTAGAGCAGATGTATATTTTCCCTTTATCTAGTAAGCCACATAATGTGATTGCAGAAAGGTTCACTATTCCGTGTAATAGGATGCGGAAAGAGTAAGGGGAGAAAAAATAAATTGTTTTGGTGTCTGAAGAGCAGTTTTAAAAAAAGTCCGTGTGCCATTCCTGCCTCCTCCCCTTTTTTCTTTCGCACTTGGAGTGTGCACTCTTACTCACATACAAGCAATGGACATTTCAAGCAGCTGTTAAGCCATCCCTTATTGGGAGAGCCTGAGGACTCTGTCTGTGGGTTCTTACGCCTGCTTATTGATGCATCCTGCCCACACCGTCCCTATACCTACGCGGGTCAGCTTGAATAATTATAACCCAGCGCGTGTTATCACATACTCTCTTACCTGCAGAGGAATGTTCTGTCGAATGCAATATAGAGAAAACTTTTGGCCGGCACAGAAAATATGTGCATACCTGAGCGGAATCCTCATTGTGCACGCGATAATCAAATGAAAAGCTCGCGGACTCCCACAACTCAGAGAGTGAGGTTTTGCTGAGGGCGACAGATGAGAAGTCTTTCTAACATGTACCAGATTTTATTCTTTGTTGTGCAAAGTACAGTTGATATATATATATATACTTCACGGTTTGACTAAGGACCGTTACCACTTTCAAAGCTATAATTTTAAACTTGTTGAATTGCTAAAATATTAATAGTTTCTTCATTTGTGGCAATGTAATTTTAAGATGAAATAGAATTTAATTATGAACAAGGCAGCTTATACAAATTGCATTCTTGGAAGGATTTATTTTTTTAAAAATGAACTAAATACTTGTTCGGTTTTGAAACCTACTAATTAACTAACTTGTTTCACAAATTTCATTTACTAAAGCACAGTACTAGAGGCATTATATCTTAAGTAATTTGAACTGTATTGTAGTTATAATTAGAAGAATGCCACAGTAAAATACAACTAAAGTGAAAAGTTTATATTTAAAAATCATTATTAAACTCAGAAATATATATATGTGCTGATTTTGGAGTTCTGTTACTTGAGAAAGCCGAGAAGTTTTATGGTCCCTTACTGTTGAATAATTTTGGGAGACTTAGTCATTGGCATTTGTTAAGCAATGCATTTATTAAAAGAAGAGCAAAATGATCCCTACCCCCTCTCTCTCACACCACAAGACCAATATCCCCCCCCTTCACACACACACACACACAAACACACACACACACAAACACACACACACACACACACACACACACTCACACATTTAAATTATTTTTATTTTTCATTCCCACTCAAGGGTACAGACTCGACTAGGCCGCTTTCCTGTATTACTAGCATCAGTCACTTTTGCTTAGAGGATAACATCTATCAAGAATATTATTATTATTACCTATGTGTTCAGTCTCCAGTTGGAAGTGCCTATTAAAACATATATTGCCCAATTGTACTGTGTATATTAGTTAATTTACACTAAATGTAGTGCACACTATCTATCTATCTATCTATCTATCTATCTATCTATCTATCTATCTATCTATCTATCTATCTATCTATCTATCTATCTATCTATCCGTTGTCTGTAATTATTCAGTGTAGATTACTAGATAAGGAACTTTTGGACAATTAAAACAAGCAGGTTAACCCGTCTGCCCACTCTTCCCTCCAAACAAGCTAATACAGAATGCATATTTCACAATTGACTGTAATAGAGGACCACCTAAAAATTAAAGACCTACTGCCCTCCTCCTTGTCTCAGACTTGGCTTCTCATTGCATAATCCACATGCCAGTTCTCTTCAATCAAGGCAGCTGGATACTGTTTTACTGACTCTCAACTAAGCGTGGAAACAGAGATTTCATTTCCCAATTTCCCCCTTGCTTGGGTCCTGAGTAATCCCCCTTGTGCAGGAAGTGGCAGGCTCCCGGAGGGGGAAATGCCAGGCAAACATGGCTCCAGCGTCTATTGATCTAACGGGACTCCTTAGGATGGAATGAAGTTCACTTCCAGGATTTGCTGTTAAATGTATTTAACGTGCTGTTATGTATGCATGCGCTATATAGCCATTTGCTGATTTAAACATGTATACACAAGGCATTGTAAAACAATAATAATAATAATATATATAGTGTATAATAACACGAACATACATCCATAGTTTTACGCGTAATGACTTTCTCTGAATGAAAAATAATGTGTAAATTTAAAGAAAGGCTTTACGGTTGAAAAACATTTGCTTTGAAAAGAATATCTTTAGCAAAAGGTAGGCTTTAGTTAAGAAAAAAACCCATTAGGTTATAGGAAGGTTGTAGTAAGATACGGATGGTGAAACAGAATGATATAGTTAAAGAATTCATGTAGTTAATGGATGGTTGTAGTAAAAAAACCGCCTGCAGTTAAAGTGAGACTGCAGTTCAAGAATGCCTGTAGTTAATAAAGTTTATTGTTAAAGATTAAAGAAAGCTTGCAGTTAAAGTAGGGTTGTATTTAAAAAAAGCTTGCAGTTAAAGTAGGGTTGTATTTAAAGAAAGCTTGCAGTTAAAGTAGGGTTGTATTTAAAGAATGCGTGTAGTTAAAGTAGGGTTGTATTTCAAGAATGCGTGTGGTTAAAGTAGGGTTGTATTTCAAGAATGCGTGTGGTTAAAGTAGGGTTGTATTTAAAGAATGCGTGTGGTTAAAGTAGGGTTGTCTGTAAAGAATGCGTGTGGTTAAAGTGGGGTTGTATTTAAAGAATGCGTGTGGTTAAAGTAGGGTTGTATTTAAGGAATGCGATGGTTAAAGTAGGGTTGTATTTAAAGAATGCGTGCGGTTAAAGTAGGGTTGAATTTAAAGAATGCGATGGTTAAAGTAGGGTTGTATTTAAAGAATGCGATGGTTAAAGTAGGGTTGAATTTAAAGAATTTGTGTGGTTAAAGGAAATTTACAGTTATAAGTACGTATAGTGAAAGGAAAGTTGCAGTGTGAGAACACCTGCAAGATTTCAACATGCCTGTAGTGAGTGAAAGTTTGTTAAAGAAAAGCAGCAGTTACTGAACGTTGGCAACTAAAGGAAGATTCTTGTAAAAATGTCTGTAGTTAAGGAATGTTTGTATTAAAAGACGATGCAGTTATAGAAAGGTTTGCACTTAATGAAAGGAAAAGTGAAGTGAAATAATGGCGAAAGGTTAGGATAGGTCGCTAGTCTCTCGCTCCAATGACTGGGGGTTTAATCCCTGCTCGAAATGAGCTCCGGAGTTTGTCGGGTGGGACGATAGATCGGGTCCTGTATGTTGCAGGCCTCGTATCTTAAAGATCCATCAGCAGTAAAAATACACCACAGTCGGTCGTTGTCTGAGCAAAACTTGCAGCTAGAATATCTACACAAACACCTACTCATATTCCCCCCCCCCCTTCTCTCTCTCTATCCGATGCGGTGTATCTCCCCAGCGCAAGCTGTTCAGTCAGCGAAAGAAGGACGAAGACATGAAAGCCAAATCAAACAAAACTGACAAAAAGAAGCATGTGTTAAGAATATTTAAGTATAGATTGCTTGCGCATGAAAGACATTTTAGTCCGGGCGGAAGGCAGCCTGGTGGCTGTTTGAATGTTACGTGTAATTAAATATGACCGGAGGCGGGAAGCAGGGAAAGGGCAGAGCTGGGTGATCTGAAAGCAGCGTGCCAATCCCTGGCTTGCAAAGAGATCGTTAACGAGCCCCAAAAGGGGCCATGGCAGAAAGGAATCACTTAGGGACATCGCGACGACTTTCCTTGATGTTGGTAATGACCGTTTGAAATAAAGATTGGTATCGTGTGTCGAGTACCTACATATTATTGTTAATGACCGAAATAAATCATACACAGATTTATAGAGTGTTGTCGAGTATCTTGATATTTGGTAGGGACTGATTGTATAGTAAATCATACAAGGATATATATCGTGTCGAGTATTTTCATTTTGTCAATTTGCTAATTGTTTTGAATGCATGTAATTGATATTAGTAAAGTAATGATTGGTGTTAAATACTACGCTGGAAACACAAATCGAGTACTTTGATACTAGTAAGGATCCTTGAGTTTTAACATTGTTCTATAGACACTTTATACTACTTCCGTAATTTGGGTATTGACCTTTGTGTATAAAGCATGTCTGAGACTAAACGTTATACTGAAGACAACACCCACACTCATTACATAAGTATTTGTACTGCAGCCAATGGATAGTGAGATGATATTGTTATTGTTGACAGAGTGCTCTTTAGTTTAAATAATGTGCCAAAGATAGCTCCCAAACGCATAGACACACCAGTATTATTTTATTGTTTAGTGTCTAGTTAGATTGCTAAAGTATTCATTACGTAGTGCTTATTGAGATTAAGTATTTATTATGTAGTTTAATGTCCAGTGCGATTGCTAAAGGTATTTATTATGTAGTTTAATGTCAGTGCGATTGCTAAAGGTGTTTATTATGTAGTTTAGCGTCCAGTGAGATTGCCACATCATTTAATTTGTAGTTAGATTAGTAGTGCTTACTGAGATTGCTAAGGTATTTATTATGTCGTTTAGTGCCTTGTGAGATAATATATTGGTAAAGATAGATGTTTCCGAGAGTAGAAATCACTGCAGAACAAAACCAAAACGATACCACCACCACCACCAAAATAAAATGAATGAAAAAAAAAATGCACGTGCCCGAGAATTGACAACCTGCATCGATGGTCAGACTGTCACTCATTCTGCAACACTGTCCAGTTGATACATGATCGAACTGATTACGACGCACTGCCGACTGTATTCGATTCACCTACCCTTTAACAGCTGATACGTTTTGCTTGAGTGAGCTCATTACTCATATTAATTGCTTGTGTATAATTTACCCATTCCCATAATACCATCCCTGTATAATTTACCCATTCCCGTAATACCATCCCTGTCACTTGTTACCTGAGGTATCTGATTACGCCTAAGTACTGCATTATTTTCGATACACAGATCTCTTAAAGATTGTCACTTGTCGTTTGAGCGATCTGATTACACATATCGACAGCATTTTTTCCCAACCCCCAGTTCCCGGTAAAGATTGTCACTTGTTACAAGAGTGATCTGATTACACATATCGACAGCATTTTTTCCCAACCCCCAGTTCCCGGTAAAGATTGTCACTTGTTACAAGAGCGATCTGATTACTCGATCGTCGACAATTTGATCGATGCATCAATGCCTTCCAAGACAATCAGTAGCTGTTGATACCTAACGCTTGTAATGACATGCTGCTTTATTAGATTCAGCTCTCGCCTGTATTGAATGATATATTACTTTATTATACTGTCGTTCGAGTTGTATGAGTGAGCTTTGTATATTGCATTATGCACCAAGTGCGACCATAGATCGAGTGCAAGAGCGTAGTTTAAATGTTTTAGACTGCCCGTTGTCAGCCACTTATACGACTCGAGCGTTCTGATATCCTGGATAATTTGCGTTTCATAGTCTTGTTAATGTATCATACATGCGCTTAAAGTATAGTCAGTAGTATCGCAGACGCGTTTAAAGTTTTGTCAGTAGTACCACACGCGCGTTTAAAGTCTTGTCAGTAGTATCATACGCGCGCTGGTTTGTTTTCATTACGGCTTGCATTTAGAACTGTCACTTCAAGCTTGTCACTAATTGCTGACGGAGTAAATTTTCACGGACTCGTGTGTGCTGATAGTAGATGTCGAGTATATGAGTACTCTTCTTGCCGTACACTAACCACTGGCAATAATAACTCGCACGTGATGATATTAAAATATAGAGTATATACGCTTCCAACGACGTTGAAGTTTTTCACAAACAGTTACTGTCGTGCGCTGGTAGCAAATGTTGAATGTATTGATATGCTGTTCATCACTGTTTAAGCTTGGCACAAACAACAATCACTTGCATACACTGATAGCAAACGTTGAATGTATTGATATGCTGTTCATCACTGTTTAAGCTTGGCACAAACAACAATCACTTGCATACACTGATAGCAAACGTTGAGTGTATTGATATGCTGTTCGTGGCACAAACAACAATCACTTGCATACACTGATAGTAAACGTTGAGTGTATTGATATGCTGTTCATCACTGCTTATGCATACACTGATAGTACACGTTGAGTGTATTGATATGCTGTTTGTCACAAGTCTGATAAAAATGTCCGACCTGATGACCCACTTAGCCTTGTTTACTTCAAATTCAAATATTTGAAACCCTTGACTCCTTTGTTCAAGCCTTCCCTTTTCGAAGTGCTTCTAGAACAGGTCAAGATGTTATGTAACTTTAGGACCATTGTCCGGTTCTCGAACCAACCACATGCTTCGCGAAACAGTCACGTGATACGCAACATGCTCTTCTATATATGTGCCTACACGCCTCCGCTCCGTCACTGGGAGAAACACATTAGCTAGGTCCATTTCAGCTAACTCCGGTCACGAGGGGCAAGCCGACAAGCCGTTGAGAATCAAGACACCATTCGTCTTCTCATAAAGAGGTATCATTTTATTTAATAGTGTTTTGCCTATATTGTTTAAGTATGTATTTATGCTATGTATTATGTTATTTCCATAACACTTGAGCATGGTCCAGAGAAATGGCTGAGAGAAAACCTATAAGTTACGAAATATAAATTGATTGTAACTCCTTTTCCATTTTGTACTTTAATTTATATTGTTTCAATTCATTAAGAGTCAGAATGCCTGTACTCGATATGAATTCTTCATGTAATTCAATTATTGCGTGTAATTTTAATTGTAAATTGTGAAGCGCTTTGCTAGTTTGGATTACCCCTTTTGTATGAACATTAATTTAACGTTGTATCTATTTTATTGTTTCATACGTCACGCTGTTAAATGAAAACATGCGTGAGACGATTGCATTTTTCCTAAATCTAATTGTAAAACGACACGAGGTCGAGACTCTTACTCAGCGCATTTTATCTGGGACATGCTTTAGTAGGAAGTGTTCAATCGAAAGTATATTAGAGCCATTGTTCTCCAGATCGGTTCCTATTGTCCATGCCTTACCTCGCCTTGCTTTGGTTCTGCTGGTGAACTCTACATTGAGGGTCCATGTCTTTAAAGTTCAAGTTCCCTAGCTACATGAAAAAGGAGCGTTTTCCTCATGCACCACGTGCGTCGCTAGAGCGGGACTGTGAAATAAACTGACTGACCTAATAAAGAGACCAGGCTGTTACAAGCAATCCAGCTAAGTGCAATCACAGGATACAAATGTTAAACGAACAATTGTTGGCAATTTTGTGACAAGAATCGAACACATGCGCGTAGAGATAGAGCAGTAGATTATTCGCGTCGTCTTTGATTGTTGTTAATTTGTTAAACTGTATTAAATCTATTTTTCTTGTTAATACCTCTTAGTAGTTAATTAATATGCATGATAGACCAATAGACTCTTAGATTTGAATGGGGGCGAATGAGCAGAAAGTTGACAACGAATGCGTATTAAATTAGAGGGATTTAACTGTTTCAAATCTAGCTAAAAGTTCGCAGTTTATTAGTTTGTAAATTTGTCGTCTGAACTACGAGACACACTTTTAATTAGTCAAATAATAAATTGAGCATCCAGTCTGCATAGAATATGAGAGAAAGAATTAATTATATTTAAAGTCTTTAATTATTCTAAGCAGGGTCTTTAAATAAATACTGGGAACGTAACAAGTGGGGGAAATCTCGTCCGTGGATTGATATGTATTAAATTGTAACATCTTTTATACATAGGGCGTATCATAAACCTAGAAACGAACGAACGAACAAAGAATTGCCAATTGTTCTTTTGATTTTTGTATTACTGATTTTCTTTGCTTTTGTTGTGACATGTGCATGTATTCTTTTGCAGAGTAATGTACAATTTTTAATTAGTGTAGTATGTTTAAGCGTAGTTAAACATTGCATTGATTAAGTTAAATGATTTATTTAGTATTGTGTTACTGGATACTTCATTGTGAGAAGTCGAACGTGTTATACCGCCAGCTAGGAGAGTTATCGGTAGTAACAGACTTCGGACTATTATATTTAGGGTGCTAGATATAATGTGTAATGTTGTATGGTAGGAGCCGTGACATTACGAAAGTCTTGGAACAGCGGACACTGTGACAAGCAGGTGAAACGTGTAAGAGTTAACGCGTAATTTATTTCGGAAGGTGTTCTGAGTAAATTAAATAATTTTTGTAAGGTTGTAGCCTAAAAGTTATTTTCGGGATAAGCGGAGTTATCGCCGACGGTTAAAAACACACAATTCACGAGAGATACATTCTTATTGTAGCCAGCGCGCTAAGACAGTAAAATGGATCTAGAGCAGATTATTGAAAATCTGAGAAAGAATGGTTCCTTACTCGGGTACCAAGGTGACGAACTGACGAACTACGTTAGAACCGAGCTACCTATAGAAAAAGAGAAAGCGGACAAAGAAAGGCAAGAGATAGAAAGAGAAGAACGTGTTGCTATGCGCGAACTTAAAAAGTTAGAAGCTGAAAGGTTAGCAGACACGGAAGCAAAACGCATCGCAGCGGACACAGAAGCCAAACGCATCGCGGCAGACGCGGAAATAAAACGGTTAGAATGGGAAGTAAAGAAACTAGAAGTTACCAATCCAAACCGTGACCGCAGAAGCAGTGGTGATTCGCGTTCTAGCGATGGAAATAATCACAGTAGAATTGAAAACATCATTCCAAAGATAAATATGGTCCCATTTGATGAGAACAAAGATCAAATAGACGCGTATTTAAAAACGTTTGAAAAGTTAGCCAGAGCAACAAGCATTCCAGCGGAACATTGGGCAATAAATTTATCGGGGTTACTGCAGGGTACTGCGAAAAACGAATTCAATAAGCTTAGCGATTCTGAGTCAGATAATTACGACACAGTCAAGGCCGCATTATTGAAACGTTACAAACTCACAGCCGACACATACCGACGTAAGTTTAAACAGGCCACGAAAGCCAGTTCAGAGACGCACGCACAGTACATACGCCGCGTCACGGACTTGTTCCAGAGATGGATAGATCTAGCTGAAACTCCACAGACATACGCAGGTCTTAGGGATGAAATGGTAAAAGACCATATTCTCGGGTCATACAAATCAGATCTACTGATTCACTTAGCAATAAGGGAAAAATCTACGCTAGAGGAGATAGGCAACGCCGCCGATCGCTTTGATGACGCACATTCTCGATTCTCGAACGCACACGCGAACAACAAGTCTCGACCGAACGAACCGCAGACTCGAAAGGATAAGAAAAATGACGGGAAGACACCTAGTGAACGCGATGATAAAACATCCAAACCCGACACTAAAAACAAGTCTGACAAACAGAAGGATAAAAAGAACCTTGCTTGTTACACTTGCGGTGATAGTGGCCATTTTTCACGAACTTGTCCTGAAAAGAAAACAGCTAAAGTTTATGCAGTAGAAAGTCATACACCTAAAACAGAAAAGTCGAATCGAACACCAGTACAGGCAAACGGTCACGACACAATCGCTTTGCTTGATACAGGGTGTGAGCTGGACGCTATAGTAAATGCATCATTAGTCAACCGTACCGATTACACAGGGGAGACAATCTCTGTCACCTTTGCGAACGGCGAACAAGACATTTTACGGGTAGCTGAAATCTCGATTGTTTCAGACTTTGTAGAAGGAACAGTCAAAGCGGCAGTTATGGAAAACTCACCGCATGACGTGATCCTTGGTTGCAAGTATGTTTTGCCGTGCAAAAAACAAACTTCAACCGAACCACCACTGGTTAACGCTGTAACCAGAGCAGCGAGTAGTAAAGACAAATCTGTGACTGCACCGATGTCTGCCGCACCAGCCGTAGATGAAGCAACAGTTAGCGAGATTAAATTATTACAAGCTGGAGACGAAACACTAGACAAGTTACGCAAGCAGGCTGTACCTGTTAGTGACGTCAACACTGACGATTCGAATAAGAAAGCGTGCATTATTCTGAAAAAGGGTTTATTGTACCGCTATTCGAAAGTGGGAGACGAATTTCGGAAACAATTAGTCGTTCCACAAACCAAACGTAATGACGTATTACGATTAGGTCATGAGAGTCTTTTTGGTGCACACATGGGTGTACAAAAAACAACTAGTCGTATTACAAGTGAGTTTTATTGGCCGGACATCATTGCCGATATCCGTAGATTCGTGTTAAGTTGCGACACATGCCAGAGAACACAGTCTAAAAATTCAATCAGACCCGCACCGTTAGGAGAGCCTGAACTGATCAGTGAACCCTACAAACGCGTAGCAATGGATTTGATTGGGCCTATAATACCCACATCAACGAGAGGTAATCGATACGTGCTGACCACTATTGATTACGCAACGAGATTCGCCGACGCAGTGCCGTTGAAAAACATTGATACTGAAACCGTCGCCGAAGCCCTTTTCGGATTATGGAGTAGTGTTGGAATACCCTCCGAAATTTTGACAGATCAGGGGAGTCAATTCGTAGGCAACGTAATGAAGGAGGTAAATCGCTTACTTTCCATCAAACATCTTACTTGCACACCCTACCACCCCCAGGCAAATGGTCTGATTGAAAAATACAACGGGACATTAAAAACAGCACTTAAAAAGCTCGCCACAGATAAACCGAAAGACTGGGACAGATACATCCCTGCCCTACTATTTGCATATAGGGAAGTGCCACAATCTTCCACTGGATTTTCACCATTTGAGCTACTTTACGGACGTACTGTACGCGGACCGATGATGATTTTGAAGGCACTTTGGACTGATGAAAAGACAGATGACGAAGTTAAAACAACTTACACATACGTCACTGACTTAAGAAACCGTCTTGAAACTATAGGCAAGATAGCACGGGAAAACCTGACGATAGCTCAGTCTAGACAGGCAGAATATTACAATAAGCACACCAAACCTAGAGAATTTGAAGTTAACGACAAAGTGTTACTGTTGCTTCCTGAAGCACATAACAAACTTCAGATGAAATGGAAGGGGCCCTTTGTAGTTACCGCCAAGCTAGGGGGACTGAACTATAAGGTACAGACAGGAAAGAGAGAGAAAATCTTTCATGTTAACCTACTCAAAAAGTGCATAAGCCGTGAGGATCAAACCACTCAAGCTGATTTTGTCGTAGCGACGATAGTTACAGAAGACGAGGGGGAGACTGATTGCGTCACCGGTACTTTACCAAACTGTCCTTTACAGACAGAGGAGACTGTTAAAGACGTTAGGGTGAATGACGCCTTGACGGAAGGACAGAAGAAAGAAGTGAATAAATTGCTCAATGAGTTCTCATCTACTCTGACAGACAAACCAGGGTTGACAGACTTAATAGAATTCTCACTGAAGCTGACTGACAACAAACCGATACGTTTGAAGCCGTATCCGTTGCCACACGCTAAGATAGATGACGTTAGACGTGAGATTAAGACTATGCTAGATCTAGGGGTCATAGAGGAGACTGACAGTGCCTACGGATCACCCATCGTGTTGATTAAAAAACGTGATAACTCGTTCCGTTTTTGCGTAGACTACCGCAAACTCAATCAAGTGACAGAGTTTTGTGCTGAACCTCTTCCCGATCCGGATCTCATCTTCACTAAGCTAGCTAACGCTCATTACTATACCAAAATAGATTTGTCACGCGGTTTTTGGCAAATCAAGGTCAAGGACACTGATCGACACATACTAGCTTTCACTACACCAGTAGGAAACTATACATGGAAAGTTATGCCTTTCGGAGTTTCAAACGCTCCAAGCATTTTTTCTAAAATGATGCGGTCATTGTTAGAACCACTGTACGGACGTGGAGTTGAGAACTTCATGGATGATTTAATTCTAGGCACCCAGACATGGGAGGAGCACTTAACACTCTTACGAGATGTGCTAGCCAGATTAAAGCAAGCCAACCTCACTGCCCGCCCTACGAAGTGTGAAATAGCACAATTCTCCTTAGACTTCTTGGGACACAAGTTGAGTCATGGAACTATGTCGCCAAGTGAAGCTAAGATAGCACAACTTAAGGACACTTCACAACCGCTAACAAAAACACAAGTTAGAAGTTTTCTTGGTCTTGCTAATTACTACAGAAAATTCGTACCAGATTTTAGTGCCATTGCATGTCCTCTGACTGACTTGACACGTAAGAATATGCCTACAAAAGTAGTGTGGACTGATGCATGCCAAAACGCTTTTGACACACTGAAATCTAGACTGACTTCAGACTTAGTTGTTAAACTGCCAGATTTGACAAAACCATTCTTGTTAAGGACTGATGCTAGCAACACAGGATTAGGAGCAGTGTTATTACAAGAACACAATGACACCCAGTTGCATACGCAAGCCGTAAACTCACAACTACTGAACAGAAATATTCCACCAGTGAAAAGGAATGTCTTGCAATAGTTTGGGCTATAAAAAAGTTCGAAAACTATTTGTACGGAAAAACCTTTGTCATTGAGTGCGACCACCAGCCGTTGGCCTTTCTCGGGCAGGCGCAATTTACAAACAGCCGTTTAATGCGTTGGTCTCTGTTTCTGACACAGTATGACGCAAATATTCATTACATCAAAGGTTCTTTGAATGTTGGCGCGGATTACATGAGTCGTGCTTGATGCCATCAAGTGCCGAAACCGATAGAATGTCGTTTAACCAATTAACTGAACCCTACGGATTCCTTCCTGTAAATATGAAATATAGTTGCACACTTTATTTCTAGGAATGTTGAAATTTTTTTTTGTGTAAAATTTTCTTCATTGTGGACTTCTACATTTTATCATACATAATTTGTAGGAGGCATTTTATCTTTGGTAAGATAAACGCCTCAAAAGCAAGGGGGTGTCACAAGTCTGATAAAAATGTCCGACCTGATGACCCACTTAGCCTTGTTTACTTCAAATTCAAATATTTGAAACCCTTGACTCCTTTGTTCAAGCCTTCCCTTTTCGAAGTGCTTCTAGAACAGGTCAAGATGTTATGTAACTTTAGGACCATTGTCCGGTTCTCGAACCAACCACATGCTTCGCGAAACAGTCACGTGATACGCAACATGCTCTTCTATATATGTGCCTACACGCCTCCGCTCCGTCACTGGGAGAAACACATTAGCTAGGTCCATTTCAGCTAACTCCGGTCACGAGGGGCAAGCCGACAAGCCGTTGAGAATCAAGACACCATTCGTCTTCTCATAAAGAGGTATCATTTTATTTAATAGTGTTTTGCCTATATTGTTTAAGTATGTATTTATGCTATGTATTATGTTATTTCCATAACACTTGAGCATGGTCCAGAGAAATGGCTGAGAGAAAACCTATAAGTTACGAAATATAAATTGATTGTAACTCCTTTTCCATTTTGTACTTTAATTTATATTGTTTCAATTCATTAAGAGTCAGAATGCCTGTACTCGATATGAATTCTTCATGTAATTCAATTATTGCGTGTAATTTTAATTGTAAATTGTGAAGCGCTTTGCTAGTTTGGATTACCCCTTTTGTATGAACATTAATTTAACGTTGTATCTATTTTATTGTTTCATACGTCACGCTGTTAAATGAAAACATGCGTGAGACGATTGCATTTTTCCTAAATCTAATTGTAAAACGACACGAGGTCGAGACTCTTACTCAGCGCATTTTATCTGGGACATGCTTTAGTAGGAAGTGTTCAATCGAAAGTATATTAGAGCCATTGTTCTCCAGATCGGTTCCTATTGTCCATGCCTTACCTCGCCTTGCTTTGGTTCTGCTGGTGAACTCTACATTGAGGGTCCATGTCTTTAAAGTTCAAGTTCCCTAGCTACATGAAAAAGGAGCGTTTTCCTCATGCACCACGTGCGTCGCTAGAGCGGGACTGTGAAATAAACTGACTGACCTAATAAAGAGACCAGGCTGTTACAAGCAATCCAGCTAAGTGCAATCACAGGATACAAATGTTAAACGAACAATTGTTGGCAATTTTGTGACAAGAATCGAACACATGCGCGTAGAGATAGAGCAGTAGATTATTCGCGTCGTCTTTGATTGTTGTTAATTTGTTAAACTGTATTAAATCTATTTTTCTTGTTAATACCTCTTAGTAGTTAATTAATATGCATGATAGACCAATAGACTCTTAGATTTGAATGGGGGCGAATGAGCAGAAAGTTGACAACGAATGCGTATTAAATTAGAGGGATTTAACTGTTTCAAATCTAGCTAAAAGTTCGCAGTTTATTAGTTTGTAAATTTGTCGTCTGAACTACGAGACACACTTTTAATTAGTCAAATAATAAATTGAGCATCCAGTCTGCATAGAATATGAGAGAAAGAATTAATTATATTTAAAGTCTTTAATTATTCTAAGCAGGGTCTTTAAATAAATACTGGGAACGTAACACTGTTCTTCACTGTTTAAGCTTGGCACAAACAACAATCACTTGCATACACTGATAGTACACGTTGAGTGTATTGATATGCTGTTCGTCACACAGTCACTTGCATACACTGATAGCAAACGTTGAGTGTATTGATATGCTGTTCATCACTGCTTATGCATACACTGATAGTACACGTTGAGTGTATTGACCATTCTTGAACGCGATTAAAAATATTTCACTGACACTAAGTCATTCGTGTGTGCTGATAGCAAATGTCGAACACATTGATAACATACTCATCGATAAAGGTTATTCACCAGCAATAGCCTTATAGCAGTTGTCGAGTATATTGTTACGCGAGTCCACCCTGTAAAGTTTTACACAACAATAATCGCTCACTCATGTGCTGATAATTATACATATCGGGTATACAGATATTAATATATTATGTTCACTCGACTCTATTAGTTGATAGAAGATGTCAAGTATATTTTATACATACTTATAACTCTATAAACTATCAAGATTTAATGTATAATATTGACTATTACATACATACCTGTTATTTTTCTTCTTCAAAATCGTACCAGTCATTTCGCAAACAATTTCCAACGATGATTTAAAGCAGGGCATTCATCTGGAATTGTTAAATAGTACTGTTGTTTGACGTCATCAGACCGCTGACAAAAGAATTGTACCCAAATCCTATACATGTAACTCTGAAACTTATCAAAATTTAATATATAGTATTTTGGACTTTTATATACATTCTATTATTCTTTTCAATATTTACCAATCATTTCACAACCAATTTCAACGATGGTTTAAAGCAGTCCAAATGTGTGCACGTAACTGTATAAACTTATCAAGATTTAATATATAATAGGGACTCTTCTATACATTTCTGTTATCCTTTTCAAAGTCCTACCACTAATTCTACAAACAATTTCAGGTGGTGATTTAAAGCAGCTCAGTCATTTGGAAAACTTAAATAGCAATTGTTTGACATCAATACACTGCTGATGAATGAATTGAATCTAAATAAGAATATTTTAATAACAGTGCATAGTTGGGTGAAGAGAACATCTGGGGAACTGTGAGCGATGGGTAGATGAAGTGATACAAGTCAGCAACCATAGGGGCCAACCACAGTCACACCCACTGGTCACACAGTCAGACGCCACGCGTCACCAAGTCTGTCCTTTTGCTGCTCGACATTGATGAAAAAGTGGAAAGCTGTTTGTCCTGCCGGGAGACAACTCCGGCGGGCTTTACGAGAACAAGGTGGCCTACATGTTACTCCTCTGTTGCTGTTGGCGTGTGCCTTGGACTGGTAAACGCCTTAACAACATTGTCTGCTTGTTGCCAGGCTGTCGCTGTGCTTGCTATTTTACGCAAACAGTGCATGCTAACTTGCGTTTGCTAGTGTGTATGTGCGCGCGTCCTATTTAGCTGTAACGGTTGCTTGATAGCGACATTCTCTAAAGGAAGTTAAGTGCCCTCTACCTTATCTATTAATAGACACATAATATGAGCCACGTGCATCCTTGGGCATCATTTGAAGAAGATTAAAAAAAAAAAATCGGCCTCTTCACGCTTTATTATATAGTGCAACCTCTTTTTAACTTCAAAGACTATATTTTGCATCAAGTTTGGACGGGTAAACTCTTTCACTTGCCAGGGTAGGGTTGAGTTTAGTAAGGGAAGATGAATGGAAGATGAAACAAGTTTTGGAATGTTTACACAAGAGCTGGGTGGATACACGCTCAAGAACCATAACTGTCATGAGTTCTTGCAACATTTGAGTATTTTTGCTTCCTTTCGCGCTACACATCATTTATCTCCAAAGGGCCATTATCGCCCCTTCTCTTGAAGCGACCTTTTATGACTTCTCTTCAAAAGTGCACACATTGAAAAAATGTTTGAAAAATAGAAGTTAAAAAGAACACTTCGAAGTTCGGAGTAATGCCTCTTTCCGTCGTTCATTAATGATTTTTTTAAAATCTTTTTAAAATAAATATGTAAATTATGTATTTTTAATATTTCTTATTTTCTTTTTGTTGTGGTGCGGATAGCATGGAGTGTGTGTAATCTTTTGAAGAGTGAAAATTGTAAGATGTTGAAAATAAAAATTAAAACATTGTGATGATTGAAACGCGTACCCAAAGCTAAGCATGACCTATCTGGTTTGCACGTAACCAGACGTGTGTATGTGTTAATTTTAAAAAAATAAATCCTGCTTGCTAAGATATATGATCTGTGACGATAAAATCATTACGATCGCTAAGACGGTATTGTGATCGATGTGACGACAGTTTTTATTGTTGAATAATTATAATCACTCTGACGTCATTTCGTTTAGGCGATGTTTTTGTTGTTGGTCTCGAATATTATTTGTTATTATTTGATTATGAAATATTTGTTGGTAATCTCATATAGTGTACAAGAACAGGTAAGCTGTGAGGTTCGTCATTTTTGTCTTTAAATGGCGTTTTTGGCTAGCTCTACATCTTGTATAACTGACTGGGACCTCTTGTTCAGCTAGCCATAAAATCACTCTCACTCTCACTCTCTCTCTCTCTCTCTCTCTCTCTCTCTCTCACACACACACACACACACACACACACACACACACACATTTTTCAGTTTATTTCTGCTTTCTTTACTCAACATTTGCACATTAAATTAAGGTTTTAAAATAAATAATAAAGGTCACAAACTTTTAAACTGAAATTGCAGAATGCAGTGCGGAACAACAACTTCAAGACATTGCGGTCAGTTAAAGGAGACTCTCACTGCACATCCCTCTCTGGGGACCGGGATAAGGCTAAGGAGGGACGAAACAAGAAGGTCAAGAAGGTTAGTCTTCCTTCCGTCTGTCTGTCCTTGTCAAATAAGTTTTTCTATCACCAAATTTGTGCAACCATGCCCACTAAGTCAGGCTTGTCTTCCCTACCTGGTCTATCTGATTATCACCTTTCTTCCAACGTGTGGCTCCGTCTAATTACCAGGTGTTTTTTTGCCAGTATGTGGTTCTGTTAACACTTTTACCATCTATTTACCACTTCTATTTACCACTTCTCTGCCAATATGTGACGGCTTATTAGCTTTTCTACCAAAATCTTTCGTTTTCTCTACTTACCAGCCATTCTACCATTCTGTGCTCGTATGCTTGACACCTTTCTACCTTCCTACATGCCTGTCAGCCTTTAAAACAATCTTTGGTTCTATTTACCCTCTTTCTATCTTTCTGATAGCATTTCTATTATTTTTCAAAGATTTTTCAAACAGTCTATCTTACCTATCTTTGGCTACTAACTATCTTTTTACCAAGCTGTGTACCTACTTATATAAGAAATTGTTCTACCTGTCTGTAGCTTTCTAGCTGTCAACTTTATGCCTTGTAGACAGTTATGCCTACCTTCTAGTCTTGTCCTTTCAATTAAGGTTTTAAAAAAAAATATAAAGCAGTCTCTCAAGTAATTTGCCTTTGCATATTGAGCATTACCATTCTGTATACTAATCCATTTTCCTGCTAATCTAGCATACTTTCTGCTAATCCACGCCTCTGCTCTCGATCATTCCGCCATTCAGTTTCCGTCATTTCTATCAATCCATCTCCCATCAGCAATTCTACCAGTCCATCTCCATCAGCAGTTCTATCCATCTTCGTCAGCGTACCCACTAAACTTTGTGAATAGTCTGTGTCTGCTTCTTTGTCTCTCATTCCGCCTCCCCTCTCCAACCCGCCCCCCCCTCTCCAATCCGTCCCTTACTCGTACCCTTTATCTTTGCACCAAAAAAATAAATTGTTTTCACATCAATCTTGTTATTGTTATCTGCGTTCTCCTTTTAGGTTGTATAGCTTGAAATTTGAACTAATTGCTAATTTTATCTGGCAGAGAGAGGTGTTGAATCCGATTTGCGAAGAAAGAAATTAAGCTTTATATATTGGAACAATTGGACGGTATTACCGGCTCCCTTGTTTCTTTACAAGAAGAAATATTATCACCACAGAAGGAAAAACAAGTTTTGATTACCAACCCTCGAAAATTGCAGCTAGATGTAACTCGCAGTTTGTTATGACAACTCGCTAGCGAAAGAATGCCAACATTGAATATATAGTAATAGGTTCGGGTAAACAGCAAAGAAAAACCCCAAACGTTGACTGTATATTTACTTTGTGGTAAAATAAGAAATACTTCGGTTTTATTACTTTATTTAAAAATACAGAATTGCAGTTTTCATGTAAAATTATTATCTAACCTATAAATCAGCCATTGCTACCTTGCTTTTTTAAAATTTGGATTTGAAGAGTCAATATCTGCACAACACACCTATTTCTCTCCGCCGCCCCCCCCCCCCCCGGTAATAATAGATTTATCTGCTCCTCACCGATTTACTGTGTTTAATGTGAAGTGTTGGGTAATGATTGTTCCACAATTGTTTTCAGTATTTCACTTTTTAAAAAAAATACAAAAATATATTTGATTGCTTCATTGTCTTTATTATGCAGAAGGTTATAATTATTTAGATGTTTTAACTAGCTATTGAAGTGGGTGACGGATAAAAGACTAACGATTTAAACACATTTACAAAATGGAAAAGAATGAATCTAAACCAAAGCCCGCGGAAACTAACACACAACACGTGATACCCACATCGGCCACGTGATGTCTGACAGGGTCAGGTACTTGCTGTATGACGCAATCGACTCTTTTTAAGAAGGTAGTGGAGTCGGTCAAGTTCTTGAAATTTTAGAAGTTCGACTTCCGACTCCATCTGTAGTTTATTACTAATAATACCAAATGGCACAAAATTATACTTGTATGGAGTTATCTGTATGAGTATGGTAAAAGTGGAAATAAATGAAGAAGTGGCTTTTATAGATTTCATTTTAAAGAAGATAATGAAAGCGCAGTATTTGCAGATTCCTAATGTTAAAAGAAAACTAAATTCTTACACAACCCACTTGGGCCCAGATAAAAAAAAAAATTGGCCCAAATCCAGAAAAGCAGACCTTTCAACAAGAATAAAACCAACCTGACATATTAGCATATTTTGTATATTATTGATTAGCAGTCCACTTGCACTATGGAAATCAGTAAACAATTTTTAGCACACCTGATGAATCATAAACCAATTAATGCACAGAAGGCACAGAAAACAAAGAACATTTCAAATAATTCATGTAAATTGTCCTGACCAAGGCACTGCACAAGGTATCCCGTTTCCCACCATTCTTTTTTCACTTCCTTTTAAAAAAAAGAGAATACTTTTTGATATGCTCAAATGCGCTGGAATACATTCTCTTTTTTTAAAAAGGAAGTGAAAAAAGAATGGTGGGAAACGGGATACCTCTTTGAAGCGCTCTGAACCTTTACTGTTTGTCAGGTGGTGTTACTGGCTTGCCCACTCGGTCGGGGTGGTAAAGAAAATTAATGCTGTCGGATTAACAATACCACCTGTTCTTTTTAAGCTGAAGAATTCCATAATATTTTTTTTAAAGAGAAAGAAAGTAATATTTTATTTAGTCAGGAAATGTGTCCTGATAATTTTAACCAATAAACTTAACTAACAATCATTGTTTTCTGTTATTCATTAAAATAACCTCGTGAACTGTTTGCTGACAATACTTATTGGATAAGTTAAAAATGATCCTGATTGTTTTAACTTTCAACAAACTAACAATCATTGTTTTCTGTTATTCATTAAAATAACCTCGTGAACTGTTTGCTGACAATACTTATTGGATAAGTTAAAAATGATCCTGATTGTTTTAACTTTCAACAAACTAACAATCATTGTTTTCTGTTATTCATTAAAATAACCTCGTGAACTGTTTGCTGACAATACTTATTGGATAAGTTAAAAATGATCCTGATTGTTTTAACTTTCAACAAACTAACAATCATTGTTTCTGTTATTCATTAAAATAACCTCGTGAACTGTTTGCTGACAATACTTATTGGATAAGTTAAAAATGATCCTGATTGTTTTAACTTTCAACAAACTAACAATCATTGTTTCTGTTATTCATTAAAATAACCTCGTGAACTGTTTGCTGACAATACTTATTGGATAAGTTAAAAATGATCCTGATTGTTTTAACTTTCAACAAACTAACAATCATTGTTTCTGTTATTCATTAAAATAACCTCGTGAACTGTTTGCTGACAATACTTATTGGATAAGTTAAAAATGATGCTTCTCTATGTTGACTTTTGAAATAATAATAATAATAGGTAAATATTCAAAGTATTTGAATGAAGTAGTAAAACAAGAAATAATTTTAGAATAGTTTTCCAGCAAAGAGTAAGATAGTCTTCAGTTCAAATCTTGGCCATGCATATCCCCTCCCTCTTTCTTTGCACACTTTTTTTCATCTAACCTTTCTCCAGTAGCATTGGCCATAGAAATATTCTGTCATTTTCACCTTATTATTCTGGCTATTTAGCCAAGTAGCCATTATGTTTTGATATGCAAACTTTTGATTTTCAGAAAACAAAAAAAGCCTAATGTGAATTCTTGGAGTAAATTTGCTGTAGATTTCTAGAGTAAACTCTTGAAAGTTGTGAACGTTTGTTTTTAAGAGGAAGTGATTACGACGCATAAAAACTTTCTTCCACGTTGATTCACAAGGGGTTACTAGTATAATAGGCCACAGTTTTCTTTTAAAAAAATAAATAAATAAAAAATTTAATTGTATTTTCTTTTCTTTCTTTTTTTTTTCATTTTTACACCCTCTTTCGTTTTCAATTTTACTTTGCGCAATCCGCCATACAAACGATATGTCGTATGTTCTAACCCCCCCCCCCCCCCAAGTCAACTTCTGCAGTGTGAAGCCCACATTGGTGTAAATGTTGAAATTGCTTTGAGCATAATCGGCATAATAGATTTATACAGGGAATGATTGTATTGAATTATAATTAATGTTTGTATTGAGTAAAATGAAGATTTACATTTTTTTAAAAAACACATATTTTTTAAATTTCAACTGAAGACAAATCGCATTGTTGATTTCTGGTGGTGCAACACGAGAGATTTCTTCTTTCATGCATGATCACTCCACTAACCGCGCACGCACGCACGCACACACACATTCATGCACATCAGTAATATGCTTATGTACTCATACATAACGCATACCTGTAGAGTTGCTTAGCTAGACAGCTTTTTGATACTCCAGTTCATTTATTGTCACCTTGATTTACATTTTTTTTTTTTTTACTTGAAGTTTTCGTCAGTTTAATATTCTGATACCATTTCTTAGGTTTTCAGAACACGCCACTTGTACAGGAGTTACATAACATCCACCTTAATACCACTTGTATAGGAGTTACATACCACCCACCTTAACATACCACTTGTACAGGAATTACATAACATCCACCTTAAAACACCACTTTCACAGGAGTTACATACTACCCACCTTAATACACCACTTGTACAGTTACTGGAGTGATCTTTCTCTCACTCACGCACGCACTTGATTACTGTTTGCTATATTCACTATACACGCCGTAAGATAGATCTACTTAAGCAGTAACCTAGCAGTCTTTGTGAGTAGTAATGTCATGCGCGCGCGCATTGTGAAATACCAATTGGTTTGCACGCAAGTGAATATATATAAATTTAAAAATTAAGTTAATGATCTAGCAAAAAAAAAAAAAAAAAAAAAGAGTGTAATTACCGTCTTCCTTTCACTCTTTTCTCTCTCACTCAAAAAAAATCGAATTGTTTCTAACTGAAATTACGGCCTCCGCGGAGTTCAAGCCATCACGTGAGCTCGCGCAACATGTTCGACGTGCGGAGCGCGCATTGCCCGGTGTCGCATAAATCACGCTCTTGTGTCTTGCATATGTCTCTGCGCAAAGCCCCCCTCTTGTGTGTGCCGTTTACAAATTACCTCCTAGGCTGCACAAGAGGGGCATTTATGGAGTTGAGGGCTAACAGCGACAGGTGAAGTCTGAAAGGTGTTTCTCACTCACTCGCCTTCTCTCACTCTGCATGGACACACGCACACACATAATGCATTGCTTCTTTCTCTCTGTTTCACCAACGCGCGCATATGCATTCGTAGTTGTCTTTCTTATATACACGTACTCGATTTCTGCTCTCTCATCCAACCAAGTTTACTTTGTTTCGTCTCTCTAGCTCATTCTGTCACGCACGCACGCACGCACAAGTACACATTTTCAGTTTCGATTCGTTTTCCATGTTCATTCACACATATTCCCTTCCTCCCACCCCCACTCTCATATAAATAATGTGCTTTATTTCAGCCAGAAAAGAACTGCCAGTAACCGTCAAAGTGCAAATGGTTGACTTAGAAACAATAAGGTGGCTAAAAACATTTTTGTAATAAATCAAAATTAAAATATACAAGTACAGATCCGCATACAGTAGTCTATAACGTATCACTCTTGTTACAGACTTAGAAATATGGATACATAGAACGCACGCGAAACCTATTTTTTAAGGAAGGACAATGCTGTCATGAAACTAATATGGAATGCGTGAGAAAAGGGTGAAGTAAGCACTGGACATATGCGTCGTGGTGGTGGGACAGTTGAGATTGTGTGTGTATGGGAGAGGGGTGAAGTTGGGTGTTTGCTTCTCTGGGAGGGGGGAGGAGGGGGGAGAAACCCGAGTAAAGGAAGGAAGCTGTGTGTGCTACAGAAAAACGTAGAATGTATTTTTAGAAAAAAGTTTTAAAATTAACTATTCACAGTTTTGTAATTATATTTATGTCCATCTACCCTCATTATATTTTTTCAATGATTGAATTTTCCTCATTCCATCTCGCCCATTTATGTTGTTGTTAATTAGGTATTATCAGGAACATCATCGCCAAAATCCTCCTCATCTTTTGCAGCTTCCAGTATATAATTACTAATGTGTATTTTCTTGTTAGTGACAATATGCAATAATTTAGTACACAGAAGTGCTGTTTCCATGTACTTTTTAAATATAATAATTTTTTTTTAAATAAAAAAAGCAAACGAGCACCCAGTTAAAATATATATTACTTCCCATGGGATCTGCATTGCTAGGCACAAGGTAAGAGCTATGGACCTGGGGTTTAGGGTCCTGGGCTTCATAAACCCAGTGACAATTGAACAGGAAGAGCTGATCCTTCACGCCAAGGTTGCTGGGATATGGAGTCCGCGTCATGTTGTGACGAACAGGACTCTTGATTGGCGTGGAAGACATTTAAAAAAATATATGTGTGACGGGTCGATCGAGCCGATTACGTTAAAAAGAAGGAAAAGAATAATGCGAGCATTTGAAAATTTGTTTCGTTGGTTTTTGTTACAGTGAAATGCGATTGTTGCGCGGTCGTAATAAATCTAGTTTCTGTTACTGTTTCTTTTGACTGCACATGCGTTGTGCACAGGTCGAAGAGCAAGGTCAAGTTACAGTATCATAGTGTTAGGTTGCTGTGTTCAGTAGCGAGTCCATAAATTGTCGGGAGGCATTCAGTAATGAAGGTATATAAGGGTAGCGGCACTGTCGCGAAGCAATTATTCAGGCCCCAAGCGGTCCTGTAAAATTGATACTGTTGCCGAGAATTCAGTTATGGTGCTGACATTTAGGTAAACATTGCCGATATATCGTTACATGTATTTTGCTTTGTTGTCGTCGTAGTCGTAAAGTGTCTAAAATGAACCATATGTTGCTCTGTTGCTCACAGGTAATGATAGCTATGGTCGATAGCAACAGCATTGCATTACCGAATATAATCTAGCGAAATGTCATTATGCATTCATTATACGAGTATTTTATTTGAACAGAAAAGTAGAGAGTATGGAAGACGGCGAGATTAATATTTTGCTTAAAAAATCTTAGCTTTGAATAGGAAAGATTTGTTTTCTTTAAATTCCTTTTTAAGATTTTTAAGTCCACCTCGGCAATGAAATATGCCGCTTCTAACCGCCTCCACCCGAGTTACACCCCTTTGCAAGCAGTGTCTGGTATGGTCGGGAGCTTTACCGCAAGTCGATTGCGACGTGTAAAAGGGTTTTTCAACTTGGCCAGAAACGTCATAATAACTTCAGGACACTTTAATCCCGGGGACTGATCTCGCTCCTCGGTTGCCCGGATATTATTCTGCCTGTTTGAAGAGCGAGACAAGAGACTAGTCGTTCAAACACTGAGCCTGTTCTCCTGTGCCCGGAGACCCCTCTTGTAATAATGTTTGAGCTGAAGATTTGGGGATTTGAAGGATGTACTATAGAAGTGTTTTTGCTCAGGGCTAAACAGAAGTGAGTGCGATCGGCTTACCGACGGGAACCGTAATTTTCTTTTCACAGGGTTTTCGCGGCTCCCGTTGTGAAGTGTCATTTCTTGCTGCGCACCCACCCACCCTCACGCACGCACATACCATCACCACCACTTCTTTTTTCAACTTTGGTCTCTTGATGATTCCAATTTCAAGGTTTTTTTTAGTGATCGATGTCCAGTATAGAGTTTTTGTTTACTTTTTTAAATCAAGATTTTTTTGTATACACGTTTCCTGCAGAGACTATATCAAAAGTTTTCAATTGTATTATTGTATTTTTACGCATAAATTATTAATGAGGGACGGGAGAAGAAAATTTACTAATTTCAATAAATATATATTATTTTTATAATAACAAAAGGTATCATTGAATACTTTAAAAAAAAAATAGCATCTTTATTCAGTCACTGAATTGGAACATTTAAAATAAAAGACAGGAAACATTGGCCATATACAGTTTTATTATAAACATTGCATTTTGATTTTATACTAATGATAATCTTACAAGAAATTGTATTGCAGTAATCATATTTTTGGCTTATTCTCACAATTAATGAATTGTTCTCTTTGTTTTATATATATAGAAATCATTAGATTCATGGGTGTAAAATAAGTTGTGCACTACTTTAGCAGGAGAGACATTGCTTACATTGTTGTACAATATTGGGCAAATTTGAAAGAATGCCATAGAGTACTGTGGATGTAGTGTAGTGGAATGGTTATTATAATAACTAAATCAGCATAAAATACTATAATTTTACTAATTTTTGACTCCAGTGTTTTACACTTACATTCCTCACTCATTTCACCGCTTTATTCCATCCAAACTCTCTGAAGAATTTGGAAACTAGCATGTTGCTGAGGTAGATGTAGTAAGTTTTTACTATTTATGAATAATTGTTTTATTATGTAAATAATTTTATGTAGCAATCTTTTATGGAAATATTTAGAATGAAACATTTTATCATTGATTGATTAAAGAAAATATAGTGTGTTAAAAAGGTTTGTACTTTTCTTTTTGTATTCCTCTTTTTCACTGCTTTACATAAGTGTTGTGTTTCTTTTTGAACCTGAGACAGTTGTTTGGCTCGTTATGTTTTGTTTTGTGGATAGACTAAGTTATATTAGTATTAATCCTCTCCGCTCTCCCTGCAAACAAAATGTGTGCCCAAGTGGAATGACACGGCACTTCAGTAGCTTATTGCCTGCATACAGTTAGCTCTTAGCTCGGCAGACTCCTGCCAAGCAGACGCCTGAGGCGCCTCTTATGTAAACATTGTGCATAGGTTGCGACATTCTCCACTTATTTAACATGCATACACAGTTCTCACCTGTTTCTTTTTAGCTGTTCACCCTTACTCGTCTCCCTTGATTGTATGTTTCAGCAACACTGAAGTAGAGCATATGTCGTGTGTTTGTGCGCGCCGGTATGGGGTTTTGTCCCATTACGTGCATTTCATCCGCTTGGAAGAGATAGTACATGTATGTGTTTATCAGGCACAGTTTAGAATTTCTCCTTTAACCAGGACGGTTACTGGCTCCATTGCCGAATAACACGTGTGCCGAACTCTTGGAAGTGCGTGCGTGTAAATCAGGAAAAACAAGCGCACGTTTTAGTTATGGTGTTTACAAAGAAAGGCAACACGTGTATAACCTATGCTCGTATTATTGAGATAATAATAATTATTATTGAAACATCAAAGGCAACATTGAGGAAATCTCTTGGGTAACCTGAATCATTAAAAACCTTTATGTGCACATCATGATGGCTAATATCCAACAGTGTCAGTAATTTACTAATAAACCTGCGTTGCCCATGGATTGCGGGATTTTTTTTTTTTTTTGAACACCCTGTAGCATTGACATTTACAGACTCCTCATCGCATTAGTAATCATTGTAAACAGCAATACAAAATTCTGATTGGAAGAGGATCAGAGTTAGAAGCACAACAAAAATTCCCACTTCTTTTGAAAACGAAAATAAGTATAAATTATAAATAGGTGGCAGTGCGCTTGCGTTTGTGGATGGATGTGGTGGAGTGGAGAAAGGGCAGGATTATAAAAGAAGAACAGAAATAATTAAATAAATAAGTTAACAACAACCCTACTCACCCCCAAGAAATTAAATAACACCCTCCCTCAAACCCCAAATGAATACAATAATAATTTGAAAAGGAAAGTAACATTGGAGTGGAAAATGTAATTCCAGGCGCTGGCTTGGTCTGCAATTCTAGCGTTAGCTTAGCGGCAACTCCATTTTCTTTTCCTTTTTCCTTTGTAGAATTTTTTTGCTCTCTTCTCAAAATGCCTGGAAACAAATTCTAGCCGTACACGCTACGCTGAACTTAGTTAAATAAAACGGAAAAGTTGTGGTGGTGAGGATGGGAGGGAGGGATGGGTGGAATAAAAGAACAAACAAACAAAAAGTAAAAAAACGATTTTACTACACCCGTCTCTATCAAATGAATACAATAAATGGATGGCTTTACGTTAAGAGGGTAGAAGAAGAAAAAAGGCGAGTGAAGATTTGGCGCTATGGCGTGATTGAAATGCATGCTTGCTTTGACAGCAGAAACGAAAGCTGAATGCGAAACATCAAGACGTGAAATTGCATGTTCGAGGATTTGGGAGAGAAGGGTGAGGGGAAGGCGGGTGGGTGGTTGAGTGAGTGAAGGGAGCGCTTCACTCCGTGAAATAGAATAAGATGGGGAAAATTGAGACACCGTACGTTTTTGTTTCTCTGCAGATGGGTTTTCTCTTAGCCTTTGGGGATGCTAAAGCGTGGTTGCCGCGCCATCAGCTAATAAATTGCGTGCGCGTGCACTCGGTGTGACGCGAAGTCAATAATGAAGTAATCCTGGCGTGAATCTTGCCAGTGTGTTGCGATGGTTGAGTACCTCTTTTACCAGTCAAATCAATTACCTATCCCCCCCCCACGCCCCGCAAGCACATACACACACATACATGCACACATACACGTACACACACACGCGCGCACACATACATACACGCACACATACAGGCACACACACACGCGCACACGCACGCACACACACGTTAATTGCATAGTTACCTAGTAGTAGTGTCCATGCTAAATAGTTGCATTGGGCGGAAATTCATTTGCCCAGTCGGTTGGGCTCGTCGTTACGTTGGGCGTTAATCCATGACATGGTTTCACAACTGACGAATTGTACAGTTAGAGACTGATTTGAAATTCTGTATATAAAATCCCGCAGTTTGAGGATAAGTTATCGCCGGCCTTAGAACTATATATTTTAAAACGGACATTAGATTTTAAGAGAAAAACTCGAACATACGATAAGATTTATCTCGCGTCCCGAAAATGATACAAGAAGCTTACAATTCGGTAATGACTGGTTTCAATTTTATTAATTTGTTTTATCCTTATTTGGGGACTTCTATACTTTTCCCGATCCCTACACTTTTCCTTACTAGTGCTGTCTAATGTTTAGCGTGGTAATACTTGAAGACTCGTAAACTACTTAAAGGTTCATACAATGTTGTAAAAATCCACACATAATTACTTTGAGGCTCGTACAGTATTGCGTAAAGGACCATACAGTATTAGTTAAAGACTCATGTAGTGTTGCGTTAAAGCCCACACACTATTATCAAAAGTTCCTGCAGTGTTGGGTTAATGTCCATCAATATTATTCAAAGATTTTGAAGTATTGCTTAAGGAGCCTCAAATTATTACTTAAAGCTCATGTAGTATTGTGTAAATGGCCACACAGAATTACGTAAAGGTCCATAAATTTTTCTCTTAAAGGTCCTTGAGTTATCACAGGTCTAGCATTCATTCACAGTTATTGCTTTGTTCAAATCGTCGGATAAACCCCTGCAGAAGACCAACAAAGTTAACCCTAGTTGATGGCAGTACTTTCGACACCATATTGATCCAGACAATAAGATTTAAAATGTAGCCATTGATGCAGACTAAATGATTTGAAAATATAAACCCCACATCAATATTGCTTGACGATGTGTATCTGGATCATTGACATCTATTAATACAATACTGTTGAGTTCTCACGTATAAGGAGGGATGTTTTAGTGAGAGTGATTTTTAGTATTGCGATGTATATATATATGTGATTTATATCGAGTCCCCATTAAGAACAGCTCATAGTGTAGGAACCGAACTTTACTAATAAGTCATGTCGTTTCTCTTTCTATCAACACACACACACACACGCGTGGTTGTGATTTAAGAAACATGTTTATTATTTTTTTTTTAGTATGTGGCAGCCTGAAGTGTTTTTATGCGCACGTGTGAGTCTGTCTAAAAGGGTGTGATTTAAGAAATATATGTTTATTATTTGTAATAGATAAGCGCTTCTGCTGTTTTTGCGTATGTGTTGAGAACTGTTTGCATATCTATTGAGAATGTACTTTGTTTTAAGTTAGTTATACTGCTGTTTTATATATCTATTGAGAACTGTACTTTGTTGTAAGTTAGTTATACTGCTGTTTTATATATCTTTTGAGAATGTACTTTGTTGTAAGTTAGTTATACTGCTGTTTTATATATCTATTGAGAATGTACTTTGTTGTAAGTTAGTTATACTGCTGTTTTATATATCTATTGAGAACTGTACTTTGTTGTAAGTTAGTTATACTGCTGTTTTATATATCTATTGAGAACTGTACTTTGTTGTAAGTCAGTTATACTGCTGTTTTATTTATCTATTGAGAATGTACTTTGTTGTAAGTTAGTTATACTGCTGTTTTATATATCTATTGAGAACTGTACTTTGTTGTAAGTTAGTTTTACTGGTGTTTTGCGTATCAATTGAGAACTGTACTTTGTTGTAATTAATTTTTGTTGTTGTTTTAAAATATAAATGATAATCATCGTACTGCATGTTTGCCAATCGGTTATTGTCAAAGATATTGCAAGTTATGCTTTCAAAACATCCCCCTCTCGACCCCCCTTACCCCCCCAAACTATTTTTCTTTTGATCAGCTTGAGTCTCTTTTGTGACGATGAAAAAAAAATGAATAGACGAGTGATTCGAATTATAGTTGGAATTGGAGTAAGTTTACTCCATGAAATTTGAGAGGGATGGGGCGGGTATGTATAAAAGATATCAAAGTTTATTCATTCCTAATCAGGGTAACGCAATATATCACTAAGATTAAGTACCGCACATTTTTGCGAGGCGGATTGCCGGGTGCTCTGGACAGGGGTGGATAGACATTCAATATCGTCGGCTTTCAGTAATCCCACTACAAACCACGCAGGCCCGCCTCTGATTGCAAAATGTCTCCGGTACCCAGATACGCTGCAACCTGCATTGGACAAGGTAGCGCAGGGCTGCGGCTTGTTCCGTTTGGCTGCCGGGCTGCTTGGGTCAAGTGTGTATCTTGATGTTTTTTTCCCCCCCTTGTCCCGGTTGTCACGACCGTTTTATTGAGGGCGCGTTTGTAATCTTTGTCTGATTGCCATCTAGTAACCGTCGATTTGTCTTGTTGGCACAAATCTATCTATCTATCTATCTATCTATCTATCTATCTATCTATCTATCTGTCTGTCTGTCTGTCTATCTGACTGAGCCTACTCAGAAATGTAAATTAAATATTGTAAATGCAAATTGCTACCAAGATACATTCATTTTCGTTTGAATCAGTTAAAGAAATATCACTTTATCATATTTCCCTCCGCCAAAAATGAAGGGGAGAAAAAAGAACGTTCACGCATTGTTTATTCTTTAATCATTTATTTAATATTAAATTTCCTCATGATCTGTTCACCAGATTTCCTTTTCACTGGTCATTAATTCAGTCAACTAGAATGATGAAACATTTCTTCCTCATCTGTGTGTTTAGAACTACACCAAGCTTTTGACATTGAATAATGCTTCATGGGAATAGTGCGATGTCTTAAGTAAATATAATTTCTTCAACTTTTTTTTTTTTTAATTGGCAGTTCCAAGACAGATGAGTTGGGGTTTGTTCTATTTCTCCATCGTTTTTCTTTGGTGGAGGCTTTCCTATCTCGTTGTCTTTAAAGTAAGATTGACATAGTGATATTATTAATGAACTTTCACGTCAGGTTGGCATATTCATGTTATAAATGAACTTTGAAGTGACACTGACATGCTCACATTATAACTGAGTTGTGAAGTTTGTTGTAAAAGAATTGTGAAATAAGACTTACCTCATCTTATAAACAAGATGTGCATTAGGACTAACCCCATGTATCTGTTACAAACTTAGGACTACTCCCCCCCTCCCCGTACATATTATAAACGAGGCATGCATTAGGACTAACCCCATGTATCTGTTACAAACTTAGGACTCCTCCCCCCCTCCCCGTACATATTATAAACGAGGCGTGCATTAGGACTAACCCCATGTATCTGTTACAAACTTAGGACATCCCCCCACCCCTTTTACATATTATAAACGAGGCATGCATTAGACCTAACTCCATGTACGTCTTTTGAAAAGGTATGCTTTTAAACTAACCCCATGTACATCTTTTGAAAAGGTATGCATTAGGACTAACCCCATGTACTACATCTTTTGAAAAGGTATGCATTAGGACTAACTGCATGTACATCTTTTGAAAAGGTATGCATTAGGACTAACCCCATGTACATCTTTTGAAAAGGTATGCATTAGGACTAACTGCATGTACATCTTTTGAAAAGGTATGCATTAGGACTAACCCCATGTACATCTTTTGAAAAGGTATGCATTAGGAATAACTGCATGTACATCTTTTGAAAAGGTATGCATTAGGACTAACCCCATGTACTACATCTTTTGAAAAGGTATGCATTAGGACTAACCCCATGTACATCTTTTGAAAAGGTATGCATTAGGACTAACCCCATGTACATCTTTTGAAAAGGTATGCATTAGGACTAACTGCATGTACATGTGCATAGATGAGGAGTAAGACCTAAACGCTGTGCACACTTAAGGAAGCTAAGAGTGCTTGACGTTCATTTGTTGTATCTGTGCCGCCGCATAGTTTTACCAATTTGAGGTTTGTTAATTTTAACTGCTAGTAATTTTGAGAATTTGTCGCAATTTTACATTTTCTTTTTATTTGTGTCTCATTAGAAAGTAGCGAGTAACATTCTCTATGTAGTCTATGTCATTAAAAACTGATTATATAATCTTGTATGCAATACGTAACATTCTCCATGCCATTAAAACATTATATTATCTTGTATGCTATACGTAACACTCTCCATGCCATTAAAGACTGATTATATCATCTTGTATGCTATACGTAACACTCTCCATGCCATTAAAGACTGATTATATCATCTTGTATGCTATACGTGGCATAGCCAGTTGAAAAACCATTGCCCCAAAGTAATTTTGTCTTTCTATCCAAAGATTCGGCCAATTTGTATTCCACTATTAAAAGACTGCTTCTTTCTTATTCAGTACCCAATCTAGAGATTGACGGAACCTGAATCTGTGAAATTTTTATGGCACCCTAGCCCATATCACCGGTTACACACAGAGTCAAATTTACGTTGAAGAGTTAAGAAATATTTAAAATGCAAGATTTCTTCAAGAAATTGAAGGAGCAAGCACGTACCTAAATATACAAATGAAAATGTTGGTTAAGGGGAAGAGAAATATACCAACATAGCAGTTTTGGATTTCCATATTTTGCTAAGGTTTTGTCGACTAACCAGCTGTTGTTTCGATTGTTTGTTTTAAATTGTGAGGGTGAACCCTATAAATTCCAAGGTAGGAGTTGTAGCTCGCCAACCACAGCCCATAGGGACTTAACGGGTGGAGTGGGGAGAGAGGCAACCGAGGCATTCAACTGACGCATTGGAGAGATAATAGCTCTGTAGCTAGGAGAGAGCTCAACACGGAGGTCTATTTGTTCACAGGAGGGGTAAGATTTCAATTCCGTTCAGCTCCTACTAGAAGAGCTAAGTTCTGCTGTTTCCGGGACGGCAGTTTTTTTTCCTCCTCTCCTTATGTTTCGAATTGTGCCTTAAGTCAGGCATATCTTTCAAGAGTGTGAATTTTTATTGCTTGCGCGCTGGCGTGTTTTGATGTTCACACTTAGATATAGGACACGGAATTACAATAGGGACCTTTTAAAAAAATGCTTAATTTAATTTTAGCCAAAATAGAACTCAACGTCAGTATTTTGTATTTAGCATTATGATTTTAAAGGTTCTTTTAAAATTGTTTACGATGCTTGGACATCAGCGAATTTGAAATGGCATGACAATTCAGGCATAATAGCAATACCTTGTTCCTTGTCAAGCGCACAATTTAATTTGTAACAGTAAATGCATAGCATAGTAACAGTACATTTTAATTTGTAACAGTAAATGCATAGCATAGTAACAGTACATTTTAATTTGTATCAGTAAATGCATAGCATAGTAACAGTACATGGTTTAAGGCAATCAGTTGGTAGAAGCTGTTCGTGTATATTGTATAAATTGGTACAATGCGTGTAGAACTTTGAAACAACACTGGTAAACAGGGAATCCAAATCTTGGAAACACTGGATATAACATATTTGATTATTTTTTTAGATAAAACTTGGTTATGGTATGTTCACATTTTGAAAACTGTAAGTACACATTTATAACTGTGAAGGTAATGGTATTTGTCTAATGTCTGACTTAGAAACTGCATTCATTCAAACTATATTACTAGCATAACTTAGCAACCAATAGTTGTAAAGCTTTGCAAAATTTATTTTAAAAGCTCTACAATGGTACAGATATAATTTAGTACTAATTACATCTTTCACTTGATAATCGGGCTTTTCTAAGTTGGCAGGCGTACACGTTTTTATGCTTTATTTTTTTAACTTACTCACTCAAGATAACTTTGTAGCAACAGTTTGTGTTTTTGGCGCCACATTTTTTTTTTTTTAACCAGAGCAACAGTACATGTTTCCCTGAGCAACATTACATGCATAACTTAGCAACACTACATGGATAATTTAGCGCTAGCACATTGGTAATTTAGCATCAGTACATGGTAAACCATATAACATACATGGATAAGTTGGCAAAACTACATGGATAATTTAGCGCTAGCACATTGGTAATTTAGCATCAGTACATAGTAAACCATATAACATACATGGATAACTTGGCAACATTACATGGATAATTTAGCGCTAGCACATTGGTAATTTAGCATCAGTACATGGTAAACCATATAACATACATGGATAACTTGGCAACACTACATGGATAATTTAGCGCTAGCACAGTACTTGGTAAACCATATAACATACATGGATAACTTGGCAACAGTGCATCATAATGACTTTGTTTTCAGTACTTTATGACTTCTAAGAAACACTGCATCGATAACTTGATAACAGCAGTAGATGGATATCTTGGTGTCAGTATATTAATAATTTTGCCAAAGCATGTGCAAAACTTGTTAATAGTACATAGATATCTTGGCCATAGTACTTCCACACCTTGGCAACAGTATTAAGTCGTCTTGGTGACAAATATGTAGATAAATTGGTTTCAGTACATAGATAACGTGGCAAGAGTATGTGAAGCATTTATTGACAGTATTTGGATGACCTGAACAACTTGACAAACAATAGATGCATAACTTGATTATAGCACTCATTGTGACCATTCCATCAGAACTAGAGCAACGTTAAATACACAGCCTACATGGATAACCTGGTAACACTCCATGTGAACTGGAGCCACGTTAAATGCACAGCCTACATGGATAACCTGGTAACACTCCATCTGAACTGGAGCCACGTTAAATGCACAGCCTATATGGATAATCTGGTAACACTCCATTAGAAGTAGAGCCACGTTAAATATACAACCCACATTGATAACTTGGCAACATAGAAAACTTGGTAATAGTATACGTTAAGGGATATATTGATAACCAAGCGGAAATTCCTTGGTAACAGACCATATATAAATTAGATGCATTACATGACTAATTTGGAAAAAATACATGTATAACAAAACAACAAAATAGGGATCATCACTTGGCAACACTTAATGGGTATCTTGATCTGATTTATTCTAGCCGCACATGTTTACAATACAGGGATCACTTGGCAACACTTAAAGGGTAACTTGATCTGGTTTATTCTTGTTCCTCATAAAGGTTACTTGCCAGCAATTATATCTTTTCTGTTGCGGGTATGAGAACCACTATTCATTTGGAAACATTCTTTCTCCTACCACTAGCAGCTGAATGGTTAAAGAGAGCATTTTCACACAATCCGCACCCTACAGTTTCGACATAACCATAGTTCTAACGCTCTATTTCCTCCCCCTCTTCTCCTTTCTCCCTCACTCTCACGCACATATTCAGCAACAATTATTTTAACAGGCAACAGTTTAAGGAAGGCACTTAACATCTTTTGAAATAGGAAATAACCACTTTGTCATTTCAATCGACAGAAGCCTTCTCTGATCATACAAAATTATAAATACATTATCAGAGATATCAGGGTTTTTCCCCCCCCACGCCGGACTATTAACACCTATTCTTTTGCCGATCGAAATATATATTTCTGTACGTAATTTGAAACATCGTCTTTGTGTAAGTACATAAAATATACATTTCTGTACGTAATTTGAAACATCGTTTTTGTGTAAGTACATAAAATATACATTTCTGTACGTAATTTGAAACACCGTCTTTGTGCAAGTACATAAAATTAAAAACATAAGTAAATAAAACGCGTGATTCCTCGTTTCGTGGTACATGATACTTTGGAACCTCCGTCACGTGGGAAACTAGCCCCCTCCTCCTCTTTTCTCTCACTCTCCTTACCACCCTACAGTGGCAGGCGTGTTTCCGAGCTGTGTACCTTGCGAATGGAAGCGATCATAACCTCCTTGTTTGTGCCAAGTGCTAGGTGAAAGCATTCCCAGGACTCTTGTAGTGCCTGTTTATTATCATTTCAGAGCTTGCCTTGTCTGCGACTGCAGAGTTCTTGCCCTTGTTCCACTCATTACTGGTTAAATAGAACTCTACCCGGCGCGTTATTTGTCTTCGCTGAGAGGTGTGTTAAGTTGCAAATGTCAGCTGCACGTTGAGAAAGAAAGCTTTCAGCGCCGATTTCCGCTCCGATTTGATTACATTTCTTTTTTCTTTCGCTCATAAAAAATATTTTATTTAATGTAATTGAGGAAAATTGGTGGGGCGGAAAAATTGCCATGCAATGCTCGCTAAGGGAAAAGGTACTATATGTTTTATTAAACGTGCTGAATAGATATCGATACAGGGGGTTTCTTGTTTCTGTTTGCGTGTAACTATTTTGCGTATTGTGTTTTGCGCTTGTATGTCCGTCTCCATTTACGTTTTACGCCTGTATGTCAGTATCCATTTACGTTTTACGCCTGTATCTCTGCCTCCATTTTTATCTTACGCCTGTATTTCTGTCTCCATTTACGTTTTACGCCTGTATCTCTCCACGTACACTCGCCTGTGTCTGTATCTCCACTGACCTGATATATATGTTTCTTGATAGCTTGTTCACATATAATCAATCTCGTGCCATCGCCGTAAAATGGAAGTAAAACTGAATTGCTTTTCATTATATTTTTGGCAGCATAAATAAGCCTCATATTTCAAGCATTTGTTTATTGTCACATAAAAAGAAAAATAACGGTTTCGTTTATGACAGAACTAGAAATGTGTTCATTTGTTAGATGCTTTTCACTTGGTAAGACCTACATATGTCCTACACGTTAAGATCGGCAACATGTGCCATAACACTAACGAACTGGGCTTAAATCACATCACAAGCTCAGTAAGTTGACGGATTGTTAGCGGATTAAGCTGGACAGGTTCAGTCTTAAGTCGACAATCACTCCATACCGTTCACCTGAATTACCACCTCCTTCAACCACCGTCTTAACAAAAGATCAGTAGCAGTTATACGTCCTCCTCCACCCTCTTGCCCCGCTTACCCCCCCTCCCTACGTCAGTCCTCGAGAGGACGTTGCTCAGGCAAAGTGGTCTGCACAGACTCTGCTTTTGTGCTGTTGCGCTAAGGACAACAATGGCTGAGCGATGACGGGTTTGATTGTGCGTAAGCCGTAATGGGTCTTAATGCATTACTTTGTTTGACCTGGACTCCACGCCTTTGTCCTCAGTGCAGTGCTGCCGGAGGTCATTCTTTTCCTCCGACACTGGAGGCTGGTGGTGTGCGCTGAGGTTGGTGTTGATGCAACCCTCTTTCTGGCGTGGACTAGAAGAACCTGATAGAGTGAGTGCTCTTTCGGGAAGTTCTCATCAACTATTCGTGCTTTTAATTCATCTCGCAAGCATGACACCGTGCATTTGCAAATCTCTCTCTCTCTCTCTCTCTCTCTCTCTCTCACACACACACACACACACACACACACACACACACACACACACACACACACACACACACACACACACACACAGAGTAATCACAGTTTATTGAAAGGATTTCTAATACACCCTTCACATTGCCTTAGTGTAAGGGGCTGAGACCTGGGAAAAATATGCTGCATGTTTTCCCTTTAGCCTCTATGACATTGTTTCTCAACCTTTTTTGCCCCATGCTCCCTTTTTACCATATGTAAGAGTGCCATTCCCCCCTTTTCACCATATCATCATATGTAAGAATGTCATTCCCCCTTTTCACCATATGTAAGAATGCCATTCCCCCCTTTTCACCATAAATGTAAGAATGTCATTCCCCCTTTTCACCATATGTAAGAATGTCATTCCCCCCTTTTCACCATATGTAAGAATGTCATTTCCCCCCTTTTCACCACATGTAAGAATGTCATTCCCACCTCTTTTCACCATATGTAAGAACGTCATTCCCCCCTTTTCACCATATCCAAAAATGTCATAACCACCTTTTTTCACTGTAAGAATGCCAATTCCCCCTTTTCACCCTGTGTAAGAATATCATTCCCACCTTTCAAAGATTGTCTGACTCAGAAGGTGCGTTCCAAATAATATCCATATAATATTGAAAATCTTTTATTTTATTTTTAAAAATTAGTACATAAACAGTTTTTTTATTTTTTTATTATTTTTATAGTGGAGTTTTACACATTTAATAGCAATAGAAAATGTTCAAGGATTTTAAAACTTGAATAAAAGTAATTTAAAAAAAATTGATAACTAATAACTTAACAGACTGAAGTTCCACAGATAAAAAGTGAAATATTTATTTTTACTTTTAATTTAATCTGTGACATACAATAAAGTGTGGTATTCTGTAGGTTTTGTACAGACTGTAGAATTGTTGTATTTAGAAAGATCAGTATTCCAACAGTTTCAATCTGCGGTTCTAATCCTCCCCCTCCCCGAAACCCTCAAATCCCCCTATGCCTATGGGAAGGTACATTTCCCCTTGGGTTGAGAACCCCTGCTCCAGCGGACTGCTTTAATGGCACAAATCGTGTAACTTAGATCGAAGAATTGTGAGGACTTCCTGTGTAGAAGGTGAGAGAGACAATCATTCAAGTATTGCTAGTTGTTTGAATGCATTTGAAATGGATTGCCAGGCTTGCGCCGGTTTGAAAGTAACAGCCAGTTTGAAAAAACTTATATACACTACTGATATTGTAGAGTGCGATGTAACTGTTGTAATGTTGCAGTATGCATTAACATAGTACTTTTCTTCACACTATTTGCAGGAGTAGTGCAATACATTGGTTTGAGCAATATCGGTATACCCGCTTGTCTTATAAAGATTTTCTTTTTAATTCCTTTAATGTTTACATTTAAAAAAGAAACGCCTATACAAGCAACATTTTGTAAAAGGGAAAGAGCCTAGTTCATCCCTCGCCCGCCAGTTTTTCAATGATGTTTTCTTTTAATTCAATGGGTTGTTTTAAATCTTCAAATCACAGTTTATGAGTGCATTTTAAAAAGAACCAAACACATCAAGAAATCATGTTCAGTATATTATTAAATAGACTGATACTCTTTTCATAATGCTTAGAAGTGTGTGTGTGTGTGTGTGTGTGTGTGTGTGTGTGACTCTAAGTCTTATTTCCGTCGATTTAGTGATAAATTACTGAGAAAGTCTATTCGCAATTTCATGAACATTTGCAGATTAAAATAGGTGTGGAAAAGTTTGCCATTTCACTTGTAACGTTCCGCCTTACTCCATTTGCTAAAAGACTTATCTATCGACTACCTTCTAACAAATGGAAAGTAGAATTTTTTTGTGCCTCATCTGGTGCTACTGAAATTTGCCACTGACCTTGTCATATTCAATTTAGAAAAAGTACTTGCATTGCGTATTTGCTAAACAAACAGAGTCCCTCAGGGGTGGTGTAGTTCCACGTTGAACTATATAATACTGCTGAGCTGAAACAAACAAACAAATATTACAGAAATGAAGTGTAACATTCTTTCTTTCTTTCTTTCTTTCTTTCTTTCTTTCTTTCTTTCTTTCTTTCTTTCTTTCTTTCTTTCTTTGTCTGTTTCTTTCTTTCTCTGTCTGTCTGTCTCTCTCTCTCTGTCTTTCTCTCTATGTGGTGAAAATTATTTAGAATGGGATGGTTCAGGAATTTTCTATGCACCATGCTTGTCCTAGAGTGGCAATACTTTTGATGGCCTTATACTTAAGTGGGTTCTGCTTCAACCATGCAGGCTTATCAGGTATCCGTTTGATCCGGTGCTTGATATTATATAACCTGAAATATGCCGTGAATATATGCTGTAATGATGTACTTTGCTCAGGCATAAGCTTTCGAGGAATCTGGTTGTAAAAGTGTATCTCTGGCTGGCTCGGGTTCCCCTGTCACAGCAGGGATCAAGCCACTTTTAAAGTAGGCTATTCATCGACCAGAGAGATAAGGCTCAAATCTATCGTTCATTCTTCTGGTTTTTCCTTACAGTCAAAGTTTCCTTCTTGAAATTAGGTTTTACCAGGCCAGTAATATCGACTACCACGTTATCAAAGAGAGTAGGCATTTACTCAGTGGGCATTTCATACTTAACCTTTGTGACTGGTTTATTTGTTTTTCTCCTGAAATTGACTACTTGATCAGACATGTCTGAAATCCTTGCACACATCTGATTAATATAGATCTTGCTTGATTTGGTTCAGTGTTCATCTGATGCCTAAATGCCTAGTGACCTGAATCAGTAGACAAAGTCAGTGTTGTAACGATCTTGGTCCTAAAATCATTGAGGCGAATCACCGTGCCGTCCTTCCTTGTAGTAATTGATGCCAGCCCTTTCACCTCATGGCTTGTAGTTCCTGCCTGACCTTTCACCTCATGGCTTGTAGTTCCTGCCTGACCTCTTGCAACACGAGAGTGGAATCGTCTTGGGAGTTGATTGGGAGTTAACCGCAGTCCAGTCAACAGTGGCAAAATATTGTTTGGTGGGGGGGGGGGAGTTAAAGATTGCATCTCTTCTTTGTAAGAGTGAGTTTTTACTGGGCAGTTGGGTGGAAGTGGGTTATAATGTTTCTGTTATTAGCTTGTAGCTAAAATTAAACAGTATTCAAGCCCTTTTGCAGCGCATATCAAAGCGTAGATGTTTCAACGAGATGACAGCCCCAGGGCACATTATTGTGTGAACATGACACAGTTTGCTTGTACATTGCCCTTGATGCATGGGTTCAGGTGAACTAAAATTGTCACCTACATTACAGCCATCTCACATTCAAAGAATATTTCATGTTTCTACGAGTATTGTCATTGTACAAGTCTGCAGCAGAGACGAGTTACTGAAAATGTTATACTCATCTTGTTACAGGTGAGTTAACACGAGGCAATCACACCAGTACAAAAATTGATTGAGCATTCAATATTAATCAGAAACGTCTACTCATTTCTAGCTAAGTTGGTCTGCAATTCAAGGAAATGGTTGAGACGTGCCCCGAAGCCTGCACGGCCTCATTCTTGCAGCAAAACTTCTACCAGAAACCTTCAGTAGTACAGTTGAAAAGTATGTATTAGTCCTGCTTTCAGTGCGTTATAAGATAATGGTGGTGACGTCACGTATAGTCCTTGAAGTTCTGGCTGTCATCATTCTTTAAATCTGACTTTCTTTCTTATTCTTTATCGGAAACTCTTCTCGGTGGCTACACAGGCTTTTATAGCTTTTAAAGTTTTAGCCATCCCTCACTTTCTTTACCTGAAAAATATGAAACAGTAAGGTAAAGGTAATGCACAAACAAGAAGGGAAAAAAAGATGAGGAGATTGAAGACAAAAGCTATGAAATACAGATAAAACTAAAAGACAACAAAATAATACAAGAACGATAAATTGGTTTTCAGTGCAAGTAAGTTTGGAGGGGTTATCTTTTATTTTTTATAAATTGTTTATAAACTGCTACTAGGAATCTTTTTAACAATGGGCATTGAACACCAGCGATGCCCCCTGGTTTATTTTTAAACTACTGATGCAATGTTCAAAAAGTTATAGTTCGCCATATAGTCACGTGATCTGTGCACACTGCTGCCCCTTACCATAAGGCTTACAATTAAAACCTTCCACAGACAGACTTTGGGGACAGACAAAACAACACGCAACACTGTAAAACTCAGGTCTCTAAAAGAAAGAAAAAAAGGGTTGCTTGCACAGCTCAAGGCTTAAAATTATAACCTTCCACAGACTTCAGGGACAGACAAAGCAACACACAACACTGTAAAGCTCGGGGCTGGAAAAGAAAGAAAGAATGGATTGCTTGGACAGCTCAAGCACTGTTTGAATCACATGACTGTAGCCAAAATTGTCAAGTCATTTATTAGTTTAGATATTGTATTGTTTGCTAGGATGTGCATATGGGATTTTTGCATGACAGTTGAAGTATGTGCAAAGCTAAGATGAATCTGTCCTGCTTGACAAAAGAAAGAATAACACAAAGATACATACGCACACACGCACGCACGCACGCACACACACACACACCCCCCACAACCATCTACGTACTTTGGCATGATGCATTGTCTGACAGTAGCAGTTTTAATCTGCACTGAGAATAGTTAATGTCATATATTTATAATTGCTTTTATCCGTAATCAAATCCGATTTATTTCAAATAATCGCACATTCTTGGCAATCACAACAGTGCCCTTGAAAATAAATGCACCTTTAGTTCTAGGTTGTTGCTGGAAATCCAACAACCACTTGAACACGCATCGACTGTCAACTCCTGTCTCTTTAGCAGAGTGCACGTGGCTTAGTTCTGTCAGCTCTCTTTTTCTGATGCTAGAGCCATCTCATTTATTTATTCATTTCCGCCTGAATTGTTTGAGCGTAAAAATTCGATATTGTGTCCGTGCCTTTTCATCTTTGCTGTAAATTGTATAGGCTCCTGTTATCCCGGAATTAAGGCTGGCATCCTGGAAGGAAAGGTGGTTGGGTGTGGGAGGGGTGGCGGTGATTGGGGAGTATGGGATTAAGACCGTGGGGACTGCTGAATTCTCCCGTTAAATGGGCTGAGTTTGCATAAGACTTGTTACTGGATGGGGGACGCCCAACTGTTTAAACAGAAGATTAGTTATAGCTGTTGAAGTTAGCAGTACTGATGTAGTTTTATTTTCTCATTTTTGTTTGTGTTGTACTTTCTCATTTTATTCATTCAAACACACACACACACACACACACACACACACACACACACACACACACACACACACACACACAAGCACACTCTCTCTCTCATTTATCTTTGTCACACGCTTGCATGTCATCAGAATGTGTTAACCAACCAATTTATGCAGGCACGTGAGTTAAAATGTGTCTTGTAAATTGTTGGAGATGTGTGGATAATAATTCTTGTCTGTTAGTGGTGTGTAGATAATCATTCTTGTCTGTTAGTGTGGTGTGTAGATAATTAATCTTGTCTGTTAGTGGTATTTAGTTTGACTAAGAATGCGTACTCTTAAGACATTCTTTGTTTATTACGTTATTTTGACCAAGTAGTATATGCTATTACAAGACCACCTCAAGCTATATATTGTATAGCCTTCTGTGGCGGAGTAAATTTGCTTATCCCTGTTTGTTACATACCAGCTTTTATTTAACGACCCAGTCTCAGTATCAGGCTTTAGAGTTGTTAGATTTAATATTCACATCTATACTGACGGCACACTGGTTGCCAAATTCACCCTTCCTCTTTTACACTTAGAAATCCCTTGAGTTCTAGCACTCGGTGTAATGCCAGGTAAATTCGTGTACACGCACGGGTTGGAATAGTTATCTTAGTCTGACTGATTCATACATAGAATATCATTCATATCACTTTCGCCTCTCCCCCCCCCCCTCCCTCGGTCTTACTTTAATCGAATACACTTAAGTCCATAGCTGCTTCTTTAACGCTTTCATAAGTATAATGCCCCCGTTTGATAACCAAATACTCTTTATTTTCTGTTGTGTCTTAGCTTTATGCTGGCTAAGTTTTTGTTTGTGAGAATAACTCATCCACGACTGTTCTATATATACACTCTTCACAGAAGCATTAGGATGAAAGAAATCTTGTAATCATAGTAATAGTTCATTCTATCATTTACGTCTTTAGTAAAAGATATTTTCATTTCATTGGCCTTGATTGCAGTCGAATGCTCTACCACTGGTTTGAGTACTTAACTCTTCCTACCCCATTATAGCCGTACTTACTCGCTAACCGCTTCTGCTAAGTATGAGAATGGCCTTACCAGTCCTCTGACCGTTTCTGCCCGAGTACGGCCGGGCTTGGATCGCGTATCCACTAACAGATGTAGTGTTGACCTGCACAGCTGGACAGATAGCAGTAAGCAGGCTCTGTAGCAGTGGGCTGCAGGCTGCAGGACGAGTTAAGCAGCTGACAGCTGGGGTAGACTGAGGTTTTCCTTCACTGTGAAGAATTCTTTGAAACAAATTTAAATAACTAACTCACGCATACAATCCTATTGACTTGGGACAACTTGAAACCTGAGAAACAAATAAACAAAACCAGAAAGAAAATCTTTATTTTAGCCTCTCTTCTGCCGATAAAGCTTAGAGAACTATCGCTGTTTCAGTCAGTTTGGTTTGGACCATTGGGAAAGGTGATCTCAGCAGTGATAAATCATTGACTGTATCGTTATCATCACACTGCTGAGGGCAAAATGGTGTACACTTATTGTCGCCACCCACCCTCCCTTCTCCGACAGGAGGGGAGAGGGATGGTGGCTTGCCGGCTCCACGTAGGACTTGCATAAAGAGAATGACAAATCCACACACAGAATACCAAGATGTTTGTTTGGCTCGAATTTAATTCTGCGTGTAGGTTACGTATTGCCGACATGTTTGCATGTGTGCGTGCATACGGGTAGGGGTGAAGTGTAGACGGCACAGACGACACAACGTATAACAACGACAGCAACCACTCTTTCGAAACCATAGACAGGAGAAAGCCGCAATATCAGAGTACGAGTTCAAATTTATTGGTCTATAGGTTTCCTCTCACACGTTGGTTAGTCAGTCAGCCATCCACACTCACACCCATGGGGAAGGGGGAAGAAAGAAGAAAGAAAAATGATAAATGATGAATTAAAATCAAAGAAATACAAAACTCAATTTCTTCATGCAGTACTACTTCTAACATTGCTTAGGCATTTTACAACATAATAGAACAGTCATTACTTCAGAGTTCTGGCGCCACACATCAATGTTCAATAATAATACACAAAGTTCAAAACAAATGTCATTTAGCTTGCAAGTCTTTTCAATGGTTCCATCAATATCTTTTTACTTCAAGGTTTACTTCTAATTTTAGTTTAATGCTTAATTAAGATTCTAGTTTTAGTTTTAGGTTCTAGTTTATACTTATGTTTATGTGCTACGTGCTCTGAGATTTCCCTAATTAGTTAGAATTTTCTTTTACTCACATAGGTATTGTCACGTTCTCCTTGTTCTCTGCTCATATAATTCGTTACTCTCTCTTGTTCTCTGCTCGTATGGTTCGTTACACTTTCTTCTTGTGCTGGGCTCACATCGTTATCGGCTCTTTCTCCATGTGCTGGGCTCACATCGTTATCGGCTCTTTCTCCATGTGCTGGGCTCACATCGTTATCGGCTCTTCTTGTGCTGGGGGGGGGGGGGGGTTAAAGATGCTCAAAAACACCGTCGACGTCTCGACACGGGTCCGCTCCCTGGAACCCAAATACAGTAGCCTTCACTGCCACTGTTACGCTCCTCGTTAGGCCTATTTCTCCTCACTTATTCATTACTTCTTTTCGCTTCTCTTCTCTTCATCATAACTTCGTTTCTCATCTTCTCTTCTCTTAACTTCGTTTCTCATCTTCTCTTCTCTTAACTTCGTTTCTCATCTCTTCTCTTCTTCACAACGGCCAACCTTTGCCGTTCTCGGCGGTATGCCTCATGCATGACCGCTACTGCTTCCAACGATAGTTACTACCACTATGTAACATCTCGTTCTGTAACATCTCCCAGCGCCGTGACATTAAACTTCCACCAGGAATTTGCCTTCTGCCTGGAAAATAATCGATCACCCGCGGTCTTTGACAGAGTCTTTGAAAACCTGAGATGGCTATCTGATTTGATTCGGCCCATCTAAAAACTGCAGCGGTCTTTACGACGCGCCTCATACGCAGCCAGGTAGACTTTCTGGCACACTGTTACAGTGGTCAAGAATCCTCCTTCTGCTTTGCCATCACAGAATCGTAGAGTTTTCTTGATCCATAAAAGCAGGGAGAAACTCAGAGGTGACCTTCACCCCTGTACTACATTTTCCACGTCGCTCTTCCACGTTTCTCATTCACCCCTGGCTCTGTCTCCTCTTTTATACACAAACTCTTGTACGTCACTTTCTATGAGATGACTCGAACACACCCCTCCTTCCAGCACAGACACTATCCCCCATCCAACACTGCCCATTTACAACCAGCACTGTACGTGCTTAGGAATATTCTCTGCCCATCCTGGCTACCTCTGGCGTCCAGTTCTATCAGTGCCAAAGTATCAAGTTCCCAGTTGGCACCTGTGATTTACCTATCCATTTAACCTCTAGCTAACTCTCAGAGCACACACTAAAATCTCAGAGCAAGCTGTCCTACTCCTATTTTATTTTAAAACTACAGTTACTGGCAGCTCATGGCCACCTGACAAGCTATACATCAATTCACACAGCAAGACATGGTTGTACACACAGACCAACCTTCTTAACTTAACATACAATGATTAACTTTCCAATAACTCAACTTCTATTTCACTAAGTACTTTTACAAAACAATAGTAATTACACAATAGCAATATCAACTTAAACTACCAAACATTTATAGTGGTGATTCTTACAATGATGTTTACATTTCCAAAAACTTAGTCTGCCTCCGTCACGGACATAATTGGCGCCCTAGCACCTTCTCACGTTTTCTGTACACTGGCCTGCCTTGTACCCTACACTGACATATATTTATGAGCGTGATGTCCTGACCGCAGAGGGTCAAGCCAGCATTCTCTTGCAAGCTAATTATATCTTTTCCATTCCCCGACACGAACTTAAAGCTAATGTTTCCGACTTAGTTTTTCCCGTTGTTGACAAATGGTCATTTTCACCCTGTCCCTCTTTTAATTAACTTAGCGGTTTCGTTCATAGTTTAAAGTTAGAAGTTACTTAGAGGGAGAGAAAAAAAATTATTAATATTTCTTGATCTTCGTGACATATCCCTCCTCCTTTTTGACCGAAGCTTATGAAATAAGTGTAGGTCAACAATATTAAAATTTTTTTTTTTTCAAAAGTTGATTACAATCCAAACAATTAAAATTATTCTGCTTCGCGAAATTTATTCATACTGCGTCTATTGGATGCCTAGACAATGCATTGGTTCATACGGTGATCAGCCCTAAAAATTAATTACATAAGCATGTTTATACACCTGCATATTTTCTTTTTACCACTTTAAGCAAAAATTAACAAGCGTTTTGTTCTTTCAAAGATATCAGCCTAGGTAGCTTATCATCCCACGTGATGATTGAGAACTATCGAAAAAAATTTCAAATCACCTCAAAGGGTAGTTCCTAAAAAATTTACAAGTTAGATACATATATATACACTAGCAGTATTAGCATGTCAAAGTGTATGGTTCAAAAAATTATTGCAAAAATCTTTTCTCTAAAATTTTTATGCAAGAAAATCTCACAAATATATTTATAAATGTAAAACAGTTAATATCAATATGATGTTATTTATTTATTTATTTTTATAAGAACTACAAGCTCGTTTCAAAATCTTTACCTGAATGTAACCTCACAATGATCTGCTGTTCTATTATCGTAAAATTTCTTATATCAGTGTCACTCTTTTGCTTAAAAATTTTGTGTACAGGTACACTTCTACTCCTAAGTTAGAAAATATAAAATTACATGAAGCAATTTACGAAAATGCCAATTAATGATCTTTCACAAAAATTTATTGAGTATTAAAATACGAGGTCATTTCTAACAGCGTCCTAAGCAACCGAGCGGGTTCCTTCCCCTTGTAAAAAAATTCGCATGGTCACTGCAAGCGAGCGTAGCGTCACTGCACGGTGAGGGAACGAAAAAAAAATTAGGTCGCTGGCTGTGCGGGAGTGTGCCCCGGACAGAAATGAATCAAAACAAAGTCTGTTGTCACTGAAAAATCTAACACCGCAAAACAAAAATGTCTTACTATAAGACTAACACTATTTATATGTAATCCATTCTAAACATTTAATAATCTAACAAGCCTCTTCATTACGTATGATTCGAAGCTATCTTTACAAAATATAATCTTTTGTTTCCCCAATGGCATTCTTACTAGATGAAGGCATTCATCAGTACAAGAACTGAGATACCTAAGAATAAAAATTGCCAAAATAGAATTCTTTAACTATTTCTAACGTACACCAACAATCAGAATACTTTCTATCTTCCCGTTTTTCCAAATGCATGACTAACACGAACCTACACACCTTCTGGGTCGTGACCTTTTCTGCGGGGACAGTGGGTTTCTCGGAGTAATTATCTTTATGGCCGGCTGAAATACGATGCTCTGAAGAGTCTTTCCCTTTCCTTTTCCATCACTGTGTTTACATTTTTAGTGTAGTACTTTCTGTGCGATTCGCGTGTTTTCTTTATCATTACAATAACTATCATTTACACCACGCTTATTGTAGTAGTCCAACATTTCACTACATCACTGTCAATCACTTATTGCTTTGTTAATTACTTATTGCTTTAATTCTGCTTTCTCCTGCCCAATTCTTACTAGTCATTTATTTAATTAGCCATTCGTACGGTTAGCGAGTTTTACAGAAACTCTAGCAAATCAAAAATGCGTTTGCTACCAAAACGAGGTCGCTTTATCGCCCGATTTCCAAAGTTTTCGACAACAAAAATATATGCGCACGGACTTCAATACCGTCGCCTCCAACTCAACGAATATACGCGGTTTCTACCAATACCGGCCCAAACTCAATCTCAAATCTTCAAACAAATAAGTCAGTTTCCAACTGACGCAAAACACAAGGTACTTCTCTCTAAGTACTACAGTATTGTGACTCTGCACGAATACTTCAACAATCTCAAAATCATTAGGTACTCCCCAAGTACATCATAGTATTGTGACTCTGCACGAATACTTCATCAATTTAAAAATCAACAACTTCAAAAACGAATTTAACATCGGGTCGTCTCAACAGCGTTGCCTCTCTACCGTAACGAACTACAAAATGGCATGACTAAAGAATCAAAATTGAATATGCGATCAACATCGGCATTAATATTTACATAGAATTTCGAAACTTGTTGCAATACATACAGCAAATATTTTCAACAACGAAATATCAAAAACGGAGATATAAAACTCGAACTTGCCTCTCTGACTAGGCATTTAAAGTATTACATTTTCAAAAAACAATCAAAACGAATTTATCGGCCCACAAATACCGGTGCTCTCAAAATAAATCACGAAATGGTTACACGCAAAAATGAGTATTAAAGCAGAATACAACGTCAGAACAAGTTTTCAAAATTTAAAGGCAGAATACATCAAAACAAGTTTTCAAAAATTAAAGCATCAAAAGATATCAAATACTAATTCACCACTTTCTTAAATCAAAATACTGTAACCATCATAACTGCAAAATATGATGATACTACATGAGATAGATAGCAGAAAGAGAAATGATGCAAGCACACCGCAAAACAATTTTTACCTATACATCACGTCTCAGGGTCACCACTTGTCGCCACCCACCCTCCCTTCTCCGACAGGAGGGGAGAGGGATGGTGGCTTGCCGGCTCCACGTAGGACTTGCATAAAGAGAATGACAAATCCACACACAGAATACCAAGATGTTTGTTTGGCTCGAATTTAATTCTGCGTGTAGGTTACGTATTGCCGACATGTTTGCATGTGTGCGTGCATACGGGTAGGGGTGAAGTGTAGACGGCACAGACGACACAACGTATAACAACGACAGCAACCACTCTTTCGAAACCATAGACAGGAGAAAGCCGCAATATCAGAGTACGAGTTCAAATTTATTGGTCTATAGGTTTCCTCTCACACGTTGGTTAGTCAGTCAGCCATCCACACTCACACCCATGGGGAAGGGGGAAGAAAGAAGAAAGAAAAATGATAAATGATGAATTAAAATCAAAGAAATACAAAACTCAATTTCTTCATGCAGTACTACTTCTAACATTGCTTAGGCATTTTACAACATAATAGAACAGTCATTACTTCAGAGTTCTGGCGCCACACATCAATGTTCAATAATAATACACAAAGTTCAAAACAAATGTCATTTAGCTTGCAAGTCTTTTCAATGGTTCCATCAATATCTTTTTACTTCAAGGTTTACTTCTAATTTTAGTTTAATGCTTAATTAAGATTCTAGTTTTAGTTTTAGGTTCTAGTTTATACTTATGTTTATGTGCTACGTGCTCTGAGATTTCCCTAATTAGTTAGAATTTTCTTTTACTCACATAGGTATTGTCACGTTCTCCTTGTTCTCTGCTCATATAATTCGTTACTCTCTCTTGTTCTCTGCTCGTATGGTTCGTTACACTTTCTTCTTGTGCTGGGCTCACATCGTTATCGGCTCTTTCTCCATGTGCTGGGCTCACATCGTTATCGGCTCTTTCTCCATGTGCTGGGCTCACATCGTTATCGGCTCTTCTTGTGCTGGGGGGGGGGGGGTTAAAGATGCTCAAAAACACCGTCGACGTCTCGACACGGGTCCGCTCCCTGGAACCCAAATACAGTAGCCTTCACTGCCACTGTTACGCTCCTCGTTAGGCCTATTTCTCCTCACTTATTCATTACTTCTTTTCGCTTCTCTTCTCTTCATCATAACTTCGTTTCTCATCTTCTCTTCTCTTAACTTCGTTTCTCATCTTCTCTTCTCTTAACTTCGTTTCTCATCTCTTCTCTTCTTCACAACGGCCAACCTTTGCCGTTCTCGGCGGTATGCCTCATGCATGACCGCTACTGCTTCCAACGATAGTTACTACCACTATGTAACATCTCGTTCTGTAACATCTCCCAGCGCCGTGACATTAAACTTCCACCAGGAATTTGCCTTCTGCCTGGAAAATAATCGATCACCCGCGGTCTTTGACAGAGTCTTTGAAAACCTGAGATGGCTATCTGATTTGATTCGGCCCATCTAAAAACTGCAGCGGTCTTTACGACGCGCCTCATACGCAGCCAGGTAGACTTTCTGGCACACTGTTACAGTGGTCAAGAATCCTCCTTCTGCTTTGCCATCACAGAATCGTAGAGTTTTCTTGATCCATAAAAGCAGGGAGAAACTCAGAGGTGACCTTCACCCCTGTACTACATTTTCCACGTCGCTCTTCCACGTTTCTCATTCACCCCTGGCTCTGTCTCCTCTTTTATACACAAACTCTTGTACGTCACTTTCTATGAGATGACTCGAACACACCCCTCCTTCCAGCACAGACACTATCCCCCATCCAACACTGCCCATTTACAACCAGCACTGTACGTGCTTAGGAATATTCTCTGCCCATCCTGGCTACCTCTGGCGTCCAGTTCTATCAGTGCCAAAGTATCAAGTTCCCAGTTGGCACCTGTGATTTACCTATCCATTTAACCTCTAGCTAACTCTCAGAGCACACACTAAAATCTCAGAGCAAGCTGTCCTACTCCTATTTTATTTTAAAACTACAGTTACTGGCAGCTCATGGCCACCTGACAAGCTATACATCAATTCACACAGCAAGACATGGTAGTACACACAGACCAACCTTCTTAACTTAACATACAATGATTAACTTTCCAATAACTCAACTTCTATTTCACTAAGTACTTTTACAAAACAATAGTAATTACACAATAGCAATATCAACTTAAACTACCAAACATTTATAGTGGTGATTCTTACAATGATGTTTACATTTCCAAAAACTTAGTCTGCCTCCGTCACGGACATAATTGGCGCCCTAGCACCTTCTCACGTTTTCTGTACACTGGCCTGCCTTGTACCCTACACTGACATATATTTATGAGCGTGATGTCCTGACCGCAGAGGGTCAAGCCAGCATTCTCTTGCAAGCTAATTATATCTTTTCCATTCCCCGACACGAACTTAAAGCTAATGTTTCCGACTTAGTTTTTCCCGTTGTTGACAAATGGTCATTTTCACCCTGTCCCTCTTTTAATTAACTTAGCGGTTTCGTTCATAGTTTAAAGTTAGAAGTTACTTAGAGGGAGAGAAAAAAAATTATTAATATTTCTTGATCTTCGTGACACTTATCTTTGAATGGGGTCAGTCACCGCCATCTTCATGCGGTTCGTTCTTAGACGCCAAAGGCACTGAGTTCACTAGTCAGTGTTTGTGCTCTGGCTTACTCCTTATTTTTTGACAGTCAGTAATCAGTGATTACGCTGCCTGACTTCAGAGGAAACTGAACTTTCTTTCTGATTCTTAATAATTAGTGGCAATAATCAGAGGAAACTGAACTTCTCTACTTACTGGTTACTGTCCCTAGTTCAAAGGAAGATGTACTTTCTTTATAATAATCCTTAGTAATTATTGGTTACTTTAGATTCATAGGAAGATGTATTTTCATTACAATCCTCAGTAATTATTGGTTACTTTGTGTAAATTCATAGGAAGACGTATTTTCATTACAATCCTTATTAATTATTGGTTACTATGTCTATATTCCTAGGAAGACGTATTTTCATTACAATCCTTATTAATTATTGGTTACTTTGTCTATATTCATAGGAAGATGTATTTTCTTTAAAATATAATCCTCATAATTAATCTTCACTTTGTTTATGGTAGAGGAAAATGTCTCTTCCCGCACCTCCGATCCCCATTAATTAATTGTTGGTGTGCCTAAGTTAGAGAATGAAGTGTATATTTTCTTTTTATATGTACTTTCTAATCGCCATAATTACTGTTTTACGTCTTTGATTGCATGAAACCAATTATGAGTATTGATATTGTTTATTATCTTTGTTGTACAATCTCCGTAGAGTCACATATTGTATGTCACTTTATTTAGATACTGAGACTGCAGATTGCATGCTACACCTTTCAGTCACGTAGAACCGCATACAGAATGCAATTTATAGATTTCTAGTGGACACCCTATATTAGATCTGTCTCAGTTTGATGGAATAATAGAGAAAAGTCGATGCATGAAAATTAATGAGGCTGTAGGGGTCAGTCAAGTCTCACTGTCATGTCGCCATGGTGAAAAAGACGAGTGTGTGTGTGTGTGTGTGTGTGTGTTCAGCTTGTGTTTTTGCGCACGTGCGCGTCTGCAGTAAGAACATTTGTATTTCTTGTTTGGGAGACCGGCAAAACGACCAGGCGTCCATTTCGTCCTTTTCTTTGTCATGTTTTAATTCGTTCTGTAAAAGAGATTGTCAGCTAAATTAAATTTTATTTAGGCAGAGTTCCTTTTCGACCTGCACACAGAATCTTCCAAGAAATAAGGGGAAAAAAAAACATAATGAAAGATTTGTGAACAGTAAACACAAAACTAATCAAGCAACCAGGCAATGGTCAACTGCAAGAACAACAACAAAAACTAAAACAGGAACAACAAGCCAATCAAAACTAGAATGACAAAAAACCCATCAGTGAATGAAATTAACTCTTTTTTTGAAGTTAGAAAACTCCATAATGCTTTATTGCCTGAGCTTTTCCAGTTCACTGCACAGAGACTCATAGTTCTGATATAACTATGTATTCAAGAAAAAATATGAATATGCTAGAATTTTGATATTTTGGGTTGGATTTTCAACAACAAAAAAAACACGTGTCCGGAGTCCGACTTAAGCTTACACCGTACAAACTTGAATGACTTGTTCTTGTGACTAGAAAGGCCTTTCTGAAAGGCCAGTTAGGTCCTATGTTTACTGCAGCATTTTGCGGCACTAAGAAAGTCAGTCATGACCTACAGGGTTGGTGCTTGTTGAGACTGAAGTGTACGACATCCAAGCTGTCCCTTGTATGTGAAGTGTGAATGCACTCTCAGAATTAAATCTGAACAGTTCTCTCTGTCTCTTTTTATTATTATATTTTGTGTATGGGTTTCTACTTCTATTGAGAGCTATGGTAGAAACGGCTCCTCTATCTAGTGCTTTACTAAATGTAAAAGACGCTAAATCTATAATACCAAAGTATAATGCCAGCTATGCAATATTTTCTTCTGCCTGCTACGTTACTTGAGCCAGAAAACGTGACGGTCATGGCATGCAGAACTCTGTATATTTTGCACTAAATGGAAACTGATTTATCATTCTCGTGGCAGAAATCTTAAGCTATTCATTCAGTTGTTCGTTATTTAACCGGGAATGCGCTTGGCCTGCCTTATGTATCTCTGGCTGTTCCTTTTAAGGACTCTCTCTCTCTCCCCCTCTCCCCCTCCACGCCCATTGTTTGGGTATGACGAGGCGTGAACTTGCTAGTTTCTGTTTTTTAATTACCAGGCGCGCGAGTTTGTAAAGATTGTGAGTACTTGTCAGTGGTGTGTTCGTGCTGTGTGATTGCAGTGCGTGCATGGTATTGTCAATGCTTGTAAACAGACAACCCACCACATGCGCGCGCGAAAGGTAATGGTACGCATTCTGCACGTAACGGGCGCCCTCCATCCCCTGTTTAATGACTCATTTCACCACCCATCACCCCAGTTGAAGATTGTCTTTCACTTTATTGTCTCGCTCATGTCCATCCACGAAAGGAACGAATCTTGTATGTGGAATGGCAGTGGGTAGAATCAATCCCTCTATATGTGTGTCGGTACGAGAGTGAATCCCGGCTCATCTTGCCTGCCGATTAAAAAAAAATAATAATAATTTACGCTTACCGATGGCTTAATTCTCTGTGGGTGCAAGATTACTACGATATTGATCTTTCCCAGGTGTCAGATAATGCCAATCAGGCGAGCACACACAGTCCTAGGCTTGCCGGATATGCAGCACTCCGCACGTATTGCTTGTGGTGGGCGTGGGCATCATGCTGACATAGCCAAGCCAAGCTCATAATATGTCATTTCTGACGTGGATATCGCTGGGGTCATAGACGTTGAGAAGTAGTAGCTAGTGAGGCCAGGAGTCGTAGACATCCTGGCGAAGTAGATATGGTGGGATGATAAATGTCATCGACAAGTATTCAAGTTGGAATGATGTCATTGTGAACTAGTTAGATCAGGAATCGTTGATGAAAGATAAAATAGGCCGGGATCAAGGCTAAAATAATCAGGCCCGGATCATAGGCATCATTGTAAAGTACCCAGGCCCCGATTATAGACATCATTATAAAGTACCCAGGTCCCGATCATAGACATCATTGTAAAGTACCCCAGGCCTGGATCATAGGCATCATTGTAAAATTCAGACAGGTGGTATTTGTTTAATTTGCAGTAGTCAATCCAGAATCATAGGCATTATAATAAAAATAGCCAACATCATTTTTATTGTGAAACTGTTAAGGCCACGATTAAAGGGTCATCCTTGTGAAGCACATGTGGCAGGAGCCGACAGATTCATAAATAATCATTTTGAATTAGCCAAGAGGATTGATAATGTAGAATTAGCAGGCTGTGATCACATACACTGAAATTAGCAGGCTGTGATCATATACACTGAAATTAGCAGGCCGCCATCATTGACACTGTGAAACAGTCAGGCCTTGATACAAACATCGTGAAATTAGTTTGCCCTGATCATAGACATTATTTAATACAGGAACAATAATCATAGACGTTGTGCTGTAGGCATGCCGTGATATAGACATTGTGAAAAAATAGACAGACCTTTATCATAGGAATGGCGAAATAAGCAGACATTTATCTTAAACATTGTGACATAGGCAAGCCTTGATCGTAGACATCTATATGAAGTGGTAAAACCAGAGTCGTAGGCATGGGTGAAAATGTCCTCTTTTTCTCGTCGTGGTAGTTCTATGTATTAACCATCAATTCGCTACAGCCCCCCCCCACCCCACCCCCGCCCCGTAATCATTTGAAGTCTTCCTAAAGTGGATCGTCAATAATTGATTTCAGTCACGTATGTCTGCGCTCCCTTTAAGCAGGCTTACACTTTGATACTTTTTCATCAATAATTGATTTCAGTAAATTATGTCTGCTCTCCTTTTAAAGCAGACTTATACCTACACTGACCTTAACAGTTAACAGTAACGCCATTCAGACCCTCCGCATCGTTTGTCAGCTCTTTCTGTGTGTGTGTGAGCGCGTTAGCGTCATTAATGTCGTACATGTATCTGCTTTCTCTCTTCTTGGAAAATAAAGATCGATCAATCTCTCTCTCACTCCGAGCTAGATAGCTTTTACACTCTCTACTCGGCCTAAAATCGCGATCAATCATCAGCTATTTCAGCCGTTGCATTTTTGCTTTTAAATTTTGACGTGGAGCTCTCACCTCGGACTACGCCAGTGTTTTCACAGCCTGAGCAAGATCGCTGTCCGCATTGTAATCGCTAGGCTTTAACGCGTCCGCCATTTACTCTTTAAAAAGCTGTAACGTTGCGTCCCTTCATTTTTATTACTCTACATTTTAAAAAAACAAACAAAAAAACCCCAGGATATTTTCTTTTTTCTGTCTGGCTTTTATAAATTTTATTATTGTTATTTATTTGTAAATTTCGCTTTTTATTATAGACGTCATATCATACTGAAATCAGTGAGGTTTTGTGGGTTTTTTTTTGGCTCACCCCCTCTACTTTCCTTTCTTGTATTGTAAGTCGTTGTACACGAGACGGCACATATTGTCAGAGGTTGGCTGGGAGCATAGGATTGAGCTGTCAGCATGATTTAGGCAGGGATTTTGGGGTCTTAGGGCAGAGCTAACCGGCAAATCTCCTCCCAGGCAACACAAGGGTCTGGGATTACTCTGCCCGTCTACTGTCTTGTCTTCTCAGTCGCTCAGAGGTCCATCGGGAACCTTTTCCCCCTTTTTAAAAAAAAAATCAGAGGTCACATTTACCACAGAAAATATTATTTTTGTATAGTGTCGGTAAAGAGAGATAATATTGGAAGGGTGAAACGGGTGAAAGCCGTCTGACATTTTTTCTGTACTGGTTTCTTATTGTGTTTTAATTTAATTGTAATTCACTCGTTTGAGGAAATGCGAACTGTTATGCTTTTGTTGCTGTAGAGTGTTATTTATATGGTGTAGTAATAGTGTTTGCTTGGTTGAAAGAGCTAGATTTAAAAGAAAAACCTCTCGCTTTTCTCCTTCCTTTCCCCTTTCCATCTCTTGCAAGAAATAATATGGTAAGTATGGAGGAGTAAATTTGCCTATGCCTATTTTTAGACTTAATTGTTATATAAATTATTTGAATGTGGTTTAGTGGAAATATTGATGTCAAGTAATCTTTTTCATTGTATTTGTTATAGTTATATTTGATTGTTGACTTAATAAATTTAATTGTTACATTTATTGACTTTCTTACACATAATGCTACCATATGTTGGAGAAGAAAGTCGGTGGATGGGGGCTCTGCTGCATATCCGCCAAGTGAGAGAGACGAATCGTGTCTTCTGGAAAATTATTAATAACATAAGTAAGATTCTTATACTTGCAATTAGTTATAAATAATTAATTAATATTAATAATTAATGCCTTATCAATGTTAGGGACCAGAAATGAACCCCTTATCAAAACTACTAGCAGTGAAAAATGGTAATGTTGACAGGCACGCTTTTCACCATCACCTTTGTGGAATCGGAACCCTGGAGTTCATTCCCTTTGGTGGGCCCGAATAATTTTACTTACGCTTACCGGCCAGTTTGTGACGCTTGAACTGCATTGCATGACGAGTATTCAGCTGCGAACTAACTATTCTTTATATTTATTTATAAAATCTGAATTTGGCTTTTGTTTTCAAGGTCTGTCTTTCGCCTTGCAAAACACCGAGACTAAATTGACCTTTGCCCTCACCCACGTTTATTGTAGAGGGATAGTTAAAAAATTCTAACTTCTTGAGCTGATATGAAAAGGATACGAAATTTGGGAAGCATTCAGCCAGACACCAGCTATGACAGAGAAAAAAAAATCCACATACCAAGCAACTGTGGCAGTGGAAAAAATAATCCAGACAACACCCAGGAAGGAAAAAGAATAGAGAATAGCCAACACCCAGATACTTCCCTCCCCCCCCTCACCCCCGAAACTAAGGAAAAATTCATACAGATACCAAATCAGACAGCATCAAGAAAGCTGACAAAATGACTGAAATCGAAGCCGCCGTCGATAAATACGCAAGGGTGTTTGAGGCCTTACCACTCTCATCCTTGCCAAAGCCACCAACAAGAACAACCACAACAGCAATAGAGCCACCACCAGACGAAATAACATAGAACATGAGAGCACAACAAAGGGAAAAGAAGAAGAGAAACATAACGCATTCACTTATCAGACAAGACACTACAACTAATAGGCCAAGAAAACATAAGGAAAAGCAGCATCTACCACCACCAACGACAACGGCAAGACAGGGAGCAGCAATACCCGCAGTGCATGATCTAGCTGCTGCTCGATCATCTATACTGGCCGCCAGCACAAGTGGACACCGGGGACAGCGACCGCGACAAGGATGGCAATATCAATAAGGAGGACATGGGGTGGAACAACCCGGGCGTATGTACATACTAGATACAGACTTGGTGTACTACTAGCCTGGGTTCTGTAAAGACACCCCCCCCCCTCCTAAATCGAGGACAGTGACAACAGCAGCCTCCGCATTAGCCCACTGACTACCGGAATTATGTATGCTTCTAACGCCCAGGCACGGACAGGGACAACAGACCGCCATTTATTATCTCCACTCAGTAATTTTCCTGTCTACCCTCCTCAGCTCTGTCTTTCACCATCTTTAACCCTCTCAACAGCAGCACATCTCGTGCCAAGCAGCAAAATAGGCGGGTCTCGGAAGCTGCTATCATCCTTAATTTCATCATCATCTGGCACATTCTGTTTAGAGGTGAACTCGCTATAGTAGTAGAACACGATATTAACCTCACTCTTTCTCGCTCGCTCACTCACAAACATTCACACTCGTGTGGGTAGAGTTAGTGCTATTTGTATATGGTTAACTTGTAAATGGAACTTTGAAAAACACACATCTTTTATATAATTGTCCAATCATGAAATATTTATTTTATATCTTTTACAAAATATTCAAACAGTTTAAACAAGAGAAGGTCATGAAGCTGGGAGAGAGAGAGAGGGAGGAGAGGAGGGTGAATAACCATACGAAAACAGTATTTGAGGAATTTGACATTGACATGTAGGAATCGGCCTGAACTGTGTTAGGTTTGGCAGATCTCGCAGGCTTGTAGCATCAAGTCTTAACAATAACATGCTGCCAGTTTACGCTACAACGTCCCATCCTTTGGAGTGTGATCTTTGACCCAACCCCTTTCAGAGTGAACGCCTGGCGTTTCTTGATGTCAATCTTTAGCAGACTTGGATACACTGGAAAATGCCAGGGCTTTCCTCGTTCTACGTGTACGTATTACTGAGAAGATCCTTGCCAGCTGTCGACTTGGATTCGATCTCTGTGTGTGGGTTGGAACACATTTTGTTTGGTATATTTTAACACGTGTTTGATAAAAAAAGAAAAGAAAAGAAGAAACCGTTTTTAGGTGTGTTAATATTAGACTGAAAGAACTTTGGGTGTCATATTTGACGCCAAAATGTGTGCGTGCGTGGTGCGTGGGCATATAATAAAACTCGACATATTTATATTTAAATGAAGGATAATCGTAGATTATCGTGGCTTTATTATGAAATCATATGCAGATAAATTGTTATAGAATGCTTAAGATATGTTTTAATTCGATTTTAGCTCTAGATGTAGAAAGATGTCAGTAGTATTGTGTTGAATGTAGAGTGACGAATATTGTGACGTTAGTAGAATTTAGCTCTAGATGTAGATACACGTCATCAGTATTGTGTTGAAGAGTGTTGTAGAGTGACGAATATTGTGACGTTAGAATTTAGCTCTAGATGTATATGTCAGTAGTATTGTGTTGAATGTAGAGTGACGAATATTGTGACGTTAGTAGAATTTATCTCTAGATGTAGATACACGTCATCAGTATTGTGTTGAATGTAGAGTGACGAATATTGTGACGTTAGTAGAATTTATCTCTAGATGTAGATACACGTCATCAGTATTGTGTTGAATGTAGAGTGACGAATATTGTGACGTTGGTAGAATTTAGCTCTAGATGTCGAAAGACGTCAGCAGTTATTGAGTTGAATGTAGAGTGACGAATATTGTGACGTTATTAGAAAACGAAATTTTACCTGAAGCGAGTTGCTAATTAAGAAAATTTCTCTTCAGATCAGCGAAGAAAATGGTATTTAGACTTGAATTTTTTTTTTTAAATGACCACTACACGAAGCCTGCGATTGCCGAAAAGCCTGTGACTGTAGAACTATGGACTGGAGCGAACGAAGCATTTGGTGAATACAGCTAACTAGCTAGCTCGCTTGGTTGTAGTGGGCTCTGCTCGTTGTGCCGGTTTGCGAATAGATTCCCCGACAACCCACAGGAACGCACCATGTTGCGCCGTTATGCAATGAATGATCTGTGGAAGCAGACATAATCTTGCAGGGAGAGAAGACGTTGAGCATAAAGTTATGTATAGTGTTAATCTGGTACCCTTTTCCTGTTTAACCGCCGAGTCCTCTTTCTCGGACTTTCACAGCATATGGTCTGTGAGGACCAGGTTTTCTCTTTGGGTTTTTTTTTTTTTTTAAAACTTAGTGACACGACAATGAACATGCCACTTTCTCCCACCAGCTTGAAACAATTTAACCAGGTGATATTCTTCAGCAAGCATTTTTTTGTTGTAATATCGTTGAAGAAAAGAAAATAATTTATTTTATTGATAGTTCCGTCACTTTTTTTTCTTCTTATACCAGGGCAGTCACCTTCTTTCTGCTTTTCACGCGTAGTTACGAGATCGTTACAAGGTAGAGATAATGATATCAGTACTTTTTCTCCCAATATTCGTCACTCTACATTCAACACAATAAGCAGTATGCTGTAACTTCGAATGTTGGTTTAGGTGATTAGCAGACCTGTTGAGTTCTCCGCATTTTACGGAATTTCTCTGGAAGACACACCCAAGCTCCACTACTCTGCAAGGGTCCACAAAAAAATCCACTTAAAAACAATTATTTACAAAAAATTGGCTTGTTAGTATTTCGAAGACTGCTTCCATGCATGGATTAACTGCCAGTTTCTGAACTCGAGATGTGCACAAGAATTCACTCCCAGTGATGTAATGGCCAGGACAGAACTCCAACTTAACACACAGTAATCCAACTTTGAAATACACTCCCAGTGATTTCTGCAGCCCATGCTAATCCAATTTTTACTTTTACTCCTAGTGAATGTGCCTCACACAGAAATCCTAACAAAATTCACTCCCAATGCAATTTCCTAATAGAATCCTCAGAGATCTGTTTGGTTACTGTGGCCAGTTACTGAGTGCTGAGGCATATATAGCCAATCTAGGCATACCACCTCAGTCTGGCCTAAATTGGGCACTAATTAATGATGATGCATGGATTTCCCCATTTCACAGGCATCTTGACTAATGGTTCTGCTAGCTGGCAGACCAGGACCCTTCCACTCTCAATGCATGCTCACACCTCATGTTCGTTCATCAAAGCAAACAACCATACAGTTTGAACAGAAAGTTTAGCTTTCAGTGTGTCCTAAATGCCCTCCATTCACTTACATGTGGAATAATAAAAGCATGTGGTGGACACACCCCATCTATTTGTTTACATAAACAAATAGACAGGCATTCCAAGAAAGATGCATGTACTAAACAATGAATATTAACAAAATATGAATTAATCATCGGATAATAATTAGGAAGGACATTGTTAATTGCATTCATTATTTGGTAGAATTTTACATTGTTGTAGGTTGTGTATGCCAAGTGTGTGGTTAACTATGTAAGCTGTTGTAGGTTGTGTATGCTGAGTGTGTGGGTTGTGTATGCTGAGTGTGTGGGTTGTGTATGCTGAGAATGTACGGGAGGTTAACTGTGCATGCTGAGAGTGTGTGGGTTGTGTATGTTGAGAATGTACGAGAGGTTAACTGTGCATGTTGAGAGTGTGTGGGTTGTGTATGCTGAGAATGTACGAGAGGGTAACTGTGCATGCTGAGAATGTACGGGAGGTTAACTGTGCATGCTGAGTTGAGGGTTGCAGATTGTGTGAGTTGTTAAACGTGTTTGCTGAGAGTGTACAGATTGTTAATTGTTTCTGCTGCATATATGTGTTGTTAATTTTGTGTGCTGAGACTGTAGGGTGGTTAATTCGTGTGTACAGTGTTCAGAAATTTGTTATGGTGTAGTAGATATCTGCTTCAGGTTATAATATCTGTCACTGTTGCAGCAATGGTTCGTTGGTTCTGTTGTAATGAAGAATGACGTTGTAATGCAGAAGTGTATATTTGCTATGGTGTGTTACACAATAATAGTTTTGCTGTGCTGGGTTGTCCACTGCTAACTTCTGCTATGGTGGGTTATCCAGTAATAACTTTGCTACGGTGGGTTATCTTCGCTATGGTTGATTATTAATTAACAGCATTTTGAGCATCAAAGTTTAATAAAAGTTCATTTAATGTATTCTTAATGGAGAGTCCTTTGTTTGACGCTCTTCTGTTTGTGGTTTCAATATTAAAAAACACTCTTTGTGGATTTTAAAGTGTATCTACACGTACTTAAATGAGTCACATTTTCTCTTTTTAAACTCAGTGCGCGCATCGTTTTGGTGTTACATTTTATTCCAACGTGTTTCTGTTACTTCATTTAAATTTGCAAATCAAATTTAGTAAACTAACTTATCGAGGGAAGAAAGCTCACTTCACTCCCATCGCAGCTTTTGTCTCCTGAAGGTAGCAGGCTGATTATATGTTGCTAACCGTTTGCAGTAACACACACACACACACACACACACACACACACACACACACACACACACACACACACACACACGTAACATAGTTGGACAGCTAACTCTCTGGATCATTCCGGAATACTATGCAGCAAAATGTTTCTTGGCCTAACTACAATAGTCTTGTTTAATATTCGGGTATCTCACTTCTTAGCCTTGATAACTGGCTACTCAATCGGCCCAGTAACGCTCGTACCAAATACTTTTATGCCAGCTAACCTTGTATTCCCGCGGAAGGAGAATGTCGGTTAGATATAATCCGCTCACTGATTCTGCTCTTTCACTAATGGAAGAGGACGCTGCCACACATAGTTATTCATACACTCATGATCAGATATGAAAATAATTATTCATTCATATAGAGATTGCATATAATAATTCTACTGTTGCTGTCTCATTTAGCAACTGGACCCATTGGCTTCAGCATTTATAACTGCTACTTTTAGTTTTCATTATTTAAGCACCACATTATTTCTTCCTTGCACTAATCACTTTGAAAATTAACTTAGAGTACTCGGTCATCACACTTAATAATTTGAAAATAAGAATTGTTGATTACATGACATGAATTTATTAACAGGAATAAATTGTATTATAATGAAATTTTTAAAAGTAAGATTTTTTTTAAAAAAAACACCTGTACTTTAATATTAGCTGTAAAATTCATTGAAGAACAATTTTACAAGGAATACATATATATTCATTACCGAGTCTTGAACAATAACGATATTCACGTTTATATTTCATGGTTGTTGTGAAATTGTTTGTCTTAAAACTTCTTTAGCCAGTGGCTAAATAAATTATTTTGTTAAATAAAAATTAGACAATAGTATTCAATTATTTTAATAGTTTCAAGAATACATTTATGTCATAAATTCAGGCAGCCGACACATTTTACAGATGAATTCGCACACACAGGCCGAAATCTAAAAAAATACTTGCAGCTGAAAGAAGAAGTGTATTATTTATTCTTTATTATTTACATATTTTGAACTGAATGGTGAAAAAATCCTTTACATTCGTTGATTTTAATTATCAGAAAGAAATTGCAATCCAAAGAAACTCTGGTTTTGATTGCGTTTGTTTTATTTCCCCTTGTAAAATGTCATTCTCCTGTAATATACTTTTACTTTTGAAAAAAAGAGTGTGATTAAGTATTTATTAAAATTTAGGAAGAAGTTTTATTCGCTAGATGCAAACTAAACAAACGAGAGTAATTGCCCCTTTGAATTTGATAAATGCATGGATTCTTGCATGCTACGTGAAGGACTCCGTAATTGACAATACGTGACGTTCCATATTTTATCGAAATGTCGAGATTAGTTCTGCGTGAAGTTGGACACTTGAACCGAATGAGCTTCAGCCATAACTAGCCTGTATTCGTTCTCTGATTTGTATTTTATAATGCATTTACATTAGGCAAATACAGTTGAGGTTAAAATGCATGTGAAGAACTCCATTGAATGAAAGCTGTTAAGAAAGTCTTCTCAGAGGATACATATGATTAACACGAATATATCATGCAGATTATTTGTAGAAGTTTTATTTTTGTAAGAGAGAGGGAGAGAGTGTTAATTGTAAGTATTGAGTCTGAGCTGGATAGATGTGCGTATTGTTTCAGAAACTAAATGATTATAATTATAGAGCATGAGACAAGGCATCTATCCAGTATACGGTCAGTTTTTATTTTGGAGCGGGGTGGTGGTGGTGGTGTGTGAATACGGAAGCCTCTTGCCCCAAAGCCGGTTTAGTACAGATGCATAAAAGCCTGAAATTATCATTGTCGAATAATATTGATGAGACTTCTCAAAATCATTTTTCTTCTTCTCTCTCTCACTCTTTCAAAATCAAATGAATTCAAGAGATTTCAAGGTTTATTATTATAAATGGAAGTTATATATATTTTGAAAGTGTGGCAGTGCCATTTCTCACTTCTTTTTTTTTTTTTTTTTTTTAATGGAAATTATAGTTTGGACTGAAGGAACAAATGAGCGAATTATTTCTTTAAAAAAAAATATACAGCTGACAGTTTTGTTTTATGTGTGAATAAATAAGATAAAGTAAATACGTTCGAACTACATAGATGGCTGTAATACGCAGTCTTTTTCGTTTATAACAGCCACCCCACCCACCACCACCCTTTTCCCGGTGCACGGAGATAGTTCTTAATTAAAACCTAACGTTAGTTTGAATGCCATACCATTTGATTCAACTTCTAATGTTCTCAGATTGGAAATAGTATTATCTTGCTATTTTCCCTACTTAATTATTGTCGCTGCTTTTGTTTTGTTTAATGGATGAGCTGTATCCGATCTTACCCTGAGCTAAAATTAGACTGATTAGACTGATAAGTGTTCAATCTGTTTATCTGATTTCAACATTTGTTTCGTATTGATAACTTTCTCGTTCGCCAGCGTGCATTGATTTTAACTGAACGCGACCAGTTTTCTGCAGGATGGGAGATGCTGTTTAAAGCACATTACAGTTGATGTATGTTTTCTACCCAAGGACATCATTAACAGAATAATGACGCTGATTTTCCACCCATAGATATCATTAATTTTATTATTAAGCTGTTTTTCTTCCCATAGACATCATTAACATTTCATTAAACTGTTAACCCTTCAACATTTTCATTACGTTGTTTTTACCCACCGAAAGACTTCATTATTACGCTGTTTTCTCACAGAAAGACATCATTAACGTTTATTATTATACTGCTTTCCCCACCTAGAGACAATAGCACTATCATTATGCTTTTGTCCCACTCATACAGATCATTAACATATCATTAAGCTTCCCCCCCACCCTTAGACTCTTTAACGTTTGCATTACGTTGTTTCCCCACCCCAAGACCTCATTATCACGCTGTTTTCTCACCCATAGACATCATTAACAATATTATTTCACTATTTTCTCCAGTTATAGACAATAACATTATCATTACTTTGTTTCCCCACCCCAAGACCTCATTATTACGATGTTTTCTCACCCACAGACATCATTAACAATATTATTTCACTATTTTCTCCAGTTATAGACAATAACATTATCATTACTTTGTTTCCCCACCCAAAGACCTCATTATTACGATGTTTTCTCACCCATAGACATCATTAACGTTATCATTACGAACTTTTTAACGTAGTTCAACTTTTCAACATAGTTCACTAAGGAATTTGCCAAGTTAGTGTATTTTTCGATATGTCGTGCTGGTGTTTATTAAATAACATCAAATCTCTGCATCAATTGATTGGCTTAAATGATGGAGATATTTATTAAAACATATATGTAAGAACACATAATCTAACCTTTTAATTAAAAGTTAAAGAAATTATTTTGCCTTTTAAAAACAAGCAAAAGAAACTAATTATTCCATTGTCTGAAGCACGAAACACATCCTTAGAAATAAAATAAAAGTGAAGCACTTTAGCTTTAAAAGTACGTAATAGATTTAATTATCAAAACAAAACACATCCTTAGATATAAAATAAAAGTGAAACACTTTAGCTTTAAAAGTACGTAATAGATTTAATTATCAAAACAAAACACATCCTTAGATATAAAATAAAAGTGAAACACTTTAGCTTTAAAAGTACGTAATAGATTTAATTATCAAAACAAAACACATCCTTAGATATAAAATAAAAGTGAAACACTTTAGCTTTAAAAGTACGTAATAGATTTAATTATCAAAGCAAAACACATCTGTTAGGGGCTCTGTTTTATACTTTGTGTGCAGTCTTGTAGGTTGAATGCAATCAAAACAAAAGGTAAATGATTAGCGTTTTATTAAATCATCATCACTCCCCTGAAAATTACTTAACAATTATTTTCTATGGGTATCTTTGTGGATGCTTTTTTTTTTTTTTTTTGGTACTGTTTCCTGTTTAAAAAAATAATTTAATGGGGATTAATGGTGCGTTGTGGAGCAATTCGCTGAGACAATTATTGTGCTCGCAAATGTACAGGTCGTTCTGGCATCGTAATGAGCACACGCTACCACCGTTAACGACTTAAAAATTACTTATTGAATTGTTTCAGTTAATGCAGTAGCTGAGTTTACTTGCATCCTTTTAAAATTAAAAAGAAAGGAAAGAATATTTGCGAGAAGATTGCATCCAAAGTGTTAAGTTTTCATGAAGCCTGTGCGTCAGCTGTTATCGCCACTTTCAGTTTTGTCTTGACAGATTTGTCATGTTACAGCAAACTGTCGAGTTACTTCAGACTTAAGAAACTGAAAGCGAGCAGATAATGTAGTTCTGTTTAGTTTCAGTTTAATTCGTTTGTGCACACACAAGCGCCAGTTTTGTATCCCAGCAGGAAGAGTTTGGAATAATTTTTGTCGAATGTTTGTCTTTTCCAGAAAGAGTGCCATTTAGTGATTTACACGCATCCCACTCTAAACGCTTCTTAACGCTGTCAGGTACAAAACTGACCAGAAACCATAGCAACAGATTCCTTACAATACTCAAGCACATACCAGAGTGATTAAATCACTGTTATGGAACTGGAAGTTTTTGCCCGCTTTCAAGAGTATTTTTAATGAGCTAGTTGTTGTCTTACAGTGTGATTAAATGGGGGAGGGTGTGTGTGTGTAGTATAACCCGTTTTCATTTGGAGTTGGTGGGAGATGTCGAGATCGGATGGTGGTTGCTAAGTCCACGGCGTCCAACAGCTATTCGTTTGGAGGGCCTGTCTGCTAGATTGCCTGGCAATAAGAAAATTCCCTGCGGGCAGCCAGCTACTTCAACACTGGGGGTTCTTGTGGGTATCAGATTTGTCAGATGTGCATGCTTTTAGCCTCTGGCTTTGTGCTGTGTCAGATTGGTGATTTTTATCATCCCCTGTCAACTTTTTTTTAGGCTTCCCGGCGTCTAATTGCTTCGATATGGTGCTGATAGTCTGCTCCTGCCATGATCTTGGCCAGTGAGGGCACTGTAGCCAGGAGAGTTAGTTTGCTGGGGTGGGGTGGGGGACAGCAGTGCTGAAGGAAATTCACCTTCGCCTTTTGTAAGGGAATTATTACGAAGGCTTCGAGGGTGTAGTTAAAAGACCAAGGGAAATGGAATCTAGGTCAAACATAGTTTGTGAACGAGATTTGCCCTGTTACTAAGACGCACAATCCCCAAGCCCTTGGGGTAAAAGCAAGCAGAAGTGACTTCATGAATGGGGGTCAAGAGATCGCCATTGTAATTTTCTCTAGTACACCCTACAACTTTGATCCAATTTGTGCTGATGACAGCGAAAGTTCATCTGATAATAGTTTGCATACCATTTCTAATGATGTTGGAGATATCCGGGGGTGGGGGGGGGGGTGGGGGTGGACAGTGACGATCATGATTGGTAAGTTAATTTTCTGATAATATATAGTAACTGTACTATATGCTACACGTTTTCAATAATCGTTAAGGTCATAGACATATTTCTAACTATTATTAAAATGAGTCTGCACATTTACTACTGTTATTTATTACTATTAGTGGTAGTTTAACGAGCTGTACTAACATTTAGAGAATAGCAGTAGAGTTATGTTTTAAATAAGTGATTATCATTCTGTACATAATTTAAAATTACTTTATTTTCTAATGATGAACAATATAGAGAAAAGCAGCATAGTATTGTTTTTAATCAAATAATTATTATTCATTATTATAACTACTTATATAATTTGCAATTACTTTACCTACTGGTAGAGTGGTTTCTTTTTTTTATTTCCCTCTATATATGTGCAATGTTTGTGCATGAATATCTGTATAAGTGTTATTATGTATGTTTGGGTTTGTTTTTGTTTTTTATTTTGTTTTCTTTCCCCTCAGAAATATTGACTTTCAATACCAAAAATAAACGCATTTATACAAATCTCTGAAAGTTTAAATTTTATAGTCTTGATTCTGAAAATGGGAGTTACTCATTTCATACGGATTTATTCATATCTTTGGGTGACCTAGATTCCTTTTCACTTAGTCCTTAATGCTTTATATATATATATTATAACAACGTGAAGAAGAACCTCGCCCCTCTCTCCCTGCGTATATAGCTTATGGATTGTGTAGTTTGCAACGTCTGATTGACAGACACGCTATTATGCTTGTACCATTATTCTTGTAAAATACGGTTGACTCAGTTCCTATTCAGTTACCTCTCTCCCTCTTCTTCCAGAGAGCACCTCCATTGACTCACTGGTAAGATTCTGAAACAAGTACCGTGTCATAGACCAGTAGCGATGGTTAATCATCATCTGAAAGATACGAGATACATCCGCTTTGGTGTAATAAATATATTGCGTTCGGCAATTTATTCCAATGCTGATTTTGATAGTTGCAGTTTATTGTTGGGTCGCTGTTGGTATGAATTGCGAAATAATCATTAATAAAGACTGCCCAGTGATGATGATTTCTGTAGTTGATTTTTGTAGTTGAATTATCTCTCTCCATGTTATTATACCTGTAGTGAAGCAGAAAGAGAATAGTCTTTTTCGATTATGATGATGATGATGCCAGAGAAGCGGAGTATCTGCTAAGTTAATTTCTGTATATACAATTTAAAGGCGTTGTCTCCACTAAACAAGTAATGTTAAAATATCAGATTTACTATAACGATTATTTGCTTTAAATAATTACTTCCTACTTTTAGAAAACCCAATTATTCACAGTTCAGAATTTTAACAACTTTAGCCCTCAGCATTGAAGTTTTCTTTTGACCCTTTTGAACACAAAGCGGCACATATTGCCTTGTGCTGCACGTAATGACCATGTTGAACACAGAGTGGCTCATCTTTAAAACGATCCATTTGCTGCCACTTTAATAAAAAGAAAAGATGAACACGTGTTAAATGATATAAAGTGGAAATTAAGGCACACAAAAGATTAAAAGACATGGCGAGATTAGAGACCGCTGCTAGGGATAGATTTTGATTGTTTGCATATAAGTGTTTGGATAGGTTGGCTGCCTGTCTGTTGTTTACGCGATTACACTCAGATATCTCGTGATCGTGCAATGTCATTATAGATTACAGTGCAGTCGAGCTGAGGTGTTTTAAAATCCATTTTATCTGCGCTCAGACGTGGTCATAGAAGGAACACGTGGTCTTGCGCGTGACAGGAAATTTCAGCTGAATGATCTGGCAAGAATTCTGCTTACAAGGATTAAACATACAACCGCCCTAATTTGTGATATAAGAAACGTTAAAGTGCTTTTATCGGACACTTGACTGCTGTTATAACCATTTTTTATTCTTCGCTCAGAATATTAATTAACTACCCCAATCCGATTACGTTTGATAATAAGCTACAATAAAACATATGTTTAGCGGGACCTCGAAGCCTATATCTGCTCGAAGGTGTTCCACCCCATCTCTTGCACCTCAAGATTAGTACAAGACAAGAACTGCGGAAATCGAGAAAAGAGCAACTCTGTGTGTGTGTGTGTGTGTGTGTGTGTGTGTGTGTGTGTGTGTGTGTGTGTGTGTGTGACCCTTTCGAACATATGTTTTAACCTCGGGGTTGAGAAGACACCCTCCTCGTCCTCTCCTTTCAGGTTGGTTTCCGGTTTCCCAATACCGAACAGACTTCAGGTTGCTACGAGCGTCATGAAAACTGCAATTCCATTGAAGTGCCATTTCAGCGTTGCTCTCTAATCGCGCTGTAGCTTGTTGAAAGGAGCCAAGTCGTCATACCTTGTCAGCAGTAGCAAAGTACACGTGGCTCACGCCCGGGGGTCTGATCGCATGCCAACCGCCAAGAGTCGTATTGCGGGTACTTGACTATTTCATAACTTCACTGTTAGTGGTCCACTCGATAGTCTGCTGAATTAAGCAACAGAACGATGAAGCAATTGGCTTTACCTTGCGCTGTGATATTAACATAGGAGCAGAGCAGGCTTCGTCTCGCCAAGGTAGATAGTGTGCTAGCTAAGGAATCTTTGAGGGAAAGGGAGTTTATTTACTCGGAGAATGGAGCTAGAATGTCCAGTGAGGTAAACTTGCGAACGCCGAGTTGAGGGAGGCAACGAGGGTTATCGCTGGCTGTGTTGCTGCTTGGAGTCAAGATCCGTTTGTATCAGTCAATCAGATCGATTCCCTTCAAGCACAGGCCTGTTTACATCTGAGACTGGGGGCTGTGTTGTCAACTGGAAAATAACTGCTAAGTCGTTCCCCGACTGGGGGCTGTGTTTTCGTCTGGAAATTAACTGCCAAGTCGTTCCCCGACTCGATAGCACCTGCGATTTCGGTGAACTAAACGGTGAGCGAGGGTCAGTGATCCTGTGCCCGTGTAAATCGTTTTGTGTGTGTACCTACCGCGGGTGGTTGTTTTCCTTTCTTGGAGTGTTGAGGAGATTCTCTAGCTTGTAGTGTTTCTACTCTGTACAAGCAATGCATTCTTTGGAGTGAAACATTTTTCACAGATCACAAGGAACCGGCTTATTAGCATGTGTATTTTGTTCAATCGCTCGCTTCATTATCCTTGTGGTGAGTAAGGGTTGTTTGAAGGATGCGCGCGCGCGCGCGCGCACACACACACACACACACACACAAACACACTGATAAACTTACTGAAGTATGCAAGTCAAGAGCTGCGGTGTTGTTTGAAATAGATTGATGGTGTTGGGGAGTAGCAGAAAATAATCTTTCCCGCCATTTTTCCCGCATTTCTTGTATTATTTCCTCTCTAATCGGCTCTTTATTGAAAAATTCATTACTCTTCACGAATGTTCTTTGTAAATTAGTTTGACTCACGGTACATCCGATTGCTCTCCCCTTCGTAAATTAGTTTGAATGGTAATACATCTCACTGCTCTCCCCTTATAAATTACTTTGAAAGGCAATTCCTCTGCACTTCACTTTTTTACGACGTCACAAAATATGCATTGTTGATAATTCGACTGGTAATTTAAGAAAGCACGAAGACTAATAAGCAAACTAGACTGAACCCCATAACACTGAATACAATTTACAAGCAACTGAACAGTTTACAATGTACTTAATCTGTTATCATTGTGTCGTTTTGCGAGAAACTGCAGTTAAAGGAAAGTTTTTGAAGATGAAGAATGGTTGCATCATCAAACAGTTCAATACGAATATTTTGCCGCATTGTGTGTTGCGTGTGTATGTGTGTGTGTATAAAGAGAGATCTAATATTGGCTTTTTTTTGCAAGGAGTAGCTGGGGTGGGGGTGGGGGAGTTGCGAAAGGCTGCTGCTGCTGGCTGGCTGTGTTCACTGGCAATTCTTTGATGTTCAGCTGAACGGAGTTGCCTTTCATCGCAAGGTGGTGAAAAGCATGTTTGGCGTCAGCGCTAGTTTGAAAAGAAGGAGATAATTGGCATTACCTTCCCCATGCATCCCATCCCAACCGGACTTGCAATCGCTTTTTCACTCCTGCGGCTAAACGAGGCTTACTTTCAAAGTCGTGAATTTGAGGGTGCGCGCGCGCGCGCGCACACACACACACACACACACACAACTACATGCTTTACAGAAACAACACATGCATGCACGTGCGCACTCTCTCTTTAATGATCGGTATTGAAGAAGAGAGGAACTGATTAATTCTTTTTAAAGTTTACTTTTTAGAAAGGATGGAATTTAGTTAAAAAGAGCGTATACATTAACAACCTGGGGCCCTCCTTGGGTAACAAATCAGTTATAATCATTTCAGTATAGCGACAATTTTGAACTGCGGTTAGCTGCTAGCTAGATTAATGGCACCTCGCTTGGTTAGACAGATGAGGAAACTGCCGGTTGTCGCGCTTTTTTTTTTGTTGCGTTCGGCGTGAAGGCAGCCGATAGTCTTCAGGGATCAATTAAAATAGTCTGAAAGCGAGTGTGAATGGGATATAAGCATCTGGGACCATTTACGCGAATTGAAACTAAATGGAAGATTTATAATCACGCCATCAACTTAATTAGATTGACTTTTAAAACCGTGCCGTGCAGATGGGTGGTGGATTTTGTAATTGGACCAGGCCTATGAGATAATTGGCTTTGTTGAGACTATTATTACATGTTCAATTGCCACGTATGAGGGGGATATTGTGCAAGGCACAATATCGCTTTATTGACAGTCTATATTTTTTCCCCCTGGAGAAATTGATATATTTTTTCCTGGTTACTTTAAAAAAATATATTATCTTCATGAGTATTTATTTTTACGCACTCACTGTAATAGGCGGGATCAATAGATTAATAATTTTACTAATTAATTCCCCTGCCACCACCACCACACCCAACAATGGACTTTATAAGTTCGAACGAGAAATTTTGTCCAATCCTCAGGTGCCTCATTATTTTTTTTTAAAAAATACTTCTCCCCTCCTCCCTTCTCGCACTGAGTGTTACCAGTGTCAATTTATGCGATATTTGCTACACTATCGCTCGTACTACTTTGGCCTTCACATATCTCTCTCTCCCTTGCTGGACATTTATGGGAAAGGTATGCTAGCTGTCGGATTCCATAAAGAAATAAACAGTCCCCCTCACACCAATCAACATGCCACCTTTTCTTATAAATCAATAAGAATAACAAAATTAATATTTAAATTATATAAAAGCAGACAGATTTGTAATGGATCAATTAAATAAACTTACACGTAAGTTGCAAAGACAAATTCGTGTGTATAGAAATATATAATACACAGTTGCAAATAACACGTCTACACAACCACATGTATAACGCACAATTAATGGCAAATCACACATTTACAATACACAATTAATGGCAAATCACGTTTGTTAATTTACCACTAAGTAATCTAGATTAGGTCATTTGTAATACACAATTAATGGCAAATCACACCTGTTAATTTACCACTAAATAATCTAGACTAGTTCATTCCCTTGGGGGGCGGGGGGCACACACTTGCAACAGAAAAAACAAGAATGAATTCTTCAGAGCTTGTCATATATTTTTTTCCAGATGAGATCCTTCTTTGGTCTATTTAGTTGAAAATAATGCTAATGTGATAAAAGAAATCAGTACTAATGGCGTAATAAAGAAAAATAATCATCCTAGCAAACAACAAGAGGGTGCATAAATTGGAAGGAATTCAGCTGGTTTTTTTTTTTTTTTGTTGTCAGGTGCGTTTCTCGATTCTTCTCGCATTTTGACAGATGTGTGGTCCGCTCCAAGCTTGTTTACAGCCCTTGAATATGTAGATCACATGCCACTAAGATCTGGCACCCCGGAGGCACTCATTCGTCTCAGCCAGTGCCAGGCATGCCACTTTTACAGACAGGAATTGTCTTTCTCTTTTTTTTTGCAACATGGACCTCTTGTCATGTCACGGCAGTTGCTTTGTACAGTGTAATGACGATACAAGTTCAATTTTCTTGCAGATCCCAGCATATGACAAAGAAAAACTGAAAACAAAATGAAAATATAAAAAAAAAACCCGAAGAAGAGATTATCACACTCACCGTAGACAAATGAATTGCAATGTGTGGGGTAATCATGGAGGTGTTATATTTTAATTCTTCCCTTCTTCCCCCCCCCCCCCACCCCATACATTAAAATTACATGTGTGAAAATTAAAAATAGTTTGATTACTAATATATCAAATAAGTCATTATATTTACACATTAGAAACATAATTAAATTTCACAAACTCGAGGAATTTCGCTTCCACATAAGTAGGTCGGAACTTAGTGCTCTCGTGCTTACTGCTGCAGAATTTTCCAAACGGTAGGATTGCATCCTTCACATGCAGAACAAAATACCCAGTTTCCTACCATCGTTTTACACAACTTAGGCTAACCTGATTGGGTTTGGGTTTGGGTTTGGAATTATTAGATAGGTAAATAAAAATACCTAATGGCAGACAGGCAGAGAGATATGCTTTATTATGAAATACTGTGTGCATAAATTATGCAGCGCTGATAAAATACTTTTAAAAAGAATAATTACATTTGTATCATTCCCACATAAATTAATTTCAACAGTTCAAAACTATTTTTGTAATCACAGCAATCATAACATTTTTTTTTTTAAAAAGCAGTTAATCTCAAGACTGGCTTTGTCAAGAAATCTTGTCATTCCGATTGACTGACGGGCACAATGAGGTGTGATTAGAATAGAGACTTGTGAGCGATTGACACGCCGTAAAGGTGGCGGTAATTGAAGGCGGGCTTGATTGATTTGTATGGAACTTGGAGTCAACTAGGCTTATCTCACATGGGCCTGGACGAGGGAATCATATTGACTAATGGTGTATTGACTATGGGATTATGGACCGGGGGTGGGTGGGGGGTGAGGTGGATGTCGGCCAGGAAGAAAGAGTGTAGGGCGCAAACAGTTCGTTTAAAGGGTGAACAGCGATGGCTCATAATTAAATGTGGTGACTATGCGGGAAATAGAACAGTAGACGTTTGATTAGAATAATCGCCCGCCCGCCCCCCCCCCCCCCCACGCTTCTGTATTGTAGAAATGTATTTCATGTATAGTGTCAGTTGCTGACTAGATATTTGGTCTGAATTAAGTAGTCATTATCACCTTAAAATACAAGGAAATAATGCATACATAAAAGGTAATGAAAGTCTGTACATTTTCTTTACTTAACGTATCTGACAAAGATGATAATTCACAACCAACAATGACTGATTAATATGAAGTCAGTAAATTTGATCGGAGTAATTTTAAACATTGTTTCCAGTAAAAGTAATTTACTTTTAATAAGACCTAACAATAACCGTTCAGTATGACTTGCTCATCTGACTTAATTCACTTACTCTTTATAATATAAATTTATCGGGCATAATTTATATGCTCTTTATAAATTAGATTGGCACAATTTACGTCAGTTATAATATAAGCTTTGTCTTGTAATTTGCGTTCTATTTATAGTGTAGGTTCATATTACATAATTCACATCCTGTTTATAAACTCGTCTAACCCATAATTCACATTTGTTTAATAAGTTTGCCTGACAATTCATATTTTGTTTATAAGCATCTGACATAAGGTATATGTTGTTTTTAATATAAGCTCAACTGACATAAGGTATATGTTGTTTTTAATATAAGCTCAACTGACATAAGGTATATGTTGTTTTTAATATAAGGTCATCTGACAATTTTTATTATGTTTATAAGCTCGTCAGATATAATTTACAGGCTGTTTGTATTGTAAGTTCGCATGTCTTACAGTGAAGAAAACAGATTTAACATGTGTTTTGCTAGTGACAGTTAATAAGGCCATCCATCTAACCAGTGTTCATAAACTTAAGGGATGTCATGACCTATGCCCGTGGCTTCCTGTCCCGGTTTAAGAAATTGCCGATGATGTGGCTGATGAGTGACAGACAGACATAGACAGACAAACTTGGCTTTACTACTCACCAGGTAATAAATGGCTTGATAAATATGGCTACCAAGCTTGTAAATCTCCACATTTAACATGACAGTAGACAATACAGACTTTACTGAATGATAGACATAAAGGTGAGATGATAAGACTTTAACAACAAGATGAGCAAGGAAAAATGAAATTTTATAGAAGAATAACAAAATGTAAATAAAGAGAACTGAAGGTATAATTAACTTTTAGGGATGCAGCTCAAGTACGATCACATGAGAAGAGCTAACCTACAATGTCAATCCCCAACAAGGTGAATGTTCTGTGTCTAATAATGAAATTCTAGCCTCTAAGTGTTCCTGCCCTTTTATGAATGGGCCTTCAGGGTGTGAGTCCTAATTCAGATTTTCAGGACACCACACATAAGTCAATACAACTGGACTCCACTTGATATCCCACCAATCCTAACAGTTATTTCTCCTAAGAAAACTCCTCTCTGATGTCCACTCCCTCTAAACACTTTTCATCCAGGCTGAAATTTAATATAGTGTGTCAATTCCAAGGATGCAAGACATGGGATTACACATAAGGCAGCAGCCTTGACCCTGCAAGCAAGGACAGACATATTATGAAAAATACTTGCAGCTTTGATAGTTTTTAACTATATTTTCATTTGGCTTTTGCCAGCCAGCCAAAATAAGCACTGTTCCAAAGCGTTAATTGGCTTTTTGATGTGTGACACAGGAAAGCCAGGTATCTTAGGTAACTGTCCTGCTTGTACCTGGCCACTTAGAATGCACATGTTAGAGTAAATATAATAATAATAGTAACAAAATTCTTATTTTTATATGTATGTTATAGATTTTGAGAGGCAAGCTATTGCATTGCAGCTGAGCCTAGTGGTGAAAAAACAAAGTCGGTTTTGAGTAATGTTCCGGGTTATGAGCAGTGTTCCCTCTAATGCCGCACAGCAGTTTTGGTACCCAAGTTTGGTACCAAGCTCAAACAACTGCCAGTTCCATGCACACAGGAAAAAGTTCCGTGCCACAGGAAAAATATTAAAGAGAAGAAGGTTATGTCCAAACTATTATCACTGTAACCTCTATAACCATTTCTGCTCCCTGACAAGAAATTACCCTGTAATTTATATTGATACTAATCTTCTTTACTAAGGCTCTTCCGAAAGGCCTTAGACTTTATTACAGATCAGTAGTTGATTAATGTTCTTTTTAAAGGTCTTTGACTCTGTTATGGACCAGCACTTTATTCATTCTTGTACTAAGGATCTTTGACTTTATTACAGACCAACGCTTAATAAAGGTTTGTTCTAAAGGAGTCCAGACCAGCCGTTTATTAAGGCTCGTTCTGAAGGCATTTGAGTATTACATATCGAGTCTTCATTAAGACTCGTTCTTAGGATCTTTGACTATTACACATCAATTCTTCATTAAGACTCGTACTTAGGATATTTGACTATTACAAATCAATTCTTCATTAAGGCTTGTTCTTAGGATCCTTGACTCTGTTATAGACTAACAGGCTCGTTAAGGCACCTTCTACATGTCGTTGTCAACGTTTCCTCTAATATTTTTCCTTTGCAGCCGCGCACCTCAGAGGGAACATTGGACTCGTTGTCTCTGTCATTGTTGGGGTGTTTTTATTATTATTATGCTGCTGTTTTTGTAACGATAATTGTTTTCTTTAAAATACTCTGATTTAGTTTCTGTTTTGTCTGTGCACTGAAAGTCATAAGCAAGAACCTATTAATTATTATGTGTTCCCAACGCGGTGTATTTGAGAAATAATTATCGATGACATAAACATAAGAGTATATTAATACGGTCACTGTAACAAATCTATCTTTGATGGGGCTTTTATGCCGCATACCGCATCAGAGAATCGAATTACAGTCTTAATATATTGGGGGCTATACATTTGCATATATATAATTACATTTATGTGACGATTACAAAGATATTGCAAGCTGCCACGTACACAGGAGCAGCGCACACACATATACCACCGGCTAATGTGTCCACCCACACCCACATATTAACTGGCAAAGGGGGTGCCATATTTACCATTCAACGGAAGATTAGAGACATTCACCCACATTAACCGAACTGTGGGGAGGAGGGTGGGGACGGAACTTAACATTTCTCTTGACTCTGGCAGGGATAGAGAACGTGCCGGATGTGATAAAAACGGGTGACGTCATCATCATACAAACAGATCGTTTATCCATGCAAGATGAAAAGAAATTAGACGTGAGCGGGCCCACCCGTTAGGTCTTTTAGTGATTAACCCCTGGTGTCAATGTGAGAATTGACAAAACACGTTGCCACTCAGCCCTCATGCACTTCAGCGGAAACAGTTCATTGATCGTTCTTGCCGGGACGCGGCTAAGTTGTCACGGTTCGTGAACTAGGCCGCCCGGCTAGATTATCTCTCCGGATACACTGCGCGATTAGTGTAGCTGGCAGCGTTTATTCCTTTTATCCCTCCATCTTGCGTGTTGGCATGAAACAAATGAACCTGTGTAGTGAAACCACTGACTCGAAAGATCGTTACTAAAAGAAGTCCTTTGGGATTCAGATAGTTCACTTCTGCACGTTAGAGGTTTTTGTTTTTGTTTCTTGTTGGTTTTTTTTTTTTTAATGGTTTTTGTTTTCTGATCTGCGGAATTTATCTTGAACATTGTAGATGTATATAACCGCGTGCTATTATTTCGGAGTAGGTTCAAGCGCAGTCTCAACTTACCGACATACACGCACGCACAGACACAGTTTTGGCGGAGCGAATGCATACTGACAATGAATATATGCAGACAGTACAAACATCCCCACACACACACACACACAAACACACCTTCCCCGCCGTCAGAAGCAGTCACGCCATAAGAGTTATCCTCGATAGTGGTCAGAATGAACCCCATAAAGTAATAATTTTAGAAAATAGGAAAAAATATATTCAGTAAATTTGAATTATTTTCAACAGTCTTGTGATTGTTAAATATTTTAGCACTTGTTTTAGTAATGAAAGAGTTAGTACCAGCATAAGTGAGACAGTACTTTGACTCTTTAGTGTTTTGTTAGCATTTTCCTGGAATAGTTGATTAACTATGTCAGCATAGACTGAGGTAATACATTGCAGTAACACCCGTCACTATTTGCGTCATACCAGTCCGACTAGAGTTTTTCTTCTTTTTTTCTCTCTGCTGTTTTTTCCTTTCAGATAAATACAATCTATTAGAAAAATCTGCTTTCAACACCTGGGGTAGAAACAATCAAACACACATTTGTTTTCTTCTTTTTTTGTTGTATTTTTATTTACTTTCATTTCTTTTCTAGGAACAGGTTGTCCTTCTGTGATTTCTGTGTAATCAAAGGCTGATTGTTCACAAATTTAGAGCTATTAAAATAGGAGACTAGGCTTAAAGTTGTCATCATTATTTACGACACTAGTGAGAAGAAATTCATTCAAAAAAAAAAAAAATCTGAATCATCATAGTTTTCTTTTTTAGTTTTCTTTTAATTCTGCAATAGTTATTGCTGTAATTTATTGAATAAATTACCAGTCGTTCATTATTTTGTTCAAGTTCGTCTTACCTCTTGTTATTTTTCGTTCTGTTATTATTATTATATTATTTTTAAAAGGACACAGGCCTTCACAACATCTTTTCGCTTTCGTATCTGTTTATGACATTTTAACACCTTAAAAATAGACAAAATTCACGCCGGGATTAGATGCGTTTCGTTTGATTGGATTTACCCAAAGTGGTTTATTCATGCGGGGAAGAAAAAGAAGAAAAGGCCATTGGTTGGAGATTTGTTTTGCTGGCGTGAAATGTTGATTTGCATCTATTTATCGTCTGTCAAAGCGTTAACAAGTGACTGGTTCGGTAATTGACTTCAAAGCCCTGTTGGTTTCAAACGCATCGCTTGAGCGAGTGCAACTGGTAGCCATAGCTGAACCGTTGAACCGGAACGAGCAGCTTGTGAAAAATGCTGTATTGATGTTTCTTTTAGCTGACTGTTATGGTGGTGGGAAACAAACAGCAAAACTACAGTAAGTTAGCTGGAATGCTTGATATTTTCTTTTGGAGTTTATTTTAATTTTCTTTTAATTATTTTTTAAATTAGCCAGCATTTTAATTTATTTAAAACTACATGCGCAAGCATCTAGAGAGATGTAATGAGACAGCTCTTGAAGATTTGAAGGGTTTGGGGGGGATTTTTAAAAAATGTTAATTTAAAAGGTAGTCGTTTTTATAGAGCGGGCAGAAACTTGTCTGAACTGAGCCCATCTCCCACGAGCGTCTCAACGACTAGGGTCATCTTAACCGTTTAATTTGATCAGGGACTTTCGATCTGTAGAGTAGAACGACATATCTCTCTCCCCCCCCCCCCCATCTCAGTTGATTAATTTCATGACGACTGATGTTGCTTTGCGCGGACAGATGTGTTCCTTGTGCTTTATTACTAAGTAACTTAAGGGTGATGGATAGATAGATAAATAGACAGACAGACAGATAGATAGTGCCATGCAAAGAAAGACTGACCGTACACAAATGGTGTGTGACGGACTGCAGAGGCACGCAGAGTGCGGCTGACATGATAAGCAGTTGTGCATAATGGTACGCAGTGGCCAGCAAAGTGAGGTTGACAATATACAGCTGTGCCTAATGGTACAGTGGCCAGCAAAGTGAGGTTGACAATATACAGCTGTGCCTAATGGTACAGTGGCCAGCAAAGTGAGGTTGACAATATACAGTTGTGCCTAATGGTACAGTGGCCAGCAAAGTGAGGTTGACAATATACAGTTGTGCCTAATGGTACAGTGGCCAGCAAAGTGAGGTTGACAATATACAGCTGGTGGGCAGGATGGTGAGTTCTAGCGCACACTTTATTGTTGTACCCAGTTTTCATCGTCATTATTTCTTGTACTATACTCTCCTGTCCCAACTTACTTCCCATGCTACCCCACCCCCCTTTAAAAAAATATTTTAAAGTGACAGTTGTTTACATGCGTCACATAAAAGAACATTTGGCGCTTACACCCACTCTCTTAATCTTTTCCTGCCTCTCGCTTGCCTGAACTGAATTAAAGGTTTGGCAACAGACTGCTTTTTTTTTTTTTTTTTTTTTTTTTGCTATGAACAAGATGGCGAAGAACGTTGAGAGGAAAATGGATGGTCTTAGTGAGAAAGATCTATCGTAGTACGATGAATCGGTCACTAGCCTTTCGCGAGGCTTTTATCGGATTTGCGGTAATTTAATTTCCCTGATAATAGAGTACAGGCTCTTCAGAAGTTGCTGAGGGCATGTCATTATCTCTCAGGCTAGCAGTCTTAAAGCCAGAAAAGGGAAGTGATGGGTCGGGTGGCGAGGGGGGATGGTTTTTCCCATTTGAGCTTGTAAGGTCAGCAAGGTGAGGGAGAGGGTATTATTTGTTATGTGTATGACTACCTTTTCGTGTGTGCGTGGGAATACAATGAGAGGGGTCCCAATTTTGTTGGTGTAGTAGTTGTGTCTGATTGTCTGTTAATTAATCTATCTGTCTTTCCAATTGTCTGTATCTAGGAAATGAAGTTAAAAAATACGCTGATTAAAAAAAATATGTTCGGTATATTATTGTATTGCATCTATTTTAAGAGTTCATGCGAAAGCGTGCACATTTGCTTTAATACGCGTGTTGCTATTTAATCTGGGTCATGGTCAACCTAATAAAGCGTACTCAGTGGTGTTGTGGCATAGGAACACGCAGTTATTTACCGCCTGCTAAGTAAGTATTAGTGCTCTCCCAATCACCCTCTTCTCCTGACTTTTAGCCCACACTGCTCCATGTCGTATAAAAATGGCACTTTCCAGCTGGCCGTAACGGCCTTTCACTTGTCACGGTTGCGCCTCTTGCCCACTTGTTTCAGAAGAGCTCGACATACGTTGATTTTTTTTTTTGCGACTTCAGCACAGTAGCTACCATAGATTGATTGATTGATTGTAGGGGGCGCTTCCGGCTTCCGCCGCTTTCGCGCAAAGCTACCATAGAGTGATGCTGGCCTTTATATATATATTTTTAAGATGACTCATGTTGCAGATATTAAGTAAGCTTTGTCGTTGCCCGCTTGCTGATTCATTGTTAAGGATTGCTGTGTTTTAGTTTGGGCTACCTTGTCTCTTCATACTTTGGTTTACTTCATCAAAATGACAGAATTGTTAATTATTAAGGCGTTCTAAATCGTCACATTTCAATCAATGTGATTTTAAAACATAATAATTTGCACACAAACTATAATTAACTGTTATATGTATGCGAAAAAGAAAAAAAATAGTTTGCGTAGCCAGAAAGATATATGTTGTTTGTCTGTTGTGTTAGATTATCTTTAAATTAATTTACACTTTTAGTATAACAAGTGTGTGTATGACTGAATGAGATAGCCTCCTTAGAAGAGGTTTGTACTAGTTATTGATTTTTGATGCTTAATTTAATTTTATTTACATCTTTTAGTATAAACAAGTGTGTGTATGACTGAATGAGATAATGAGATAGCCTCCTTAGAAGAGGTTTGTACTAGTTATTGATTTTTGATGCTTAATTTAATTTTATTTACATCTTTTAGTATAACAAGTGTGTGTATGACTGAATGAGATAGCCTCCTTAGAAGAGGTTTGTACTAGTTATTGATTTTTGATGCTTAATTTAATTTTATTTACATCTTTTAGTATAAACAAGTGTGTGTATGACTGAATGAGATAATGAGATAGCCTCCTTAGAAGAGGTTTGTACTAGTTATTGATTTTTGATGCTTAATTTAATTTTATTTACATCTTTTAGTATAACAAGTGTGTGTATGACTGAATGAGATAGCCTCCTTAGAAGAGGTTTGTACTAGTTATTGATTTTTTATGCTTAATTTAATTTGATTTACATCTTCGATCCTTTGCCATTGGAATGTCCCCCCCCCCCTCCAAATGAAATTGTTAATTGTTTATTAACTTAAATCACTATATGCAAAGCAGTTACTTCTGACAAGTAAAATAGGTGATTGATTGCGATTACTTATGGTTACTAGTTACATTTTTTGGGTGAAAGGAGTAAGCGATTTAATGGCATAATCCATATTGGTACTTAGCAACAGAATGAAAGTATTGACTGATAAAACATATCTCTAAATTACCTTTTATGTATGAACTCACGTATATAATTATTTGTAATTTCTTGAAGTAATTTCTTGTGGCAAAAGAACTTACAGACAGTATTTATGGTTATCATTAGTATTTCCAAATGCCAGCTCGGACTTTTCTGTAAAGTTCGGATGGAATGACGATTGGGCCAAAGATTACTTCCACTATACACAGCTCCTGGAATGTGACTTTTTCTCATCATTGGATTAAGAATTCAGCAGGGAGTCTGAGTTAAAGATGAATCAACTGAAACTTAGCATTTTTCCCGATTATCTTTTAGAGGGAAAAAACAGCCTTTCTTTGTTTTACTTGAATCTATCTCCTTGTTTACTGATTATAAACCGCTATGACCATGGTAGTCGCGATAAGTATCTACTGCAGTGTAAGTGTAAGGAATACACTACACTCGGTGTTTTCTGTTGACCATGTACCCCCTTTGTTTGATTGCTGATGGACTTATAGGGAGCGCTTCCGGCCTAGGCCGATTTCGCGCTGGTGCAGACTTACCTTCTTTACGAAGGGAAGTAAATCTGATTTCTTGTTTAGCCATGGATTGGGATCCAATTTGTAAAGAAAACAGCAGATAAGGTTTTTAGAGGTATGCGATGTGAGTGGAGCGAAGCATGCATTGAATAACAACAGTAGGTGATAATGTTGGCTTTGGACTATTGGTAGTCTCTCAGCTTGCAAATAAACTCTCTCTCTTTCACACACACACATAAACGCCCCTTACCCACCCCAAGAAAGAAAAACATTGCAATTCCTTACCGATTATCTCCTGAAAATAAAATGAGTTTTTATTTTATTTTGCAGAAAGTTCGAATGCTTAATTCCTATAGATACCTCTTTAACCGAATGTACGTGAGTGTGTCTGTATGAAGGAAAGGAAGACGTGTTCATTGTACTGAATTACCCAGGGAGGTCCCTTCTCCCCCCCCCCTCACTTTTTTGTTTAGTTGTTTTTGTATTTGTATCTCGAATTTTGGTTTGACCCTACGTTTGAAAGATGCCAGACGTTGGCTTGAGAGGGGGGGGGGAGGGAAGGAGGGGGGGAATAATTGCCTGGACTAATCTTATACTTCATGCCTATGGACAGTATATGGGACTCATTACTTTCGCATGGAGAGGACTTAAGTGGAAACAGGCCCAGCGACGTGCGTGCGAAAGTTTTGAGTATCTGGCAGACATTGGCTGGTCGCCGCGCAGATTTGCTGCTGTTTGGTAGAAAGCTACTGGTGGGGGTGTGTAGTGAGGGTGGTCACCTTGCTCTTGAACAGCTGCTGCCTCTCAGGCTAGAGAGCTCTTAAGTCTCCCCTCCCCCCCCCCCCACACACACACATTGCATCAAGAAGTAAGGAGAAGATAACCTACGGTTTCCCTTAGTACCTTCTGTCCCCTTGCTACAGACTACATGCAAAGAATAAAGCAGTATTAGTGTTATTCCCAAGAGACACACGTTTCCCATAAGACACCAAAGCCAAATGTTCTTATTTTAAAAGGTGTACTCCCTCCTCGCTATCTGTTTCTTACCCATGCGTGTTTAAGTACGTACAGTAATAAGAAGTGTTTGCTTGAGTGTGTATATGTGAATTATTTGCTTGCGTATGCACGCATGAACTGTTCACTTGAATCTTCTACGCTTCATATCAATTTCGCTGTGATTGTCTCAGAATTCGCGATTGTCTCCCTTCATTCACGCGATTGTCTCTCTTCATTCACGCGGAAAAGATAGCGCCGTGTCCGTCCAGGTGTGGACTTGCATGTCTACGCAAACAACTCTTAATGTACTGGATAGTCCTTGTTTGCCTCCCATGTCTTGCAGTTTTTAAAAAAATTTTTATGTCGGGCTGGTGGTAAGCAGTGCGTGGCACACAGCCACTTGCTTAATTATACATGTAAAGTTATATTGTGGTTGTGCTCACGAGGTGCACGCATACATATACACATGTGCAAGTGTTAGCTTCTGCTACTGTTTATTTCTCATCCTCAAAGAAACAATCTACTGGGGCAGTTAATCCAAGTCTTCGTCCTTTTCAAACAGCCTTTATCCGTCTCTCTGCCCACCCAACCACATCCATCCATCCACCCATCCAACCATAATTGCATAATGCTTCTTCATTTCTTTTTTTTTTTTTTATGGAAACACAAATAAATCGCTCAACCACTCTGTGTAAATTGCATGATTTTCTTTTTGTGTGTCAGTTCTTACGTACTTGCATATCACTTGCACACTTTACTGGCGCGTCTCCAAGAATAGCTTGAACTTGGCTTTTGTTTTTTGTTTTTTTTTCTTTCTTTTTGTTTTTCTTCCCCAACGGCCTGCACACATAAAGTCATAGACTCATGGGGTGTGTTTTCATGTGTAGCATTAAGAACGAAGACTGAAACTTTTGAAATTTGTTTGTCGACGATTGAATCGCTCCTGGTCTTGGATTTACATCCGAATTGCCTTTGTTCCACATATGCTGAGATATCAGTTATTAATCTTGCTTTGCTTAACAGATGAAGCATGCTTTGTTTTGTTTTTGTTTGTTTTCACTTTAGGGTAACAACTCCAACTTGGTGGATTAAGTGGGATTGTTGCTTAATAAAGAAATATGGGGCTCCTTAACCGTTGGGGATCGGTAGGCTGTTAAATTTGTCAGACACGGGTCGTGTCAGGTATCTCTGTTCCACGCTTATAACTTTTTAACTAAGGGATGTGCTTTCAGTAGAGCCTCTTCGCATTAGGGATCTATGTTCTGAAAATGTTGCAGATCATGTCATGGATGATTACGCCACTGGAATAAATAAATAAATAAATAAAGCTATTTTTAGATGAACAAATTCTCAAAAAGGCTCTTAGGCTTTGAGAGACGTGTCTTCTAAGTTCACGCCAATTGTTCGTGTTGAATTCATGTCTTCTAAGTTTAAACTAACTGTAAGCGTTCATCATTTCTTCTAAATTTAAACTAACTGTAAGCGTTCATCACATCTTCTAAGTTTAAACGAGCTATAATCGTTGAGTCACGTTTTCGAAGTTTAAACGAGCTGTAATCGTTGACAGTCACGTCACGTCTTCCAAGCTTGTATGAGCGTTGAGCGCTAATAGTTCCACGTCCACTACGTTCACACGAGTTGTGAACGCTGACGGTCGCACGTCCACATGTTCAGTGGTCAATACAGTTTGAATCCATGGCCGTCTGTGTGCGAGGCAAATTTTCTTTACCTTACTGTTACCATGTTCCCAAAGGGAGTCTGCTAATAGATTGTGTTATAGATTACCCTTTTTAAAATTTAAAAAGAATGTGGCTTTCGGTGCTACACGCATATGTGTTATCTAATAGCATTCTGCGTTTGTGGGCACTGATAAACACTGTATTATTTTTCTTCTATTGATACTGTAATAAAGGTTTGACGGTAGAGTGGGTAGAGAACAGTTCGTTATCCCGACACACCTGCTCACTTTCTGTGAATATTATACTACCATGTTATACTGTTAATTGAGACTCAATAGATGTCTGATAAAGGAACCCTTCCCCCTCGCCACTACACACAGCAGTCATAGTGCAGTACATGATTTCTGTTATTTACCTGTATAGTATTAGTGCAGTACATGATTTCTGTTATTTACCTGTATAGTATTAGTGAAGTACATGATTTCTGTTATTTACCTGTACTGTACTACTTATGTACATGCTCTCTCTTATTTACCTGTACAGTATTAGTGAAGTACATAATTTAAATATGTGCCGCTTTCATAGTATGTCATAATACATAACCATCCTTTCACGTGATTTTGCTTTTTTTTTTTTAAATTAAAAAAACAACTTAATGACAGAACTAACAGTTAATTGTTATTGTTGTTGCTGGTTTTGTTAAATTCTTTCTCTAAAATAAAATATTTCCGTTTGAATTCACATATCTCTAACACTCCCACGCACGAAGGGTACATTGGGTGGTTGGGTGTGAGTGGAAGACATTAATTGTATAAACTTCAGCATTTGAAAAGACCGGTGCCATCGCAGGAAGTCTGGCCATTGAGATAATACCATTACCCTTGTGAAAATAGCATCTCTCACTTGCTTTCTCACAGACAGCCATAACTGGTGGGCAGCTTGTGTTTTATATATGTTTAGACATGGCATTAATGGAAGGGGTTATTTGACAGATGTAAGCGCACGGCCGCTTGCACAAATGTCATTGGTAGGTGTATGGAAGCCATCTTGCTCAAGCTCCTGGCGAACGGGATCGTTTTCCTGCTCAGTCATAAAAGGCCATCTGTGCATTTTATGAGCCAGTTTAGTTTCCTTATAATTAGCATACGGAGACTGAACATGTCTTTATGAAACAGATACGTTTTCATTAACACCGATCTTTGATTATTTCACTATAGGAATTATAACGTGGGATGTTTATTTGAGAATAGGAAGTTTTGCGTGGGACAATTATTTCGCTATAGGAATTATGATTTAAAATGAATTCTTTAGCTTAGGAAATGGAATGTGGGGTGATTATTTTCGCGTAGGAGTGAGGACGTGGGATATTATTTTAGCGTAGGAAATAGGACGTGATATATTGTGTCAGGAGAGAAAGTAGGACGTAGGACGTGATATATTATGTCAGGAGAGAAAGTAGGACGTAGGACGTGATATATTATGTCAGGAGAAAAAATATGACGTAGGACGTGATATGTCAGGAGAGAAAGTATGATGTAGGATGTGATATGTCAGGAGAGAAAGTATGGTGTAGGATGGTTATATCAGCGAAGAATGTTTGACAGTGATTGTACAGCATAGGAAATATGATATAGTAGAATATTCTTGCTCCATCTTCGGACGTATGATTAGATCGAATTTATACTTTTATAATTGGAAATGTACATTTGCATTCCCCCAGGTATGTCACATGATTCCAACGAAGTCTTATGTCAAGAGCAGTATTAAATTTGCTATAACGTTAATTTATATGCATGTATATATATATAGAGAGAGAGAGAGAGAGGAGAGAGAGAGAGAGAGAGAGAGAGAGAGAGAGAGAGAGAGAGAGGTATGTTGCTGTGAATGATATCTGTTGGTTAGAGTGTTTGTTGTGTTTAAAATCCTGTGCTTACAATGCACGCACATTCCGCTTGCATTCAGTCCACAAGCAAACAGGCTAATTTGTCCGGGCAGTGCAGCCTAGTTAAAGAGAACTCCCACAGCCAAACGCTGTTAACCTTTTGCATCATATCGTCATTTTATTTACACTGTCTTCACCTGTTGCAGCAGACAACTCCTTCGCCGCTGCCCTCTCCCAGGTCACACGCCTTGCTGTCGGGTGGTGAAGATGATCGAGCCTCTTCGGACGAACACCAGCACAACGGCTCTCTACCTGCAAGGAGTTCTTCGCGGGACCGCTTGAGCGACGTGAGTAGTCGAAGCCGTGGCTGGCTGGCTGGCTGGCTGGCTGCAATGCTTTGTCCTAATGAAATGGGTAGTCAGTGTCTTGCAGTGTGCGTGGGAATGTTTATAAGAGGGCTTTTGGGAGCAGAAAATCCCACTGTATCCACGATAAGTTCCGTGCTACCCCAAACAATAAACCTAGGTCAGCGAGCGATGTCGATCCCGGCCGGAAGCGCTCCCCATAATTTCAGCTTAGTCAGAGCCAGATATAGACTGTAGCGCTCCTTTCCTCTAAGATCGCAGCAGTGGCAAGACCAGAATCACAAACCCGAGGCCTTCTGTTAGTTAATATCATTGTGTTTGACCAGTGACAGGTAACAACAGACCGACCAGTATGCTTCCACCAACCTTCCTTTCGATTTATTTATTTATTTTTATTTTTATATTTTTGGGGGGGAGGGCGGGGCTGCGAAACATAATGCTATAGTTAGTTAACACATTAAAGAATCCGTAGATGTCTATATTACGAGCACAAAAAAGCTTGAAAGAAAACTGTATTAATCATGATTTTCTCTTCAAAAGACGTTGAAGAATTCCTTTAGGTCTACACTTTTGTGACGTATGAATAAACAGAATTGTACTATGTGAATCGCTTGTATCTGTTTTATCAGGATTGTTTGGACAATATAAAACGTTTGATGAACAAGCCATTCTAAAATAAGTAAAACGTTTTGACTTTGTAGAAATCTTTTCTCTGCAGTGACTTAAAATTTTACTCGAAAGACGTCGGTAGGCAAGCAGATTCAGTATTGTTTGAAAGTGTGTTATATGTGTGTGTGTGAGTGTGGACAAAATTATGTTGTTGTTTATCTTTACTGACTACTCCATTCCTGTTGAAAATGATATCTAGACGACAAAGCAGTCGGAAAATAGCCTTACACCCAGCTTAGTTATTATCGAGGGTGGCAGTACTAAAAAATAGTTTTACACCCAGCTTAGAGTTATTAGCGAGAGAGGCAGTACTAGAAAAGAATGGTTGAACAAGTTCTGAGAACAGTAACGTTGTCAGTAACATTAATTAATACAAGCTTGAAGATTGAAGCCCATCATCTACTAAATGCGAAGTCAGCTAGCGGGTGCTTTTGATTTTAAATCTGTTCGAGCACTCGGTCATAAATTAAACTTCTTTCTTTAGTTCGTTCATATCTTAAAATAGTGTGTGTGTGTGAGTGAGAGAGAGAGAGAGAGAGAGAGAGAGAGAGAGGGAGAACGAGAGAGGACTGAAAACGATTGTGTATTTATTTATGACTACCCGTTTCTCTGTTCTAAATGATTTTATTACATTTGAAATTTTTTAATATTGTAACCGCCCCCCCCCTCCCCCCTTGTTTTTTGACCCACACTGAGCCAGTTTGATGTGTTTTAAAGCTAGCATTTCGTTTTTGAAACCACCTCTCATCAGTCTCAGTCAGCACTCCCTCACCACTCTCGCTATCGCTCTCACTACTCTCTCTCCCCCTCCCCCCTCTCTAGCTCTCCCTCACCACTCTTCAAACAGAAAAATAGTTGCCCGTCTTTTTTGACGAGTTTTATTTTTTCTGTTACCTGTAAACAAGCCAAGTAGTCTTTCTGTCATCTGTGAACTAGCCAACAAATACATATATCTGTACACGAGCCGAAAAGTACTTCTGCCTTCTGTAAGCACGCCATAGAGCATTCTGTATGTGGAACAAGAGTCATACACATATGCTTTGTAGAAAAAAAATAGTTATTTACTCGTTGTTGTTAAGGAGGCCGGAACTCGAGTTGGTAAATCTGGAAAAAGACGACGCGCAGTGAAATAAAGCAAATGGGATTTGCTCGTGGGCGGGGGCCACTCTCTACATGTCGGCTCTTTCCCTCTCACCACACACTCCTTCCGGATGAAAAAAAAATAGTAGTAAAAATAATAATAAGACTTTTGGAGCAGTTTTGACAACTCAGCAGAGGGTTTATTTTTAAACAAGAAGGAAACTGAATGGAAACACTACCCAAACAAAAACCGCAGTGGCATATCACGGCTTTAATACCCGGCGGCATTACAATAATTATTTGTGCTGTCGTGAGGAGAAATGGGGCAGAAAGATAGGAGAAAGCTGTCGGTTCAGCGCTATGAAAGCCCGCGTAGGCCAAAATCCCATCAATTATTTCTGGATAGTTTCTGCAGGCAGTCCAATCTCCTGGATCAATTCCCCATGAGGTAGCCAGCCAGCAGCACAAGGAGAAAGAGATGCATTGGGGATGGGGGGGGGTGCGGAGCAGGATGAGGAATTTTTTGGAGGGGGAGAAAGGGGCGGGTGGTGGTGGACATGGATTGGAAACAGCAGTCCTTGCAAATGAAGTGATGGCTCTTTCATCGTCTGTCTGCCGGTGTTAGTGGAGGGAAATTATCCCCTACAAAAAATTACACACACCCCTCTTTTTTCTCCACCCTGGAGAAAAATTGTCATGCGATATTTGTGCTCAAACGTATAATTTGCATTGATAGTAGATTGTTTCAGGTTTTGTTTCATTTTAGTATGTTGTTGAAATTTTTAGCTACAAAGGAAATATTAGTCTATGATGAAAAGTTTAGTAAAGTTGGAATACAATCGCCTCGGAATTATTTTAAAAACTTATTACCGCTGTAGGAATGTGCATTCTTTAATAACGGGAGATAATTCAAGGGTCTGTGCTGTAAGTTTCAGTTTAGTTTTTATTTCGAATATTTCTATTTTTAGGTTAGAGTTCAGCGTTACCCATCACAGAACTAACATTTTAGAATTAATACAAGTGTCGGGCAACGTCACGTGACCAGGTCGCCACTTCTTTTTATTGGTTGCTATTTTACATTACTACAGACTATTTATAAAAATTATGTTAATTACATAAATTCTGACTATAGTTATTTGTTCTCCTAGAAATCTTAATCGTAAAGAGAAATACTAAATGAATTATATAATTTATAAACTAAGACTTTTTCTTTTAAAAAAAATGCTATCAAACATAAGAGAAAAAAATACCACAGGCATTTCAAATAAATACTAGTGAATAGTGAAAGAGTAATTTTAAAAAATAGTTAAGAAATTATATATACTGTAGTTCCAGTTTGTTTTTAAATTCTTATATATATGTCAAAAAAGGGGTAGGAGTGTGAACCATTCATCTATTTTATGACAGATTTTACACAATAGCTCTCCATCTTTTCCATTTTGACAGCATAATTCCATTAGAGGTGAGAGACTTTGCATAAACCAGCTTGTCATTTGGCAACATTATTCCTTTGGGTGGGGGGAGGTGGTTAAACTGATAATTGCTAATTCTGTATCAGTGTAAATTCATGATTCATATCTTTGAAAATGATTTTCTTTTTAATTGGTGATGGCCTATGTTTTGATTATTCCGAAACTGTTCAAAATATGAACAGAGTATTTCCGTATTGTTAATAATAAAGTCACCCTTCTCAGAACTTAAAACAGTAAAACTTAGTGGAAGGCTAAGCAAACAAACAAAATTTACTTTAGTTTAGTTGCTGTCACAAAATAATTAAAATATGCCAACAAAATGTAATAATCGACACTTTACACTATCCTGCTGTATTGTTATATTATTTTCTAAACCAGGCATCTCATTTTTAAAAAAAGAAAAAGGAAAAAAAGAGATGTTTTTCCATGGCTAATGTAATTTACGATGTCAAACTTGCCATTACCATACTTTTACTTGCCAGCCCTATCTATGGTTAAAACGTCATTGCACATATCACACTTTTGTTTTCAAGACCTATACAGTACCTTCATATCCCGTGCACACACTCTTACGTTTGTTTATTTTTTTAAGCGATGATGAGTTCATTTGATGGGAGAGGAAAAGAAAGTCCTGTTTTTTTTTGTTATTTTGTGTATACATTCTTATCCATCTGTAAGTCAAGGGTTAAAAAAAAAAAATTCTAACATGTTGTTTAAACAACCTCCAAGGAGTTGTTTGCCCTCTTCCATGCACCCATCCCTCCATGGACTACACGAGCAGTTTGGTTGACGTGGGCTTGGAAGGGGAGGGAATTGAATGTAAACTGTCCGCGTCTTTGATTTGTCACTAGGTGTCGGCGCGTGCTCATCTGGGCTGAAGACTGGTTGGGAGTAATTTGATCCCATGATTAACTCGCATGTACCCAGCTCTGATAAACAATGCATGAGGGGATGGGGGATGAAAAAAGATAATTTGATTCTCTTATTAACGTGCTTTACACAGATCTGGCAAGATAGCGGTGAAGATGTACGTTTGTTTAAACGAAAGCGTAATTGTTGCATAGGACCTTGTCCGCTGGCGGAAAGGGAGACTAATCGTGAAGAGAGATGTGCAAGCAATCCCACCCTCTCCATTATTTAAATTTGTAATTTGTTTTAGAACTTTTAGCACGGGATTAGAACTTTGAATTATGTGCACCGGTAGAAGGCTAGAGCGATTTTTGGGGGGGTTTGCCCGTGTAGTTTACATGGTAAATTAAAAGTAATATACAAACTATCGCATTCGATATAATATCCAGATTGTAAGATCTGGGGTACAACATTGTGTCGTGTGTATCCTGTTTAGGTAACAGGCACACTAACACAATTCACTTGTATCATATATCGAGAGCAACGCATAATCTCGTGTATCCTGTGTTCACAACGCCATGCATTCCACTTGTATCCTATGTTGACAACGCCACGCAATCCACTTGTATCCTGTGTTCACAACACCAGTCAGTTCACTTGTATCCTTAACTGTAGCGAACACAATCCATATGCACACTGAGAACACAAACCACTTGTTTCTGGTATTGATAGGAAACAATAACAAATGCACACAATCCATTAATTCTCATTTCAAAAGAAACGCAGACCATTTGCATATTATCACGATATCAAAACGTAAATCCTGCAGTAATAGCAAACATAGTTCATTTGTGTCCTGTATCAATACCAACACAGAAACACACAAATACACAGCTCACTTTGTATCCTATTTCAATAACAACATGAATCACACGATAATTCACTTTTTTGGGAATAGTCGGGTTAGAAAATTTTGTCGAACATTTTTGGCAAAAGCAAGCATTATGATCTGGATCTGAAGTTTCCAATATACATGAACCCAACACTACTGTCTAATCTTTAGAGTTACAAAACCAGAATCAAACACATTACTAATATTATCAGCAACTTTCAGATTTCATTGATCCAGATTTACAAACAGCACTAACAGTACTTAGATATATGCCCAAATTTAACAAACACAGTTTAATATATACAATAGAAAAGAGTTTTACTAACAGCACCCACATTTTTACCTAGATTTTTCAAATACTATTGAAAGTTTGACATGAATCTAGTTAACAGTCATACTGCCTTTAACTCCCTACAGTCATGCTTATATGCAAAATTTGACCCAGGATTTTGTTACTTTATTGTTGTGAAAAGTATTTTCTAACACGTCTGTTTGTGAAAGGTACTTTGAACAGGAGAAATGTCTCTTACATTCTGAGGATTATATTATTTTCTATCTATAATATACTGCACTTCTCAAATATGGGTCTGGGATCAGTAGAGCAATCTCATTGTTGCACATACACACTCTACCCAGTATTAATCCTCATATTAAGGATAAATACTCGGACTAGCACTGACCTGCCATATATCCCATAGACATACTTTTGGTGGACATCCACATTCAGACACCTGTATGCCCGGCTTCAGTTTATCATGTAATACCCACACCGTCATGTAAAAGGGTCTTTTTCCCCCAAATATATCACCTGGAAATAAATAGTGGATGTTAACAAGAAATAGAAATTTATTTAATAATATAAATTTACCTATATTCATTGCACAACATAATTATAGCATTTAATCAAATATAAAATATGGACACAGACATGGCAATATGGCTCAGATTTCAGTGATAATCTTATTGGCTGTTCTGTCAATAAGTCAGAGTTTGGTACTTTCTACAGCCCAGTAGTCAGTGTTAATTATAGTTTCTCAGCATTCATTTCACTCTGCACAGAATATTCCCGAAATATTATCACTGACCTTTGACATATACAATGTTCTTAACATCTCAGAGAAGACAGAGGTTATTTAGATAGAAAATCTTTTAAGGTTGACTTGACCTGAATTGTATAATTTTGTCCTCCCTGCCCTTTCCCTAGCCATGGGATAAAAATGAGTGATGTCAGATGGGATGGATGTTCATACATTCACACCAGAGGGTGGTCACTTGTGGCCGAATGTCAGTTGTAGTTCATTGCAGGATCGCGAATCAAGCATGGAATACTGAGTGACAAGGGAAGAAGAAGGCACTGCTAGATTTTCCCTGCAAAAACAGTGTCATGCTTGAACATTTTGATCGATCTCACATTATCTATTTCTCCCTTTAAACAACTCATCAGATACATCTTAGTAATTATAGAGCTCACATTATCTATCTCTTCCTTTAAACAACTCATCAGGTACATCTTAGTAATTATAGAGCTCAATTATTCAGCTCTCTCAGCCGTGACTGAGAAATAAATAATGAAATTGCGTTACATGTTTCCATTACAAATTATGTACATCTTGCTACACAGTCAGGTTTAATTAAATACACAGATCAAAATTATGCTATTAAAATCTCTGAATCATTATGAGGACACTCTACAGAAAATCTAATTTGCCGACATCTGCTTGCTACAAAGCACAAAGTCTGCCTTACCGTAGTTACATTAGCATTAATAACAAGAATAAAAATAAACTGCATTTTATCATATAATGTTCATAAATATAGTGTGTGCATGAGTGTGTAATAAAGTGACAAATGGGGGATAGAGTGGAAATAGATATCACATTATTGTCATTTGCATACAACCTATAAAAGTAAAGGATTAGACAGTATGTTATCTACAATATCATGAGATTTCAAACAAATTGAGTATTAACTTTTTATTAGAATGCAAATGGTTAAGTTAATTTTTTTTTGTATATATTTTTGTTAATGTTCCCCACCTCTTTGTGTCCCCTTTCCGTGTGTGAATTTCACACAGACATACAGACATAACCTTTATACACCATATTACATTAATCCTTTTGAAATCTTTGCAAAAGATTATTAAGTTGAGATGAAAGTCTTGTGATTATAATAACTTTTCACTGAATTAATTTTCAGAATTTCATTTCTACTGCATATATTTTTGTAGATGATATTTATCTAGCTTATGTGTTCAGCAGTTATGTGAAACAGTGAGTGTGTGTGTGTGTGTGTGTGTGTGTGTGTGTGTGTGTGTGTGTGTGTGTGTGAGTGAGTGAGTGAGTGAGTGAATTGAATTTATTGATGCATTGAGCCTGTAACCATATAATTGTTCTATAAATATTTGTTGCTAGAGTTGAAGAATATTAGTTGCAAATATGAAAGAAGTGGAACACATTCAGTATTTGCATGTGAACTAGCTAAGTGTGCAGTATTTGTTTCTATACGTGTATGTGTTTTTCTTCCTCCAAACATGAAGAGTAGTAAATAAGAAATTTGGGAGAAAATTATTTTGAGAAAAATGTATATTTGACTGAATAATGAAAATAATTAGCAGCCTCATTGGTGTATGCTCACATTCAGCACCACTATAAAGCAAGTAAATTAAAAGAATATCAAGAAATTCTTGGTGTGTGCATCTGAACAGAGAATCAGTTTCAGAAATGCTGTACACTGCCATCACTGAGCTTAAAATTATTACAGCCTGGAGACTGCAGTGACAGTCTGTGGAGCTTGCATTCACCCCTCCCCCCTCCTCCCCCTTTCAGCCAGGATAATAACTTAATGATTTTTGTCTGCTTCCTAGCCTTGGAGAGATGTTGTGAGTAACTCTGGATTAAGTCCCCTGTGTAAATGCATTCACAGACAAGTTGTAGGCCTCTAGAGCATTGGAAGTTGCAACTAAAAATTAATACAGTGCCCGTAGATGTAACTAGTTCAGACTTGTATTTCATTGCTATTTAGCCAAGTGAAAATGTATTGTGCTGTTCTTGCCAATACATCTAACCTTAAATTTCCTTTAAAAAAAAACTATTGAACTAAGAGAATATTAACATGCCAGCTTTAATTTTTATAAAGTGCAAGTAGTTAAGTATAATGGGCATGTATTAAATGTCATCTTTTTTAAATGATATATATAATCAATAATTCGTCCAACCAGCGATATTATTTGATAATTTGTTACACATTTTAATATTAAGACATATAAATACGTGTGTTTTGATTTAATTTGTTAAACCATTGTTGAAGTTTTAAGTGTCCAAGTTCTTTTTTAAAGTCAAATTTTCTGCAAAGAGTCTTGAATTTAGAACCATCTGGTTGAAATTATAAATTATTTTTTTTAAGAAACAAAGTTACATAGGCAATGATGTTTACATTTATTTTTAATTTTATATGTTTTAATTTTGTGTTTTGTTTTTTCAGACGAGTACACATTCCAGTTCTGGCCAGGGTTATGTGGTAAGTGTCATTCTTGCTAAAAGACTGTATAAAGAAATGGATAATTCACTCAGGAAGTGCTTATAATATGCTGTACACTTAACAGTTTTAATATACAGCAAAACAGATGTTATGGAATGAGACAGAGAGGAATGAATACCCATTCACATTTGTTTTTCTTTTCTTTTTTTTGCTACCCAAGAAAACTTCACTTTTCTGTAAACAGTCTACTCACAGTAATCACATCCAACTAGTTTACTTTCTTGAACTGAAACTTCAAGCTTTGCTAAACCTTACTTTCTGTCTTTCCCTTGGCTTTCCTTTTGGCTATTTTTCATCCAGTGCAACCATCAGATAGAGACAACAACAACAAAATAAACCTCCTAAGGATTATTGGCGATACGTATGTTTGCTTTGGCACAATCCACAGTGTAGTATGGAATTTGCGTGTGTGTGTGTTTAGGAGTGTGGGGGTGATGTTGATGGTGTGGGGGGAGGGGGGATCTAGGGACTGACAGAGCTCCTGGTGACGGAGAAACAGCATTGTTGCAGCTGGTAATGGCATGTAGCTATTGCACTTAGTCCTTTACTGGCTTTATACATATAACATTTGTTCTCTGTCTCCCTTTATTGTTATACAACCCACGTTTGCTCTAGTTGACTTGCCGGATGATAGATAACACTTGATGTATTAAAAGAACAGTGATGATAGCTTGGTTTTACAGCTATCTTTAAAAAAAATAAAAAATAAGTGAATAAAAATGATTGTGCATGGGGTGTGTTAATTTTTTTTTTTTTTGGTTGTTGTTGTAATAATTTACAATACCACTGAGGTCTATTCTATCATGAAACACACTCAATACTTTCAAGTACAATTCTTTAGAGATTATAGTCATAAGTTTATTTTACTGGCTATTCAAAGATTCTCGGGAAAGGTCGGTAGCACTAAAACATAATTACAGCACTGTGAACTTCATTGAGAGTTGGGTGAGAGATGTCATTTGGTTAGATATTTGGTATTTAAATTTGAAAGTAGAGATGAAACTGGAAAATAAACCTATAAATAATAATGATGCGCTGTGTTCACGTTAGCAGCAGTGTTTGTTCTTGTAGCGAAGTTTTCTTTCATTTCTAATGAGAGCATAAATATTGCAAGAGTAGCAAAAAAAAAATGTTTTAAGACTTCTGTAGATATTTGTGCGTGCGCTTGTGTGTTTTTGCATGTATGTGTTGTATTTATTCTTTTCTTGAACCATCTTTGTTGAACACTCGTTCGCAACAGAACGGACTTTCAATATCATTACATGTATTTTTACCTCTTAGCGGTTATGTATGCATTCATGCACATGTAGCGGATATAATTGGTGAATTGGTAGATTTGCTAAAGGATAAAGAGATCACCAGAGACAGGAGAGAGAATAAAAATCGAAGGGAAAAATTTTACGACTGGCAGTGAGTTGTGTCCCCACTCAGGAGTTATTTTGCTATAAGTATAACATCACCCTCGCTGCTTTCCCCCTTGCGAAGAATGGAAGGCAGAAGCGAATATTTCACTGCGATTTATCGACCACATGAGCTGTAGATTGTAATGCTATAGAAAGCAGTACTGTAACTTGTCTGGCCTCTCAGACATGTTTTTTGTTTTGTTTTATTTTTCTCCAGGATTTGGCTGGCTTCGCTGGCATGACCATTTGTTTACCTGACTGTTTCAACTTCCTTGCTTCAGTTATTTTTTAAAAAAAAGAATGTACTCCCTTAGTCCATGTAATGTTATGGAAATCTCTGTGTGTGTGTTTGTGTGTGTGTGCTTTAATTTGTTTTTGCTGTTGTATCTTTTTCGTTAATAAATGATTAGAGGCTTCTCATTGTATTTTAACTTTCCGTGCATTTGCATATTCTTTGAAGTACACCTGCTTATAATTACCACCGGATAGAGAACTTTATTATTATCATTTATTTATTTATTTGCTTGTTTGTGTGTGTGTGTGGTAGAATTAAAAACGAATAAATCATCTTGGCTTTCAAGGTTCTCTCTTTGAGTGTGGAAAATGCTGTGTACTGGTCTCCCAACCTAGGAAGCCAGGTGTTAAGTCTCACCTGATCGTGGGGATTGCCCATTGAGTGTACTCTTCTCCCTAGACCTTCTTACTAGCTTTACGCATCATGTGTCGAACTGCACAAAGTATCCCCAACACCCCACTCCAACTCCAACTTGTTGAACTACGTTTTGAACTTGATTGTAAAGGGCTTAGCGATCAAATGACATGTAACGACTTTAATAGTTGAAAGGATAGTAAGTTTAGTAGCAAGTAGTGGCCTTTCGTATTTAATTTGTCACGAACTCTGCCAGTTGATTCAGGAAGCACAGTTCAGTTTCAAGTGCACACTTTAGACTGAGAGCCTCGGGTTCACAGACAAATAAGGGTCCGATCCGTAAGATAACTGGAGTTAACTCCTAATTCCTCTATTATAGTTTTGAACCGTTTGTATAGAGTTTGAATGTGGTCTTACACACGCAGAGAGAGAGAGAGGGTGAAGAGTGGCTAGTCCTGCTGTGACAAAAGTAATGTTGTCATTGTAAATGTTAGTTATAAAGTTGTGTGTCAGTCACTGAAAATGGATTCATTGTTGTTGTCAATGTAAATGTTAGTTATAAAGTTTTGTCAGTCAGTAAAGAGGAATTCAGTCAGTAAAGAGGAATTCAGTATTGTTGTCATTGTAAATGGTAGTTCTGAAGTTTTGTCAGTCAGTAAAGAGGAATTCAGTATTGTTGTCATTGTAAATGGTAGTTCTGAAGTTTTGTCAGTCAGTAAAGAGGAATTCAGTATTGTTGTCATTGTAAATGGTAGTTCTGCTCTGTCCTTGCCAGTTCTAGTAGTGGACTACCCTTCATTGCTTTTGGTTTTTTGAGGAGTATTTGAAAAAGTACATCAGTAATTCGTGTTTTCTGTTTCTTTGGTCAAGCAGTTGTTAAAATGTTTAAGTAGTACTTAAATCACAGTTGTGTGAACATGCCCCTCGAAACAAACGCAATCAAGCAGTTGTTAAAATGCTTATGTAATACTTAAATCACAGTTGTGTGAACATGCCCCTCGAAACAAACGCAATCAAGCAGTTGTTAAAATGCTTATGTAATACTTAAATCACAGTTGTGTGAACATGCCCCTCGAAACAAACGCAATCAAGCAGTTGTTAAAATGCTTATGTAATACTTAAATCACAGTTGTGTGAACATGCTCCTCGAAACAAACGCAATCAAGCAGTTGTTAAAATGCTTATGTAATACTTAAATCACAGTTGTGTGAACATGCTCCTCGAAACAAACGCAATCAAGCAGTTGTTAAAATGCTTATGTAATACTTAAATCACAGTTGTGTGAACATGCCCCTCGAAACAAACGCAATCAACGTTAACACAAAAGTGCAGTTCTCGCTTCCCCCAACGAACAACAACGACGACCATGACAGAAAAACAAGCAAAAACCCTTGGCGGGCTTTATTGGTTGATGAATAAATATGAGGTTCTGATAACATTCTGCTGTGTTCCTATTAGTGGGGGCCTTTAGCTCGTGGCATTCCAGTTTGATTCAGCCTCCAAGGCAGGGTAGGATGGGCTCATACGCCTTCTCATAGCTTAATGTACACTTTGACTTTAAAGAAAAAATATATTGATCGACTGTTAAGTTTTTACCTTGAAATTCTGACTTTATTATTCTCCCCCCCCCGGCCATCGAATTTATTCTTCTCACAATAATTGTTTTTTTTTTCTTTCTTTTTGCAATTTGCTATCGTTCACATCACCGCTTTGGTTTGAATTGGATTCCTTTCATACCTTGATCGATGATCGAAGTGAGAACGATATCCTTGTGGGTCTTGGTAGGCGGGGTAAGGAATTGATGCATTTAGCGGAATTGTATTGTTGTTTTTACCTCCACCACCCCTGTGTTTAATAAAAATACAAATGGCCATAGCTTTGTGGCTACATATCCCTTGCTCTTGTCGATTGTAGTCACTGATAGTGCAAGTAGATGCCAAAAGCCTGTGCGCCAGTGTAACTGATTGTCAGAAGCCCGGGTAAAAATATAATCAGTCGGTTGTTTGTGTTTTAGGATAGGTTGGTGTAGTAAAACTATATATTGGAGTATTTTTGTGCAAAACTAAGAGACACTATTACTAACATTATTAATATGCCACTCTGTTTTGAAATGAGTTTTTTTTTGTGTGTGCTTTCGAATAAACTGTTTACCCGACTTGATCTTGTCACTGTCTGTGTGTGTGTGTGTGTGTGTGTCTGCGTGTGTTGTGTTACATATGCGCTAAAGAATTGTCTGGAATGGCGAGCTGCGTTATAGAGGAAGTGAGAAATAAAATAAAAACCAATTGACAGTAAGTTTGAAGAATGAAAGCTAGACACCAATATCTTTGTCGCCGTCAGGACTCGCCAAACGCGTTCGCTGCAAAATAAATTCGGGATGTCCTCAGTATATAAACCAGTTTTTTAAAAAATAAAATAAAATTTTTCACTTTTGTTTGCAGTGATGGTGTTGCACGTAGTACCATCGCGCGATGAAGTACTAAATGTTACTTAAGGGTAAGAAGTAAAATGAAATTTTAAAATAAAACCATAATAACACTGTAGACTTGCTTTAGATAAATAGAAGACAAGACAGGTAAATAAATATGTATAGGTAGGTAGGAAGGACGGATACTCGCTCAATGTACATAGATGTATATTACTATTAGTGACTTTGGTTTTAAGCGTATGTCAGAGTGATAGTGGGTATGTTCGACAATCTTCAGTTAGAAGGTTGTTTTCTTTTATTAAATCCCAAGGAAACTATACCGTACAGAGTTCATTAATACAAAAAAAGAGCCGCAAGAAAATAGTTTTACCGGCCATCTAATGTGTTCAAGCAGATGATGGAACGGGGCCAATTTATTTACACGAAAATAAGTGTGTGTGTGTGTGTGTGTGTGTGTGTGTGTGTGTGTGTGTGTGTGTGTGCTAGTGTATAATTCATTTGTACAAAGCTGTGGTTTGATTCTTCCTCGCAGTGCATTTTGTTGCAAATATTGCCAACTGAAGCAGAAATACTCTGCACTACTTGATCACGAATCAGCATTCTTCATCACATTTTTTTTAACACGGCAAGGGTTAATTTTGAAATCAGTGGGTGTTTGCGCACGACCGTGATAGGCCACACTCAAATGAATTATCTCCCTCAACAGACTGTTGCCGTATATCTAGTGCCTTCTTGGGATGCAGTGTGTTTCTAGAGCAGTCTCAGAGATAGGGCTGTATGAATTTTATTATTCAATTCACTTAAAACGTTCATCATTTGAAATCAATATCAGATTATTTTTTTTATTCAGAAAAGGAAAAAAGTGTCAGTTTTGTTTGTGGTATATAAATGTATAATTTCTAAATTTTGTATATGAGGGGGAAAAAAGTGTTTGAAAGAGATTTTATACTTATATAGGTCTAAACCCCCCCCACACCCCCAAGAAAGAAAGAAAGAAAAAGAAAAAAGAATACATTTTTTTAAAAATCCCATTAATTAAGACTTTTGGTACATATACATTTTTCTGTAGTATTTATTTGTCTTAATTGCAATTATACTTGTAAAAGCCTGCATATAGTATTTAAAATTTGTTTATTCTCATATGTAACCTCATTATGTGTGTGAGAGAGAGATAGAGAGAGAGAGAGAGAATGTGTTTTGAAAATTGTCCCAGAAGTCGCTTGAGTTTCTGCCCCTCATGATTACGTAATAAGATATACAGTTATTTACTCACCCCACCCCGCCCCTTTAAATAAGCATAAGAAAATAAGTTTTTGTTGTTTGCACGAAGAAAGATATGTTAGCTGATATGCAAGCTAAACGGCTATTAGCATAATTACGCCAGTTCTGAACTTGTGGCTTGCCGTGTAGACAGTTCACAACCTTCTCGTACAGGGAACGCAAGATCTGTTATGCTTGACCTGTGATGGAATCTTGATTAGGTTAAGCTTCAAGAACGGAGGCCACGTCGTGCTACTGCGTACAGTCAGCAGTGCCCCTTCCCCCCCCCCCCCCCAGTCAGCACCTCGACACACTGACTGTTGTGTAAGCTTTGATTTACATTTATGTGCTTACGGTAAACCGGACCCCCCCCCCCCCTAACCACTCACATACACAGTCTCCATCCTACTTCGCGTTTTATATTTACCTTTACGCGGATGTGGCGAACTGAACACCCACCCCACCCACTCGCCCCCATCACTGACTAATCTGGCACTTTGCATTCAGAGTGGCGAAATGCGGTGCCCGGTAAGCGGTGCCTTCAGATGAAAAGAGAGCTGACAACGAGCGATAAAACTGCCAAGGCACGTCGTGCTCGCCTTTAGATCGCTCTTAGCACTTTTTTATTAGCGTTTACTTCTAAGTACTTCTGCTCCATACCACCCTTACCCTCGCTCACACACACCCCCCACCCCGCCCTCTTCACTCGCGTTTTTCCCCCCCCCTCATCTTGTAGCAAGCACTTGTGGCTTTAGTTTAGACTTAGAGGGTGGGACGTAACAAAGGTTCGTTCATTTCACCAGCTAGCAATAGAAGTTCAAAACATTCAAGTATGGATGGGGTTTCGCATAGTCACTGGAAAGTGATAGAAGTATGATTATGGTAAAGAGGGTGGGCAGAAGGATTAAAACTAGGTGCGAACCAGTTGTCTTGACTAGTAACACACTATATCGTCGTAAGACAGACCTGTCGTCTTGAAGACTAGATGCGGAACGTTCATCTTAAAGACTAGTAAAATGTGTTTGATGGCTAATTCTATTTATGGCGGAAAGCACAGTCATATATTCATTATGCTTTGGCATCAGTCTTTACAAAGCATAATGAATATATGACTTTGCTTTTAAAGACTAGTCACGTGTCCAGTGACTACTTGAAAGTGTGTATAGCCGTAACGTAATGGAATGGAGACATTGTAAAACTAGTTCTGTTCTGATTGATACCACGTATATTAAGTGTTTACAGTATAATATATAACTGATCTTTGTGAAATTTGTGAGATAATCATTAAATATCAATTCAATAATAATAATATATCTCCATTTTGACTTGCCTACAATATGGGTGATTTTGTGAGTTTTTTGTGTTACGTTCATTGATGATAAGAAGGAAGTTAAGAGTAGGGGCGCGGAACAATGTTGTCCTTGACTGTTCGCATGGTTAATACTCTAACGTCTAACCCCTACTGTGATCATCACGAACAATGTTGTCCTTGACTGTTCATATGGTTAATATTCTAATCCCTACTGTGATCGTCACGAACTAATCTAGCGACTCACGTTTGTTAGTTGCACATTTCTCGTGTGATTCACCTTTTCTAAATGTGCTTCGGTTTCCGTGGAGATGAAGTAGGGCATGCCATTAAGAATGCACTAGCCAAATCCTACCGCTGATTGAGGGGTAGCTAGTTTCTTTAGGAAAATAAGAATAGACTGTCTTCAGTACTATCACATCCGAAATTGTGAACTAAATTGAAGCAACAAACATGGCTGTTCTCAGAACATAGTTTAACACGCGTAAACTCTCAGATGTGTTGCTTCTCCTGAAGATTATCAGTTCTAGAGACAACGTGTCTTACAATGAGAACGAATTTAATTTCCGCTGCTAAGTCAAACATTTAACTTATTACATTTGTAAAAAATCAACTTTATACAACACACACACAGACAAACATACAGTAAGTTTAATTCGTTTACCTCTGTTAATTCTCTGACCATTTCCATTAGCACAATGGGTCCAAAAGGAAAACTTCCTGTCTCAGAAGAGAAATAGAAGATCATGGAGTAATTTAATTTTAATGAACTTTCACCTGTATAGCTTAGTGATTTGATCAAACTATTTTAAGTTTTCTAAACCTTGTGGCCTTGTTTCCGTTAGCAGACTAAATCGTTAAGCCTTGGTATTTTTAATATACACTGTACTTTGAACATGCTTTAATTGTGACCACTATAAAATAACGGGCTGTTGAAATAGACGCGGTGGCTAGTGGTGCCTGTTTGCTTTCTAATGAAAATATACTAATATATACTGTTATGTTAAACACAGCACACGCGCCGATTATACTCACAACACATTCCTCTGTTAAGTCGACATCATTATCACTTAATTAATTCTTAAATGATTCTATTTATGGCGGAAGCCAAAACGAATTCAAAGAGCAACAAATCAAACAAAGCGTTTGAAGAATCAAATATTTCTTATGCCGTTAAAGTGTTAAGATAAATACTTTCTCGGCAATGACTGACAAACTTGTTCGGATTAAAACAGTAACAAAATAGCTCAACTCTGAATTAGTTGGGTAAATACAAATATCATAAAAACATGATAATATTTTTTTTTTTGGGGGGGGGATAAATGCCATTTCTACTAAAATCTGGCAGGCATTTATTAAAAAACGAAAAAGGAAAGGAAAAATAAGTATGGTCGTGACGTTCCATCCCTCCGTCAGCAGCGAGCAGTGGCTTGATATGAATGTAATCGAATATGAGGCTATAATCGATTGAGGTCAATAATGTCAGGAGCATAACGCATTCTTTTGCCATTACTGAGCCTACTGTTTTCCAGTCCAGTCTCATAGATATGTCATATCAACAAGATTCTTCGTGCGGTCGAGAAATGCATGTGCCTAGTGTGTGTACTTGGTGGAACAGGTCTTCGTGATTAGTATGCAGAGATAAATGCTATTACACTTGTCTTTGTGTGTGTGTGTGTCCATTCTCATCTATTACATTGATGCACTACAGAAGATTGTTTAAGTGGTTGAAAAAGACAGTGTGTGTGTGTGTGTGTGTGTGTGTCGCATTACTGAGGCACTGGCAAAGAGTGAAAACGTTTCTTTTCATGGTCAATTTTCTTTCGTTCCCTTCCTCCTCCCCCCCCCTCGTTTTTATATTTGTAAACCTGTCATGTCAGATAGGCTTGTAGCGAACACCCGGTACTGTGTAAGGCAAAACCTGTCATGTCAGATAGGCTTGTAGCGAACACCCGGTACTGTGTAAACCTGTAAGGCAAAACCTGTCACTCACTGGTTACCAGGTTTAACTCTTAATCATCACTGTCATGCATGCAACACAACCTTCTTCTTTTGACATATTAAACTCTCAGGGAGTTCTTGGAGTTACTATTGGATATTTTTATCTATCACAAACCTCTGTTTTTAAATATTCTCTGTGAGAATTTCATTATGAAGTATTGAAGAATTACACTATTTGACATATTTAGGTGAATACACGCAGACACGCGACATTATGTATACTTACATATGTGTGTGTGTGTGTGTGTGTGAGTACACGCACAATGATATATATACTGGTTAGTATTCATGATTCTCAATATGCGTTCATTTACATATGTCAGCAAAATATTTTTTATCAAAGATATTCTTACATTTTCTTGAATTGGTAAAAGCATCAAGACACAGCATTGTGCGCAGAAATATAAACATATATACAGCCATTTATGTATATAAACGAAACACTACATAACAATTTGTACTTTGCCATTTTTAGTAATGTGATTGTTTTATATTATTTTTAGGGCTGCCCAATTTAACGACTAATCCTCCGGTTAATCGCTAAGAAATTTTAGCGATTAATTTATTTCATGACGATTAAATTTCATCTGTGAAAGATTTGTATTTGTGCCCCCTTCAACTAATTTTCTTGCTTACTGAAGCAATGCCGATATTTAGTTGCACCGGAAGTTTTTATTTGTTATTATTTTTTTACTGCCAAAAAGGCCGATTCTAAGATAAAAGATTATAAACCAGTTGACGGCAAATTGCGTGACCATTTTGGTTTTAAAGTTGACGATAACAGCAAAGTTATTAATGGTGAGAAGGTATAAGGCCTGCAGTTTTAGTTGTTTTAATCTCTTAATTAATCTATACTTTTTATAAGATTAATCGTTAACAGCCCTAATTATTTTGAAACAATAACTTGCCTGTGCAAAATCTGTGAAAGATTTGTATTTGTGCCCCCCCCCTTCAATCATATTTTTAAATGGTATGATCATAATATATTGTATTGTTTGATTATGTTTGCACATTATACTTTTTCTCACTTGTTAACAGTTATTATTTTCTTTTTATCTATAAACAAATTGTACTGTACTAGTGTAGCCTTTGATAAAAGTAGGCTTTTGTGCTCGGAAAGAGTTGCTTCCCCATTAGCTGACCAGAATGAGTTGTTCCCCCTTGGAGGTGTGAAGTGCAAACAAACATAATAGGCGAGCAATTGTAAAGCTGAAACCTTCGTGTCGCTCTCTTCTCTTTCCTTCTCTCTCTTCTATTCAGCTACCCTCTTCGGATCAATAACTTCTCTGCTCCCAGGGTCAAGCCTTCCCGGCATGCCCTGCTGTGTTTACTATGCCTCATTAATATTCATGAGCTTTGTCTGCTCTCTGTTGCAGTGTGACATAGAGAGTGGCGATGAGAAGGTAAGTGCTGACAAATTTTTGCATTCTGCTTTGTCTCTCGTGAGGTGTCAGTGTGTACCACCCCGCGACTTGTTCGCGTTGGATTGCATGTGTGTTGTAGTTCCGCGGTAACGTTGCAGCGTTTGTTGTGTGTTTTAGTGTCGCCAGCGTGTCGAAGTGCTTGTGGGTTTCGGTGGTGGGTTTCGCAGCTCCAGCAAAGCAAGCAGAAGTGGAAAGGGCAGAAGAAGAGACTGTGTGTGTGTGTGTGTGTGCGTGTGTGTGTGTGAGAGAGAGAGTGTAGTAAGGCATTGACTGACAGTCGAAGCCGCAGTTCTCGAGAGCCCATGTTGTCTGGCCAGAATGGTGGTTAGTGTCAGTTACCAGACGGATCGCGTGAAATATTTTACACCCATCATGTAGCCGATACTGTGTGTATAATTATGTAGCAAGGCTACATTGCATTTGATACCTGTTACAACATACCTTGTGCTAATCCCACATTTGTTCAAATGAAATGATACCGAGCGTGCCTTCAAGAATAGTGTGTGTGTGTGTGTGTGTGTGTGTGTGTGTGTGTGTGTGTGTGTGTGTGTGTGTGTGTGTTTGTGTTTCTATAGTGTTTCTATAGTGTTTCCGAAAATGAAGTGGAGAGAATGGAAGAGTTTGTACAGTATTTTGTTGTAGGAAACTACATAAAGAGAAAGGGAGTGATATTGTTTAGATGCTGTTAGAGAAAATTACTAGGTGGCATACTTCATATCTATCGCGTGAGAGAGAACTAGGCACGGGAATTGAGTATTTTCATGGCAGTGTTCAGTATATCCAGCTCTCCACCACAACCACCACGCCTAACTTACCCGGAACCTCACCACCACCCCTCACTTCCCAGTTTGTAGGTACAGTGTGCAATCATATGCACTAAGGATGTAGAAAGTCAAACTGCTGACGCTGTTTGATGTTGGTACCGATTAGTCGTTGATAGATGGACACATGCCTAAGGCAACCGTCTCACACCACGCTGATTGTAATGCCATTACTTCCTCACTTCACTCATTTCTTACTACAGAATAGTTCATATCGCATTTACTCTAGTACAAACGATTGAGCAAAATCGATTATGTCTTGATTTGAAAGAAGACCTATATTCCGACAGTCCCTGGGGGATAGTGTGTTTTGTCAATTTGTCGAATCATCTTTGCTCCAAAGTACTTTTCTAAGGGAAGTAATTTGAGCTATCATTGAAGCGAACACCGGGGCAGCACATTCTTAGACGTTCTCACAAATGCTTATATACTAAGCGTCTCTTCAGTCCCATGCTTAGAAAGGGAACAAAGCTTTCCCACGTGTCTGACCCCCCACCCCCCACCCGCCTCTCTTTCCATAGCTGTTATTTTGTGTCAGCCGCACAGCATCAGTTCCTACCAACTGTTAAGGTGTCAGAGCCACGCTTTGTCTTCTGACATTTAAGGGCGAGACCTTTTGGCCCGCGAGACCTCCCGTAAAATAATATATATAATAATATATATAACGCTTGGTCCCCAAAATGTGAGAAGACAGTACTAAACTCTCTCTAGAGTATATAGATGGATGTGTGTTTTCCCCCATAATATATATATATATTGTAGATGGATGGGTGTTTTCCCCCATAATATATATATTGTAGATGGATGTTTTATTTCAGTGTATATGACATACGCATTCTTTACATGATATGCTTGAACTTTGACTTCTTTCTCCACCCCACCTCCACCCCCAACCCCGAATTGAAACAAACACCAATCTTGGTTTTTGAGAATTAGTTTATGTGCAGGAGGCATATATGACTCATCTGCAAGAGGAAACCTGGCATTTGTCTGGTTCATTAACAGTTATATTAGTGTTGTTCATGTCTGCATTTGGAAACCTGGTATTTGTGCAGTTCATTAATAGTAAAGTAAATAGCAGATGATATCTGCATTAGGAAAAGCAGCATTTGTTAACGTCATCAGCATTGAAATCACAAAGGATATCTGCATATGTTCATATTTTGCCTTAATTTTTCTTAATAGCTGTATTCTGTACTTGTCACACTGCTCTCTGCACTCATTCATTGTTATTACTAATTGTTTGTAGTTGATGTAGCCCCTTTATTAAGGATGTTGTGACTGTTCTCTGCACTCACTGAATGCTATTACTAATTGTCTGTAATTGATGTAGCCCCTTTATTAAGGATGTTGTGACTGTTCTCTGCACTCACTGAATGCTATTACTAATTGTCTGTAATTGATGTAGCCCATTATTAAGGATGTTGTGAGTGTTCTCTGCACTCACTGAATGCTATTACTAATTGTCTGTAATTGATGTAGCCCATTATTAAGGATGTTGTGAGTGTTCTCTGCACTCACTGAATGCTATTACTAATTGTCTGTGATTGATGTAGCCCTTCATTAAGGATATTGTAAATGCTGATATACCTTTCATTTAGGATTACCTGGACTTGCTACATGCTCTTTCTGATTGGTCATTTATGGTTTAATTTTCTTCTCTCATTAGTAATGCGTGTTATAGTACTTTCTCTCTGATTATAATAAATGGTATATTTCTGTCTCTGTGACTGATCATAAATGGTATATTTCTGTCTCTCTAACTGGTCATAAATGGTATATTTCTGTCTCTGTGACTGATCATTAATGGTATATTTCTGTCTCTCTAACTGATCATAAATGGTATATTTCTAACTGATCATAACTGGTATGTTTCTGTCCTGTGACTACTCATAAACGTTATAACTGATCATAAATGGTATATTTCTGTCTCTGTGACTGATCAAAAATGGTATGTTTCTGTCTGTGACTGATCATAAATGGTATATTTCTGCCTCTCTGATAATAAATGCGGTAGTCTTTTAATCTTATAGGTAACAAATGATATCTTTCTGATTGAACATAGATGATGCATTCCTTTCTCTGTGGTCATAAAATGGTATAGGCCATTTCTTTGTGATTGGTCATAAAATGGTATAGGCCATTTCTTTGTGATTGGTCATAAAATGGTATAGGCCATTTCTTTGTGATTGGTCACAAACGGGATATCCATTTCTTGATGATTGAACATAAATGACATAGGTGTGATCCTTGTTCGCCCGTGCTACCTAAACTTCCTATCGGTTTAGTAGAATTTTCTTTACTCGGAGAAATGCAAGAATCACCCTGCCATTCTTTGCTAGGGAGACATTGTCTGTTTTCAGCAAGCAGTGCAGAAGTCGCCATTCACTCTTCGCCAGAGACATCACTCTTTCAGTTCTGCGAGCAGTGCGAAAGTCATCCTGTCAGTCAGTCTTCGCCAAAGAGACACCACTCTTTTAGTTCTGCGAGCAGTGCACAAGTCACCCTGTCACTCCTTTCAAAGGGATGTCACTCTCTCTGTTCTGCGAACAAGGCCGGCAACTAGCTTTTGTGCGCACAATCAGCAGAGCTAATAACCCGGGATGAGGCGAGTAATCGATGAATCACGATACTTTCTTACTTTAACGACGCCGCTACAATGCGTGCGCAGAATGACGCGGCCGTTATTGTTCGCCGGGGGGAGGGGGGGAGGATCCAAAGGAAGCGTTCGAACCTGCTTCACCCAGGCTTAACGAATGTGCTTGCTCGGTCCATTTGGAACGCTTGACCTGATGCATATTGTTTCAAAGAACTAATGTTTAGTTTTAAATCTTTGCATGCCTGACACGTAGATGCTGTTTTAGTGTTTATGTGTAAAATGATATTACGTGCTTGTTTCGTTTGAAACTGTTACAGTGCTACTTGTTAACGCTTTAGATGCATGTTCTCTTTAGGTATTAGATAATTTTTAAATGTTCTTTTGTGAAAGGAGAAGAGTATGAATCTTGACAGGGTGGGGTTTTTTGTTGTTTTTTTTTTTTTTTAAGAAAACAACAAAAACCTTGCATTCTTTATAAAGAAATTGATTTTGCTATAGTTTCGAATATTTTAAATGCGTTCTGACACCCGTTAAAACGTACATTGTGGTTTGTAGAATTTTTGAATGTAGCACTTTCTAAATCCGGTGGTTGATGGGGAAGTGAGGATGTAGTTTCGTATATTCAAAGTTTTTAATTTATATATTTAGTTTCGCAGAGTAAGAAGTTTTAGTTATTATATGTAATTTGCCTTATTGCTGCTGGTGAAATTTGAACTATTGTGCAATTAATTATATTCGGGGAGATAAAGATGTTCCTACTTGTTGTACATTAAGGTGAACGTCGTCTCTGACTTAGCACAGTAGTGGGGGAGAGGGATATCAGAAGAGGCAGTGACTCCCAAATCGAAGAGGCCATCACATCTACAGTCTTGCTCCCTCCCCCCTTCCCTATTTTAACAGCACAAGAGGAACAAGTCAAGCCATAGGTGGCATTATGTGTACTACCTTTCTGAACAGCGTTTTACTGTTTGAACACAGCCTTTCATGCTGCATGCCCAGCGATCCATGCAGCTTTTTTCTTTCCAGCTTTTCCGGGGGGGGGGGGGAGGGAGTGTGTGTGTGTGTTTTCCCTTTCCTTTTTCTGTCCTTGGGGACCAATAGACAATTTACAGTTTTGCCCGATCTCATCTAGAAGGGCCACAGGCTTTCAGGGGCTGATGTGACCTCAGAGAGGGCGGCGTGCTTGTAATTGCTGTTACACATGCACATTGGGAACGTGGGACCGAGCACCGAAGGGGCCGGCGGCAGGAGCTGGAATGAAAATTGTATTAAGGCTATCGATGTAGTAGGTCGTTAATTCCCCTAGCTGGGAGTGCTGACCAGCAGCAGCGCTCAACAGGCGTAAGGAATCGATCGATGGCGAGGTGGATGAAAGGGAAGTCACTCATGGAGGATTTTTTTTGGTCATGTCACATTGCGGAATGAGAGATGAGAAAGGTTGCGGTGTGTCTAAAAGCTAGTTGTATGGAGATACACTGATACTGCTTGACGTCACTCGTGTGCGTGTGTACACAATTATTTCGTTCTCTTGATGGGTTTGGTAGGGGCGAGGGTTTCTTTAGGAGTTTTATAGAAATTTTGAGTTGGTATTTGTGTGTATTATATATGTTTGTTTTGCGGTTATACTCTTTCTAGATAGGGTCACGCGGCTTTGACTAAAGCAAAAAGGCAATTCTAACAGGAATGAGGGTTGGGAAGGGAGATAATAAGACTGTTACGCAAATCGTTTGAACATGAAAGCGTGCTTGTTTTGTTTTTGCTATGCTATGGCAAATTATATTTGTTTAGCGCAGAGAGTGCCGGATTTGTTTTTTAATTTGAAGATGCTTTATTGTTTAAAGTACACTGATACTGATATCACCCCAATGTTTGTGTTTACATTTATTGTTTAAAGTGCTCTATAACTGTATCACCCCAATGTTTGTGTTCATATTTATTGAGTCTAGGTATATATTTTCAGACATAAGGTATCTCTCTATTATATCTTTTTTAAAGTATAGCGCGTATTCATTTACAGAAAAATATTTATCTGACTGCCATTACGAGTAAAGCACTGTGTACTTACAATAGCAGTATCGTCAGTGTGCAACTAAATTAACTAAATGTAAATCTGACTGCCATTATGGTTAAGAAACTTGCTATACTGTACTCATAATAGTAGTATTATCATCAGTGTGCAACTAATATTTTTATAACTGCGATGAGTTCAGAAATTAGCTACATATATAATATTAATAGCACAAAGTGTACGTGAAATATTTATCTGAATGTATAAGAAACTTACTACTAAAATGTACTTGTCAAATAGATACTGCAAAATGTTTATCAAACTAACCATCATTTCCATCAGAATGCAAATCACTCTCACACACAATTCATTCATGTTTTTTCCCCCCTTTAAATGTGGGAACTATAATGTTATACAGCCAATTAATATTTTCTTTTTAAATCATGTCACACGTATAAAGTTGCAATGTAGTCAGTATCGGCAGATGTGACAAGAACGGCACAATTCCCAATCGTATCAATTTACGCCCTGTCCCATTCCAGACCTGCACCGCGCTGTATTTATTTTTCTCTCTGTGTTGACGGAGTTGCACCTGTGAGCTCAGAATCTGCGTGTGATCCACATTTTAGAACAATTCTCTCTGCTCAATCTCAGAAAATTTTGCAAATAAAAACATAAGTCTCCACCTAGCAGAAACAAGGGCAGCTTGATAACCAATGGATGACTGGCGGCACTTGTCCTCATACATAAAAGTAGAGCTTTGTTCCTGTTTAAGTACGAGTTCGTGGGTCAATCAGTACCAGACAAGAATTCCTGCTCATTTAGAGGGAGGGTGAGGGATGGTATGCTATTGGTCAGACCGTTCGCAAACGAATAAATAAGATCCTCGCCAGATTAATGCCTCCAAACTCCATTATTTCCGGTCAGGCTACACTCAGCACTGTTGAACTGCAAGAGCGTTGGCACATTTGTATGTGCGAGATTGCACGTGACTGGTGACACAACAGTCGTAGATAAACCTGAATGTCCGGTCTGAAATCCACGACGCACTTTTTCTTTTTCACACCTGTTTCTTTTTACACCTGTTTCTTTGTACACCTGTTTCTTTTTACACCTGTTTCTTTTTACACCTTTTTCTTTTTACACCTGTTTCTTTTTACACCTGTTTCTTTTTACACCTTTTTCTTTTTCACACCTGTTTCTTTTTACACCTGTTTCTTTTTACACCTTTTTCTTTTTCACACCTGTTTCTTTTTACACCTGTTTCTTTTTACACCTGTTTCTTTTTCACACCTGTTTCTTTTTACACCTGTTTCTTTGTACACCTGTTTCTTTTTCACACCTGTTTCTTTTTACACCTGTTTCTTTTTACACCTGTTTCTTTTTCACACCTGTTTCTTTTTACACCTGTTTCTTTTTACACCTTTTTCTTTTTCACACCTGTTTCTTTTTACACCTGTTTCTTTTTACACCTGTTTCTTTTTACACCTTTTTCTTTTTACACCTTTTTCTTTTTACACCTTTTTCTTTTTCACACCTTTTTCTTTTTACACCTTTTTCTTTTTACACCTTTTTCTTTTTACACCTTTTTCTTTTTACACCTTTTTCTTTTTACACCTGTTTCTTTTTACACCTTTTTCTTTTTACACCTTTTTCTTTTTACACCTGTTTCTTTTTACACCTTTTTCTCTAAGTTTATTTCACTTTTAGTATGAAATTTTATTACTGTCAAGTTCATGTCTTTAACAATCCCACCCCCACCCCCTTTGTCCACGTGGAAGGTGCCTAATCGATAACGTTGTTGTTGTTGTGCCCTTGGTGTCTCTTTACCAGCGCACTAAACTATCTGCACAGCTTTTGCAATCGAAAAGAAAATTTTACGTTTACTTCTTGATCACAGCGGGGAAATTGTACCAATCACATACTATATAACTTGCATTCGTGAATACATTCACATACATTCGTGAATACATTCAGTCAGATACATTCGTGAATAGTCAGATACATTCGTGAGTACATTCAGATACTATTAAGAAATTGCTAGGGTGTGTGTACCTGGACAATGGACTTGAGAGGAGATTGTCAATTATAACACATATCATAATTCATATACGGTGTATGTGTATCTAAAGAAGGGGAGATCATCCTTGTGTATATTTAAAGAGGCGAGCATCATCCTATACATGCATCTCAGTGTATATCTGTGTACGCTTTCATAGTTAATTTTATTTTGCTTTGTTTTCAAAATAGGCCCTATTCAAGACTCTTGATAGCTAGATTTTATCTTAGTAATAAATCTCAAGGATTTTTAAAAAGATAGATTTATATATTTTTTAAAGTTCCTTATTTGTTTCAGAATGACTACGAATATGTTCTGATAATGCAATATATAATTTACTGGGCTTTCATTCCTTACCCAGCGGAATATCACCCCGGCGTTATTTTACTATTATTATTTTTTATATTTTATTTATTATTTATTTTTTGAGAAGCCAGTTATTTGGCAAGCAAACCAAAAACAAAACTACTATTTAAAACTAGCTTATAATGAATATTCATCTTTGTATGTTTATTTCACTGCATTTGATGGGTAAGAAACTAACTACGTGTAAATTGTTTGCACATATTTGAGTAGTATGGTCAGTGAGTATCGTTGAAAATGTTTCAGTCAAGCCCATGAGTCATTTGGATTCAGACTGCAATTTACATATACTCATTTTTGTTGTTGGTGGGGGTGGGGTGGAGTAAATAATACAACCTAGCCTTTTTTCGCACCCATCTCCTGAAGTTTCTTTGAATTTCTTAATGCTTAATATCATTCTAATTACTTTAAAAAAAAAATAACATCTACCTAGAAGAAGTATATTCAAAGAAACAAAAAGGCATAACCTTTTCATTATCGTTAACCATATCATAGTTTTGTTTCTTTTTAAATGCTCACTCTATCTCTTTCTCTCTCACTCAGGACTCCAGACTTACTGTTGATGATTGGCTCCATTTGTCTTTCACGACTACGACTATTTGTTTTTTAATCCAGCAACAAGGCCGGGGAGGGGTGGGGGGTTGCTTCATAAGTTCAGGTGGATAATATAATTCACTTCAGTTCTGCATAAAATAAATCATCGATAGTTTCATGAGAGATTTACATACAGAAATTCTTTGAAGGCCGTAACTAGGTACTACTTTTATTGTTTCTGTCGGCGGTGACTACTGGGGCGACAAGAGCAGTTGTGAAAATACTCGGGCTTGGAAGTAGCATTAATTCTTTCTTTAGCTTTTAATGATTGTTAGGAAATGATGTAAATACTAATACGAAGCTTGTTATTAAATGCTCTATGCAGTTCGCCCGTTTTCAATGAAATGTGTATTTAATGTTCTGTTTATGATAGGAACTTTAGCAGGTTGTCTGTTGTGTTCCTATAGATCGAGCATGTTTATTGCTAATTGACTTTCCTTCTAGATTATCAATGTGTTATGTCTAAACACAGTCTACAACTCTAGGGAGTAGTTGTTAATACCAAATAAAACCCATTCTCCCAACAAGTAATCCTTTCCCCTTGAGTCAGCCTGAGATTGTTTGGCCTTTCAAAGAAAAACAAACTTGGGTCACGTTCCTATCGGGAAAGATAAAATTCAAACTTAGAGGTGTCAGGGCTTTAAACTCCGTGTGTTGTAGGAGACGATAACAGTTCTCACTCACCTCGTCGATGTCTCCTGTCAGCTTCTCACAACATACATAGCTGATTGGTTAGTATCCAGATTTTGAATGACCTTGAAGTAGTTTTACGTAGTGTGGGACCTCAACAGCTTTTCGGTAGTGTGTGATATATTGGACTTTGAGGAAGCTTTACGGTAGTGTGTGAGATGTATGATTCTGAGGAAGCTTTACGGTAGTGTGTGAGATATTGGAATTTGAGGACGCTTTACAGTTTTGTCTGAGATGTAAGATTTTGAGGACGTTTTACGGTTTTGTCTGAGATGTAGGATTTTGAGGAAGCTTTACGGTAGTGTGTGAGATGTAGGATTTTGAGGAAACTTTACGGTAGTGTGTGAGATATTGGACTTTGAAGACGCTTTACAGAAGTGTCAGAGATGTAGGATTTTTAGGAAGCCTTACAGAAATGTGTGAGATAATTAGAATTTGAGGAAGCCTTACGGTAGTGTGTGAGATGTAGAGTTTTGAGGAAGCTTTACGGTAGTGTGTGAGATGTAGGATTTTGAGGAAGCTTTACGGTAGCTTTTTATTCGGAGGGGAAAGACCAGCTGAAGAAAGCAGCTGAAGAAATGGGAAAGGGATGAATATCTGACCTCCTATGTAAAGTTGTTCTTTTTGCTTTTCTATTTAAAAAAAAATTACTAAGGTGAGTCTAGTTGCTATTGGATGGGTGTCCGCTTGACATTACCATTTTTTTTTTTCATCCTCTGTAGCTAATATCCGCACTCTTGTATTTAATTATTTGTAATATATCGAAGTCGTTTATTGCGACTGAAGAACTTGTCTTAGGTATTGACGACATTTTAATAATCGCCGAATGTCAGCTTGCAATTTTCCGCTCATGCAGGGTCAGAGGTTAATTCCGCTGTACACACCTCGTGGAAAGTTTACTTCTTTTTTAACTAATGCAGTAAAACTATAGACGTAAAAGGATAATAGTGTAGTTTTAACAAATAACAAATTAATTTCATAATTCATTTTGTGAATTATTTGAAACTCAGTTATAAAATTGCCCTCCATCCCACCCCCTGTTCTGTTGATTGACGATTTAGTGTGTATTATATTCTTTCAATTACCGACTTTGCTTACAGTTAGTTAACATATTGTATGTGTGCTACATCCCGCTTGAGAAGACATAATTATATAGTGGATTTTTCATTTCAAAACAAGTCGACATGTATTATACATTACTGACTTTGCTTACAGTTAGATAACATATTGTACGTGTGCTACATCCCGCTTGAGAAGACATAATTATATAGTGGATTTTTCATGTCAAAACAAGTCGACATGTATTATACATTACTGTCTTTGCTTACAGTTAGATAACGTATTGTACATAATTATATAGTGGATTTTTCATGTCAAAACAAGTCGACATGTATTATACATTACTGACTTTGCTTACAGTTAGATAACGTATTGTATGTATATACGTTTTTTTGAGAAGACATAATTATATAGCGGATTTTTCATTTCAAAATAATAACTCGACCATGAATTATACAATTGACTTCCTATATAATGTCGGTATGTTGCATATATATTTTAAAACGTTGTTTTCATATTCACTCTATAACTCACTATTTATTTATTTACACATTGCGTTTTTATTTTTTCCCCCACTTGCTTAATCATTGCGTTTTTATTTTTTTTCCCGCTTGCTTAATCATTGCGTTTTTATTTTTTTTCCGCTTGCTTATTCATTGCGTTTTTATTCCCCCCCCCCCACACACACACACACCCTTGCTTACTCATTGCGTTTTTATTTTCCCACCCCACCCCACCCCCTTGCTTACTCTTTCTGTACGAAAAGATTCTTTCGTCGAGCGCGTGTTCTTCGTTTCTTGGCCGACATTGTTGTCAGAGCTATAAATAGCTTTACACTCTTTGTGAGATGAGAAATTACGAAAATTAATGTTCTTCCATGTTATTGACTTCAGCGCAGTTTGTTTCACTTCTCAGAAAGTAATATTTTTTTTTATGTACAAAAGGTGTTCTGTTATCAAGGTTTAGTGTTTTCCCCGTCAACAGACTATTATCAATTCAACCCATATTATAGCGTATTGTAAACAAACTGGAGGGCCATTATGGAAACGAAAGCATGAGCTGTACGACTTTGTGTTAGCGGTAATGTTTAATAAGTCCTTGAAGTACTTTTCGGTAATGTTTAGTAAATAGCTCCTTGAAGTACTTTTCGGTACTGTATAAGAAGTAGGTCCATGAAGTAGTTTTCGGTAATGAGTAAAACGTAAGTCTTTGAAGTAGTTTTCGGTAATGTGTAAGAAGTAGGTCCTTGAAGTAGTTTTCGGTAATGTGAGGAGTAGGTCCTTGAAGTAGTTTTTGGTAATTTGTGAGGAGTAGGTCCTTGAAGTAGTTTTAGGTAATGTATGAGAAGTAGGTACTTGAAGTAGTTTTCGGTAATGTGTGAGGAGTAGGTCCTTGAAGTAGTTTTCTGTAATGTGTGAGAAGTAGGTACTTGAAGTAGTTTTCGGTAATGTGTGAGAGCAACAAGGACGACAACAGACATTCAAAGAGCAGAACAAGGCACCAAACACAAAAGTCGGCGCCCACCACAACACATCCGACAACAACAGCGACATTAGTGTCAGCAACAGCAGCCACAACAACAAAGGCAACAACAATGCCAACGAAACCACTTCCGACAACAACAACGACAGGAATTTTGTCCCAGTGTGCCTCCTTTCATACAGTTCATACATTTCAACTGTTGCCTGACCACCTTTACTGGCCGCCCGCGCCCGCCTTCATGCATACCAACGGACAGCCAAGACGACAGTACCACCAAGGACAACATCACCAGAGAGGAGGACAGGGGGTTGAATATCCCGGGCGCACGTACACGCTAAATACAGACTTGGTGTGCTACTTAACCTGGGCTCCATAAGACACCCCCTCACAACCCCCTCCAGCTCAACATCGGGAATGACAGCAACAACATCTACCACAACTTTAGCCCATGGATTACTGGGCTAAAGTCCGCCTTTGCCGGCCAGACACGTTTTGCAACGGACGAGTGAACATAGATTCGTCACCAATATTCACAACTTACATCAGCTACCGACACCACAACGCTCAACAGGAACAAAATACAACTTCAACGCCACAGACACAAGAAATAGGGGACCATAACTCAACAGGAACAAAATACAACTTCAACGCCACAGACACAAGAAATAGGGGACCATAACTCAACAGGAACAAAATACAACTTCAATGCCACATGAAATAGGGGACCATAACTCAACAGGAACACAACTCAACTACTTTTTATAAAATAATAAAACCAACAACTGACGACAACACCAAGCAGGCACCAACAATTTCACCGCCGCGAGCACTCCCGGAATACTCTTATGGGGAGCTTGTCCCACGGAGCATTACAGATCAGAGAACGTCTTATGACGAAAGGATCCACGAAAGCTCCAGTGGTGACGTTAAATTTGTTAGCGTAACCACCACCACCTGGGAAAGCCAGCTTACTGTACTAGAAACTTAAGAAGTGGTAATGGAAGGAGTACCCAGCTTCCTTACTGTTTTTTGTTTTAAAGAGAGAGAGAGAGAAAGTGAGTTTTAAATCCGTCTAGTTGCTGTTGGGTGTTTGCTTGACAATACTATTTTCTCCTTTTTGGATTTCCAACCCGGCTTAATGGGAACTAGCATGAGCCATGATGCTCTTGTCGGCTGATTATTACTTTCTTTTTTATGGTGGGGAGGGGGAGAGAGAGGCGGTCCCGGCTTTATGTCGATTTCTCTCCCTCTCACAGAGGATGTGGTTTTAAATAAAATATATTTATTTTCTTCGCTTTTCCTTTTCTCCTTAATGTCTTCAATGTTTGTCAATAGTCTCCAGTGTCCTATTTATTTCCTGAAGATTCTCAATCATATCAATGGTCTCCAGTGTCCTATTCATTTCCTGAAGATCTCTCAATTACATCAATAGTCTCCAGTGTCCTATTTATTTCCTGAAGATCTCTCAATCACATCAATAGTCTCCAGTGTCCTATTTATTTCCTGAAGATCTCTCAATCATATCAATAGTCTCCAGTGTCCTATTTATTTCCTGAAGATCTCTCAATCATATCAATAGTTTCCAGTGTCCTATTTATTTCCTGAAAATCTCTCAATCATATCAATAGTCTCCAGTGTCCTATTTATTTCCTGAAGATCTCTCAATCACGTCAATAGTCTCCGGTGTCCTATTTATTTCCTGAAGATCTCTTAATCATATCACTAGTTTCATGTTGTTGTTTTTTCTTTCTCCTTCTCCCCGTCCAGTCAAGAATTAAAATATTCACGCAGAAGGATAATATTTTTTAATTTGCCTTATATGATGCCTGACGTTTTTCTTGCAATAAGCTTTTCCCCATTAATATATAATACATTAATAAAGTATTTACCGGACTGTTACGGACTAAATGAATTTTGTTGTATATTATTTTTTAATTATTATTGAATCAAGATCAATCGGTGCAAGTTTTTATTGAACTTCGTACAGTCCTACGGAAACTATTCCACAAAGTGTGACCAGGGCTGTCTGCATGTCCATACCAGTACTTGGAAAGCTGGCTTCAGGTGGACAGACGGACAGAATGCTGCTGTATTATTATTATTATTATTATTATTGATATGACTATCAGTAGTCTTATCGTCTCTGGGCACAGGTACGACCTTTCACTTTTTACTAAAGCGAATATTCATGAATCAGAACATTTCTTGTTGAGAGTTTCTCTTGTCAGGATTTCATTCATTATTTTTATTATTAAAGTATTTTTTACACTTGACCAAACTTGTATTTATTGAGACGGTCCTGCCCTTGCAACGGCTCGGTTTGCCCTTTGTACACAAGGAGAAGTAAATCCTATCGGATAGAAAAGATTGGACGTAAGGCAGATCCAAAATCCATACTGCCTGCTCTTTTCCCACTGTGGGGGCCCAGAGGGAAAGGGAAAAAAACTGTTATTGCCTCTCGCCTCGTCTGTAATCAATGGTGATGGGCCAAATGTGTTTGACACGCCGGGAAGGACGCTTTCATTAGCAAGTTATCTCCCCCTTTCTATGTGCCAGTGCTATCAGTGCCAGACCCTTTTCCACATTGTCTCCGAGCAGGCCGGATTTAGGGTTTAGTGTTTGTGCTTAGTCTTCAGTGCACCTCCTCCCCACCCTCCTCACCCACCCATCCATCTTTTCTCCATGTGTTTTGCGCGTTCACAAGTAAACCTGTCCATCAAGACTGAGGCCTCGTTGCTGATTTGGAAACTTTCCGGTAAAACAGCCCCGCTTTCCTCCTCCTCCTGCGCTTCTGGTCCCTGGTAAACTTTCTGTTGTGTTTAACTGCAGGCAATAGGACTGCTAATAGCATAATTATATGTACTCTTTCTTGTTTGCTGCTAATAACACAAAAGTTTTGCGCTCATAATGCTAACATTAATTTTAAGGTACATATATTCTCAAGGACTAACAAATTAATTGCCGTTGATCAATCTAATCGTCAATACTTGATCAGAAACAATACTAGTATTCGTTAGTCTTTGTGGTTTCATATATGGGCGGGGGGGGGGAGTATTTTTCATATTTTTGTTTTCACATATATATTGGAGGAGGGGTATTTTTTAAAAGTTTTGTTTCATATATATTGGGGGGGGGGTATTTTTCATTTTTTAAAATTAATTTTCGATGGGAGAGGCAGGTAGTATATATATTTTTTTTATTTGGTTATTTTCCTACTCTTCCCATTTGTGAGCAGATGAAGTTAAGTGATAACGCGTTGATCTTGCACTGTCTTCCACTGACTGTATAGCTTAGTGTCTGACACAGTCTAATGGATGTTCTTTCTTTCTTTCTTTCTTTCTTTTGCGCATGACTGCACCAGTTTTCCTCCGCAGTCCTTTTAGCTCAAGAAATTTGGTGGATACTAAACCCGGCCCAAATGTCACCGTCAAAGGTCTCTGGCTCGCGGGTTCGGGCATTGCATTAGAACATAGTGCATAACTTTAAAAAATATATATTTATTTAATCTCCTCTTTTTCTGTAGATAGTGTGTGTGTGTGTGTGTGTGTGTGTGTGTGTGTGTGTGTGTGTGACTGTCGTCTGCGTGCGTGTGGACGTGGTGATTGATTGAGTATTTGAAAACGATCTGCCCTTTCTCTCACTCTTGAAACAAACTATACCAGTCGACTTCGTTGGTAGAGTGCAATTGTTTTTTGTTTTTTTTTACTATTGAGTAAAGTATTGATTTTCCATCTGTTTAAACTTGCTATTGCTTGTGTCTGAGAGAGAGGTGTGTGTGTGTTTTAAATGCATGTGTGTATATATATATATTTTGCATAAAGGACAAGTCGCTATGAAACACAAAAGAAAGCGCGCGTATAGTCGGTTGGCTAGTGGCATCCTTTCTAGTGTCTGTCTGTCTGTCTGTCGTTTAATCATTTTGGTCAGTAGTGCGGGAGCGGACATGTACTAATTACACCGCAGCGATGAACACTTCTGCGTCGTAGTGCAGATGAGATTTTATCGACAAGTTTCAGATTCTGTAAATAGCCATTTACCAATAGGATTCATTTTGTTTGCATGCGGGTTGTAATTTATCATTATTGTTGCATGCATTTGTATTTGAGCCCGCCGTTGCTTATGTGCAAATTGAACGCACTACGCCTGGGCGAGAAAATATGTATGTGTTGTTAGTGGCTTTGGCAGTATTGATTTAAACGCATGAATAAATAAATAGACCGTCAAGCAACAGCGCAGTAATGGCAGCTTGTGATGGTCCATTATTTTAGTCTTGTTTTATTTTATTGGCACAGCAGGGTTCTGATAACAACGGTCGGAACGTTTACCCTGCTCGTTGTAATGGGCGTAGCTTTTAGCAGTCAGAATTTGTATCTAGTACTTGTAGCGCCCCCTGAGCTCTACTGTAGGATCAAGAGGGCTTGCCCCCAATAAATCGAGCTCTCTGTCAAGAGAGGTGGCGGCTCGTGGAGCAGGTTATTTGTCGCCAGAAGGATGGATTTATAGATAGATGTCTTTTCCAGCAACCGAGAAGACAGATTTGGACGGGAGCTGAAAAGGTCTATTGGTGGTAGACATGGCGTTGAAGGGTTGGAAGTTGTTGAAAGTGCCTGATTACCCTCCTTTGCTGAAGGAAAATAGGGTTACGAGGACTTTTCCAAGCCTCTATTTTATTTTATTTTTCCAGGTCTCCCCACCATCACCACCCACCCAAAATATTTTTTGAAGGGAAATAGAAACAAGAAAAGAAAAGAAATCCAGATACTTTTGAAAAGGCGTTAAGAGAAAAAGATGTATGCGTGATTTAAGAGAAATCAGATTTTTACGTCATTTTCTATAGTGTTCTTTGCACCAACAACGTGATTTTTCTTCCGTTTCGTCCTCATCTTTTTTTATGAAAAGTCACAGGATCAGTATGCATCCTCAACCTCTTGCCTCATCAACAACCCGCCACGCCCCCCCCCCCCACACGCGGTGTACCAGTCTTAGTGAGAAAAGGAAGATATTTATATTCAAAGACACGTGCCTTTATTTTGCACCCTCCAAAACTTGAATGCCTTTTGAAATATAGAAACTTGACCGCGCTTCTAGTGCGACTTAATTTTAAGAAACAAATAGGTTGCTTATTTATAAAAATAAATCCGGACACTTAATATTCTGCTGAAAATAATATTTTCAGCCCTGAACAGTCGCCCACGTTGCATTTATTTTATTTTACTGAATTTGTTCCAGAAGATATGTGTAATCGATCGAAAAGAAAATAACTGATACAATAAGCAAAGGCTTCATTTATTCGATCCTGTAAGCAATTTGTATTCATGATAAAAATAAATACGTACAGTAGTATTCGTTTCGTATTTCCAAGTGTGACTTTTTGTACACCTCGTGAAATACCTCTTACTGTCCATACGCCAGAAGTATTGCTTAATTTGACTATATGCCAATTCATCGTGTTTATATTGGTTGTTTTTTTTTAACATTCTGCAATTAACTCCTGAAACTATTGACCATCGATAAAGCCGTTATTTATGTGACAAATCTAAAACGATCACTACTGTTGCGTAGTAAATTATGAGGCAATAAGCAGAGAGTAACGTTGTTAAACACTTGTCGGTGTTTTATCACCACACCACCCCTCCCGGCACTTTGACACCCTTTCACTACGCTACCCTTGTCGAGGTCGTGAACTTAGAAAACATGACATCGGGTCATACAAGGACAGCAGAAATATTTCACCGAAGATCAAGATCCTTTAAAACCTAACTTGGAAAGTGGACGGTAAATCCAAAATAATCATCCGTTCTCTTCAAATCTGGAATGTATTTTTTTTTCAATAAAATATTTTTTACCTCGACAAGGTATGTAGTGTTGGTTTCTCAGTGATCCCGGGCGCTGAGTGGCTGTGACTTCGCTGATAATAATTGAGTGTGGTTTGTAGCAAGCAGTAAATCTTGAGTAGCATCCTGTAGCTAGATTGTGTACCATAGCTTATTTTATAGTGTTAGAAGTAGTATATCCGGAGTAGCATCCCTTTAATAGAGTGTATAGTAGATTATTTTATTGTGCAGCAAGTAGTACATCCAGATCAACATCCCTTCACTAGAGTTTGTCAGATACTCTTTCCTTTTATGCATGAGTGAGTAGCTCGCACTTGGTTTTGTTATGCAGGTCTTCTTTAGTGTGATCTTACTTTGTCACTTCACAGAAGTCTGTAAGGAGATGCTTCCTTAAGAGATGTACCTCGCTGGAATGTCTGTTAACTTCTTCACAGGCCTGTCTTCCTTGCAAGTGGCAATAATTGTGACATAGCCAGAATTTGAGGCTCCTTAAGACCCATGCAAAGTGTGGTGTCGCCGGAATTGGAGATGCGGCTTTCTGTGAGGCCCGTGCAAGCCGCCGACTGCTAGTTTTCACCCGCCCTGGTGGTATTACGTCAACGCGATGTGTGGTTTGTTGTCCTTGGGTTAGTTCTGAGTTACTGCAGTCTGTGGAAGAAGTCTCTTCCTGTCCAGGAACTTAAGCCGAGTAACATAACCAAAACAAATGGCAGCAAAACGTTTCCGATACTGAAATAGAATTACATTGTAGTTTACAAGTATTTGCTACTGTACCCTTATGACATTGTTCAATGCTTGTAGCTCTGATATGTGGTGACTTTAATAGATAGATAAATTACCAGTGCTTTGTTATAATCAAGGTTGATGTTTACCATATGCCTGTGCTCATTTTAATCACGTGGGTGTCCTTTCTTGCCTTTGTTAGGACTGATGCAATGGCTTTGCGCCTCCCTGGTCTTGCTTTTCAGGTACCGTCAGGGAGACTGATAGTTTGTTCTTTCGCAAGGTTCTGGAGGTCAATCACCTTACCATCTGACATCCAGCCCCGCTCCTCTTTTTTTATACAATTAAAATTAAACGAATGGGGGAGGGTGAAAGAAGTGTGTGTGTGTGGGGGGGCGTATTGTGGGGAAGGTCGTTTGAGCTTTCGCTGTAATAGAAAACGTTTGCAGAAATCAAATGGAACAAAACATACTTTATGCCTTTCTATTGATTTTAATCTTACTCCATAGGCCAAGGCTTTTAATGTGGATTGTGGGACTGTTTCCGCGCAAAGCAGATGATTAGGGCATTAAATTGTTCTGCTGGTTTTTTTGCTCTTTCTTTTTTTTTTCCCCCGACCTTGTTTGCTTTGTTTCTTTTTGCTATGTAACAGAAGTTGATTTTGAATAAATGGACAGTGATATTAAAACACGAACATTCATTTCTTTAAGGAAATAAATTACTTCATTTTCGGTCATTATTTATTCTTGTATGCATTTTCCCCGCAAAAAAAAAGAAGAAAAGAAAAACACGATAGAACTTAACGAAAAATACTAAACTGAACAAATTCAAAGAGAGTTGGACTTAAAGACGGGAAATAACATTTCATTGGCAATCAGGAGCACTACGACATTCTATTTGTAACTGTGATGACGTTTTTTCCTTGTTTGCTTTGATCAAGGAAATCCTGCTGTCTTGGGAAATGGCCGTACACGTATGTGTTTCTTTTTATTATTCCAAGCAAACCTACTGGAATTTGCTTGTCATTGTGCGGCTCGAAGATAATCACCTGTCAAGGGAAGAGGTGGGTGGGGGAGCTATGTTTACGGCAAGTGTTTAATTAGGAATTAAAAGTCGGAGCTGAATGTGATTAGCGTATTTTAGATTGCAAAGACTCAGTCTCCATCTCGAGTCGCAACGAGATACGATCTGTTTGACTACGGCTTGCGTGACGGCCGACAGGCTACGTAGTATTGGGTAAGATCTACGCTGGCAATAGCTTGTGGAATAGCTCGTGCAGAAAAGATGACGTGTTTTTTCTCGTCCACGTCTTCTTCCCTCCAAACGCGAGCAAAGAATTGTGAATATTCTGTATAAGCGTTGACTTGTCCAAACTGCTTAATCATAACAACGGAAGTGCAATAATAGATCAGTCAGTCAGTCTGGCGCTGGATATTTATGAAGTCTAGTTCATATGTCCTCGGTGAGGATTATACAGTATAATATGAAAATACGATCGCTTGTGTCTAGATTTACATTCATATTCTCACAGCAAACATACAAACGCTTGTGTCTAAATTTACAGCAAACATACAAACGCTTGTGTCTAAATTTACAGCAAACATACAAACGCTTGTGTCTAAATTTACAGCAAACATACAGACGCTTGTGTCTAAATTTACAGCAAACATACAAACGCGTGTGTCTAAATTTACAGCGAACATACAAACGCTTGTGCCTAAATTTACAGCGAACATACAAACGCGTGTGTCTGAATTTACAGCAAACATACAAACGCTTGTGTCTGAATTTACAGCAAACATACAAACGCTTGTGTCTAAATTTACACCAAACATACAAACGTTCACACTCACATATCGCTTCTTTCTTTCCAGTTTTAGAGGAATTATGTAACCATTGCAGTGCCGTTTTGAGGTCCGTGTTGGCAAGCAGAGGTGGACGGCCTCGCTTGCTTGCTTACCCTGGCATGCCTCTCCCGCCTCCAGAACCGCTGTTGTGACGGATTTTCCGTCTGTCGATATGATTTGCTTTATTGCCTTAAAATGGAGCCGCAGTTTCGTCATAGACATGCTTGTTGACACGCATCTCTAGAGCAGTCCTAGGGTTGACATTTTACACCGCGCGCTCACAGGCTATCCGTATCACCTCACTGGCTCGCGTTCGAGATGCAATTAGACTTGATGAAGGGGTAAGGTTCAGAAGGTTGAAAGTTGTGCCGTCGCGTAGCAACGCCTCATTTGGCATTCTGAGGGAGTTAATTCGGTGTAAACAGCATGCAAAACGCTGGAAAATGGACGATATTGAACGAGAAAACTATAGTCATAAAACCCGGAAAAGGTTGCCGGGCGAATGCGCGTGCTGGCACACACAAGCTTACACACCAGCAGTTGCGAGCAGTGAGGTCATGGTGATTGATCAGATAAAGTTTGTCGGGATTTTTTGTCTAACCCCCGCCCCTCTCCCCAAACACCCCCGCTGAACGTCGCTGTTGGGTCCAAGAGCAGAAAGATTAAGGAATCATTTACAAAAAAAAAAAATATTTCATTTGATTAGCGGTTTATTTAAAACCTGTTGCGTGTTTCTTGTAATCACCTTGACACGTGCCCACGCCTCTCTCTCTCTCTCTCTCTCTCTCTCTCTCTCTCTCTCTCTCTCTCTCTCTCTCTCTCTCTAACATGCATGCACACATGCGCACGCACAACCACATCCATTATTACCTCTTCAGTCACAATTCTTGTACGTAATGCAATTTCATTAACTTTTTAATAATGATTCTGAACGTTCATTAAAACTATCCCTTAAGAAACTGTTGGATGCCAATTGGGGAAGCTTTTTATAAAATGAAAAAAAGAAGAAATCTTTCTATTACATGTATTTGTTGTAGTTAAATAACAGATAAATAGTGATGAAGCATTTCACAATTACATTTAAGCATTTTCTTAAAATGTTATAAGCCCTAAATTTAAAATTCTACTATCGTGACTGGTGCTAACAGTGTAATCATTCAACTAATTAATCCACCTAACTCCACCATAAAAATCTTTAAAATATTTGGTCGAAAAGTATTTGTCAAGCTCCACTAATAATATTCGTATTCCCACTGGTGTACTCGAATTCAATCCACTCGCGTCACGTGAGGTGTTGTTTGTGACACAAGTCAGTCACACCGATCTTGCCTACACGTGACTTCTTTCCTTGGTAGGACGCTTGACTAAATGTTTGTTTGTGGTCTGACCTTTGGCACTTACATGATAAGTATGAGCCATCAGCCAGTTCCATCTTTCATTGGTATGAGAAAGTGTTGGGCAAACAAGAATTCATTTATTTTTTAAAAAAACAAATCAACAAAGTATTGATTCATCATGAGTTCATGACAGTGTTCAAAAAGGAAAGTTATATAATGCACTACACCCGGCAGGGTTTACAGATCTGCCTAAATGACATATAAGACGGTAAACGAATAAATAAAACCATTCTGTGCACAGTGTACTGTTTTCAAGTAATCAAGTATAAGACGGTAAACGAATAAATAAAACCATTCTGTGCACAGTGTACTGTTTTCAAGTAATCAAGTATAAGACGGTAAACGAATAAATAAAACCATTCTGTGCACAGTGTACTGTTTTCAAGTAATCAAGTATAAGACGGTAAACGAATAAATAAAACCATTCTGTGCACAGTGTACTGTTTTCAAGTAATCAAGTATAAGACGGTAAACGAATAAATAAAACCATTCTGTGCACAGTGTACTGTTTTCAAGTAATCAAGTATAAGACGGTAAACGAATAAATAAAACCATTCTGTGCACAGTGTACTGTTTTCAAGTAATCAAGTATAAGACGGTAAACGAATAAATAAAACCATTCTGTGCACAGTGTACTGTTTTCAAGTAATCAAGTATAAGACGGTAAACGAATAAATAAAACCATTCTGTGCACAGTGTACTGTTTTCAAGTAATCAAGTATAAGACGGTAAACGAATAAATAAAACCATTCTGTGCACAGTGTACTGTTTTCAAGTAATCAAGTATAAGACGGTAAACGAATAAATAAAACCATTCAGTGCACAGTGTACTGTTTTCAAGTAATCAAGTATAAGACGGTAAACGAATAAATAAAACCATTCAGTGCACAGTGTACTGTTTTCAAGTAATCAAGTATAAGACGGTAAACGAATAAATAAAACCATTCAGTGCACAGTGTACTGTTTTCAAGTAATCAAGTATAAGACGGTAAACGAATAAATAAAACCATTCAGTGCACAGTGTACTGTTTTCAAGTAATCAAGTATAAGACGGTAAACGAATAAATAAAACCATTCTGTGCACAGTGTACTGTTTTCAAGTAATCAAGTATAAGACGGTAAACGAATAAATAAAACCATTCTGTGCACAGTGTACTGTTTTCAAGTAATCAAGTATAAGACGGTAAACGAATAAATAAAACCATTCTGTGCACAGTGTACTGTTTTCAAGTAATCAAGTATAAGACGGTAAACGAATAAATAAAACCATTCTGTGCACAGTGTACTGTTTTCAAGTAATCAAGTATAAGACGGTAAACGAATAAATAAAACCATTCTGTGCACAGTGTACTGTTTTCAAGTAATCAAGTATAAGACGGTAAACGAATAAATAAAACCATTCTGTGCACAGTGTACTGTTTTCAAGTAATCAAGTATAAGACGGTAAACGAATAAATAAAACCATTCTGTGCACAGTGTACTGTTTTCAAGTAATCAAGTATAAGACGGTAAACGAATAAATAAAACCATTCTGTGCACAGTGTACTGTTTTCAAGTAATCAAGTATAAGACGGTAAACGAATAAATAAAACCATTCAGTGCACAGTGTACTGTTTTCAAGTAATCAAGTATAAGACGGTAAACGAATAAATAAAACCATTCAGTGCACAGTGTACTGTTTTCAAGTAATCAAGTATAAGACGGTAAACGAATAAATAAAACCATTCAGTGCACAGTGTACTGTTTTCAAGTAATCAAGTATAAGACGGTAAACGAATAAATAAAACCATTCAGTGCACAGTGTACTGTTTTCAAGTAATCAAGTATAAGACGGTAAACGAATAAATAAAACCATTCTGTGCACAGTGTACTGTTTTCAAGTAATCAAGTATAAGACGGTAAACGAATAAATAAAACCATTCTGTGCACAGTGTACTGTTTTCAAGTAATCAAGTATAAGACGGTAAACGAATAAATAAAACCATTCTGTGCACAGTGTACTGTTTTCAAGTAATCAAGTATAAGACGGTAAACGAATAAATAAAACCATTCTGTGCACAGTGTACTGTTTTCAAGTAATCAAGTATAAGACGGTAAACGAATAAATAAAACCATTCTGTGCACAGTGTACTGTTTTCAAGTAATCAAGTATAAGACGGTAAACGAATAAATAAAACCATTCAGTGCACAGTGTACTGTTTTCAAGTAATCAAGTATAAGACGGTAAACGAATAAATAAAACCATTCAGTGCACAGTGTACTGTTTTCAAGTAATCAAGTATAAGACGGTAAACGAATAAATAAAACCATTCAGTGCACAGTGTACTGTTTTCAAGTAATCAAGTATAAGACGGTAAACGAATAAATAAAACCATTCAGTGCACAGTGTACTGTTTTCAAGTAATCAAGTATAAGACGGTAAACGAATAAATAAAACCATTCTGTGCACAGTGTACTGTTTTCAAGTAATCAAGTATAAGACGGTAAACGAATAAATAAAACCATTCTGTGCACAGTGTACTGTTTTCAAGTAATCAAGTATAAGACGGTAAACGAATAAATAAAACCATTCAGTGCACAGTGTACTGTTTTCAAGTAATCAAGTATAAGACGGTAAACGAATAAATAAAACCATTCTGTGCACAGTGTACTGTTTTCAAGTAATCAAGTATAAGACGGTAAACGAATAAATAAAACCATTCTGTGCACAGTGTACTGTTTTCAAGTAATCAAGTATAAGACGGTAAACGAATAAATAAAACCATTCAGTGCACAGTGTACTGTTTTCAAGTAATCAAGTATAAGACGGTAAACGAATAAATAAAACCATTCAGTGCACAGTGTACTGTTTTCAAGTAATCAAGTATAAGACGGTAAACGAATAAATAAAACCATTCAGTGCACAGTGTACTGTTTTCAAGTAATCAAGTATAAGACGGTAAACGAATAAATAAAACCATTCAGTGCACAGTGTACTGTTTTCAAGTAATCAAGTATAAGACGGTAAACGAATAAATAAAACCATTCAGTGCACAGTGTACTGTTTTCAAGTAATCAAGTATAAGACGGTAAACGAATAAATAAAACCATTCAGTGCACAGTGTACTGTTTTCAAGTAATCAAGTATAAGACGGTAAACGAATAAATAAAACCATTCTGTGCACAGTGTACTGTTTTCAAGTAATCAAGTATAAGACGGTAAACGAATAAATAAAACCATTCTGTGCACAGTGTACTGTTTTCAAGTAATCAAGTATAAGACGGTAAACGAATAAATAAAACCATTCTGTGCACAGTGTACTGTTCAAGTCCTGCAGTTTGTGTATATATGGCATTCTGCGTTCATTGTGTTCAGCCGTTGTTGTTCACAGTTTCTACTACGTTGTCAAACTGTTAACATTAACAGACAGGAATAGAAACCCCCGAGAAAAGACAGGCAGATTGAAATGAGACTTTGGAAAGAAGATCATCTTGATTTTCCTTTCCATTTCCGGTTTGCTTTCCGTATTCCTTTGATGCAGTGCACAAGTTTACAGTCTAAAGGGTTGCATGTCTCCCAGTGTACAAGTTGTGTTACAGTTTACAGTCTAAAGGGTTGCATGTCTCCCAGTGTACAAGTTGTGTTACTGTTTACAGTCTAAAGGGTTGCATGTCTCCCAGTATACAAGTTATGTTACAGGATTGCAGGTGACCTAGTTGAGAAGTTGTGTTACAGTCAGTCTAAATTCTAAAAGGTCGCACGTCACCCAGTGTACAATTTACAGTTTGAAGGGTTGCGTGTCTCCCAGTGTACAAGTTACAGTTTGTAGGGTTGCATGTCTCCCAGTGTACAAGTTACAGTTTGAAGGGTTGCATGTCTCCCAGTGTACAAGTTACAGTTTGAAGGGTTGCATGTCTCCCAGTGCTTTAAGTTCCGACCATGAGTTCTAAGTGAAAAAGCTCCAAAGAATACGTATAAAAGGATTGCATGTTGTCTTATACAACGAGCTCCAAAGAATACGTATAAAAAGATTGCATGTTGTCTTATACAACGAGCTCCAAAGAATACGTATAAAAAGATTGCATGTTGTCTTATACAACGAGCTCCAAAGAATACGTTCTGAAAGATACATTGTCTTCCAATGCAACTTGTTCCGACCAATATGTTTTCTTACTCGAGCAGACCCGTGCTGCTTGTTGGGTCTAGGAAATGGTGGTCAAATAAATGCAGTCTCAGCATACAAGAAGTGTATGCGCTGTATTGAGCATAACAGCACATTTCTGAACATAAGTGCTCATATGTTTAACTTATTTCATTCGTCTGCTTCTGGCTCAGCTACATTCACTTTGCTTTTACATTAAGTATAGTAAATTAACACTCTTAACGCTCTTGCATAAACAAAATCATTATGATTACGTATAAGAAAGAGCAGAAAATTGTACTGTTACACATAGCTGAGCAGATATACTCATTGGCGAACGCTGGCCTGCACACCAATTCCAAAGACGAGAACCACAAGAAACTTGGCAGGTGAACCTTTTTTCCTCCAGGTGCACATCTGTTTATACTAGACTTTTCTTGACCACTCTGCCAGAGCCTAAAATAACTAGTACCAATTGACCCATTTGTTAGTCAAGTGAAAGATAATGTAGCTCTTACCCAGGGCCTAAAATAACTAGTACCAATTGACCCATTTGTTAGTCAAGTGAAAGATAATGTAGCTCTTACCCAGTAATGAGTTTTCTTGTGTTCGAACCGGCCTGTCAATTAAGAACTCATCCCTTTTCCAAGTAAGGTTGTTGGAAAGAACTTACTGCTTAAAATTATGAGACACAATGCCTGTACATTGCTAAGTGATTCCCCCACCCCACCCCAGGTAAGTGATGTCATGCACGGAGGTCGTCTCCAGAAAACAAAAGAGACAACCTCCTAGCTATTAGGTTCTCCAGCTTACAATTAAAATGTTTTTTAAAAATTAAAAAAAAAAGGGAATGGTATCCTTATCATAAAGCAGACATATATGAACTTAGTCGAGAACTGTTAAATTTGCGTATGTGTTTTATCAACTCCAGCAGAGTAGGAACTTGCAGTTTTATTTCTCAGAATCCAATACATGAAATTAAGGAATTAATTCATTTTGCTTAAATTTAGATTACAGTGCAAATGCCCCAAAGACTGCCCTGAACGGCATTTATGCTTTATTGGTCCTTGATTCCTATGACCTACTACAGTCGACTTCCAGTGAGTGGGGGGAGATATAAACTGGGCCTTGTCATCTCGAGCTAGACGGGGAAAGGTGCGGGGTTCAAAAACATTATTTTCAAATTTACATTTATTTTTTTTTTAGATAAAAAAAACCCAACGTATTATATTTATTGGAAAGGGAAGGCAGATGGGGTTCTAAGATGCAGATAGTATCAGTTATATATATGACCTTTTCGCTTACTCTCAGGAGTGGTCTGTGACATACAATTATCGTCTGCATAATCAAAGCACAATGGGAGTAGATGTTACGCAGATAAAATCAATAAGTGACAGAACTCAGGAAGGATTAAGTCGTGTTATAAAGATAATTTTGGGGAAAAAATAATAATACAACTTAATATGAAATTATATGTGAAGCGCTTCTTAGTGATCGAACAGAGTTACTTCTCCTTTTAGTTATCCAACAGTGCTTTCACTAATCCATACTAAACCTTTTTTTTTTAACACTATTTTCTTTTTGCGGGGAAGGTCCCCCCCCCCCCCCTTGTTTATACACAGCTACTCACTATAATAAATAGCTTGCTCATGTTTATACTGTGCCTTGTTTATATACAGCTACTCACTTTAATAAATAGCTTGCTCATGTTTATACTGTGTCTTGTTTATATACAGCTACTCAATATAAATAAATAGCTTGCTCACGTTCTTACACACTCACGCGGATGAGAGAAATTCTTCCATGACTAGATTTGGTAGTATCATGAAGTTTATTCTCCACACCTTATATATACAAAGTTTGCATTAACAAACTCTCTCTCTCTCTCTCTCTCTCTCTCTCTCTCTCTCTCTCTCTCTCTCTCTCTCTCTCTCTCTCTCTCTCTCTCTCTCCCTCTCTCTCTGGTAGAGAAAGAAACGGGTTTTGCCTCGTTGTGATTACGGTTTATATACTTACAATGGTTGAGGCAGTTATGAATGTCTGTGTAATCGTCGATTAAGGATGGGGGGAACGAATATAGTTCACATGGTTTGTTGTCATGGTGATGAATTTGAAATACCATTTACATAATACTAAGTATAAGTTCACTAGATAGATACTATTTATTTATTTGTGGGTTTTTTTTTAAAGTTGAAATGTTGTTTCGTTTGAGGTTTGTGTTTTGCTTGTTTGTTTTTTACTTGCGAACGTTGCCATTAACTTACAGTATACCCATAGTTCATAGCGCCCCGCGTTTAGAGCGCGAATTTAATTTCCAAATTTTTTTTTAGAGTACAATAATTATCTTCTTCTCACCCCCGAATACGCATCTAATCCCGGCAGTCAGTGATGGATAAAAATTTCTGAGCAAATACACTTTCCTCTGCAAACACTGCAGGATTATGGAGCTTGTCAGCAGTGCACTCCGGGAGCTAAAGCCCTTTCTCTTTGGCTTAGACTATCCAAAACTCAAAGGGTGGGTGGATATGTTTATTTTGTGCGGTAGTAGTAAGTAGTTTAATTGTGTTTCTTTTCCCAAAAGCATTGAATAAAGGTGTTTGGTGATTTTCATAGTAGGAGAAGTATTGATAAGTGTGTAGACGTCCTTTGTTGTGTGGTGATTTTCATAGTAGGAGTAGTAGAAGTATTGATAAGTGTGTAGACGTCCTTTGTTGTGTGGTGATTTTCATAGTAGGAGTAGTAGAAGTATTGATAAGTGTGTAGACGTCCTTTGTTGTGGTGATTTTCATAGTAGGAGTAGGAGTATTGATAAGTGTGTAGACGTCCTTTGTTGTGATTTTTATAGTAGGAGTAGGAGAAGTATTGATAAGTATGTAGACCGTCCGTTGTTCTAGTGATTTTCATAGTAGGAGTATTGATAAGTGTGTAGACGTCCTTTGTTGTGATTTTTATAGTAGGAGTAGGAGAAGTATTGATAAGTGTGTAGACGTCCATTGTTGTGGTGATTTTCATAGTAGGAGTATTGATAAGTGTGTAGACGTCCTTTGTTGTGGTGATTTTCATAGTAGGAGAGTATTGATAAGTGTGTAGACGTCCTTTGTTGTGGTGATTTTCACAGTAGTAGAAGTATTGATAAGTGTGTAGACGTCCATTGTTGTGGTGATTTTCACAGTAGGAGTAGTAGAAGTATTGATAAGTGTGTAGACGTCCATTGTTGTTGTGATTTTCATAGTAGGAGTATTGATAAGTGTGTAGACGTCCTTTGTTGTGATTTTCATACTAGGAGTAGGAGAAGTATTGATAAGTATGTAGACGTCCATTGCTGTGGTGATTTTCACAGTAGGAGTAGTAAAAGTATTGATAAGTGTGTAGACGTCCATTGTTGTTGTGTGATTTTCATAGTAGGAGTATTGATAAGTGTGTAGAAGTCCTTTGTTGTGGTGATTTTCATAGTAGGAGATGTATTGATAAGTGTAGACGTCAGTTTCAAAAGAGTAGCGTTAAGTTTTCTAACGGCCTAACCATCCCTACACTCACCCCAACAGTGAAAGACTCTCATTCATTGCAGTTGAAGGCAGTCTTGAGTTTATATTGGTTTGTAGGTCGAGGTCAGGTCAACGAGCACATATTTGACCCCTCATCTTCAGAATGTATCAGTCTTGGCATGTTCCCACGAGAGGTCTTTTCACTTTCACTTAACAGATTTCGCTTTGCCTGTGTTAATTGGAAAACGACACAGAAGACGAAACAGCCTCACAGATTCTACTGAAAATGCTTTCAGGTAGAGTCTGTATTCCGTCCGAGTGGTCGGGCCTGCCAAACGCTTTTGACTGATAGTGTGTACATCGCAGATAACGACGATGAACGGACTAACGAGTTTCCTCGTTAACTTGGATGCCGCTTTTATTCCTGTGCGTCCCTCCCCCCCCCCCCCGTCCAGTCAGTGCTTTTATTGTGACAAGGTGACTCACTCTAGAACGCTATCTTCTTTGCCACCCCTTCCCCCATATAAGCTTGAGTCGTTTATGTTATGTAGTGCCGTGTTTTGTCGTTTGTCTGTGAATATAATGCCGTGATTTGCTTTTTCCTCTTGCATGTTCCTATAGAGTGCACTATTTTGTCGTTTGTCTGTGAATATAATGCCGTGATTTGCTTTTTCCTCTTGCATGTTCCTATAGAGTGCACTATTTTGTCGTTTGTCTGTGAATATAATGCCGTGATTTGCTTTTTCCTCTTGCATGTTCCTGTAGAGTGCAGTGTTTTGCCGTTCCGCTTGCAAATCCTCGATTAGATGACGTGGTAATATTACTTTGTAGAACTATGAACACTCTCACTACACATAATTGTGGATCAAGTGGGCGTTAAATGCCTCTGTAGAGTTCCTTGGATAGAACTGTGTGTACATTGAAACTACGCCTAGTCGAGTCGGTACGTAAGCAAAATCGTGAGCACTCTACTCGCCGCCCAACAACACAGTAGTGCACAACATGTACACTGCAGGTTCTATAACAAAACTTGTTATTGTCATCTCACCCTTCCACCTTCCCCCTCCACACACTTTCCATTGCAAATGACGTCATTCGCATACAAGCAGGTCTTCCACCGCTGTGATCTAAACGGCAACTTGGCTCTGTCGTCTGAGGCCAGTCATGGAAAGGTTAGTTAGTTGGGGTATCAGCCGGTGCGATCAAGTGGGATTTGACCATTATGGGAACTAATCGATGCGCAGCGGGCGCGTTCAGTGCGCGAGGGTGTTTTTCCCTGCTAGACGATCATTGCTTGAGTCTTATTTTCTTTCTTTCCTCTTTTTTTTCTTCTTCTTCTTAAAGAGCGGAAACTGTGATGGTCACTTGACAATGGTAAACTGTGTTTTCGATTCCGTCCCTTGTGTTTCCGATCAGGTTGGGGGGGGGGACATCGTGTGACTAAGATAGTGGGAAATGTGCGTGACACTCAGCGTGACAGGATTTTGACACTGCTGCTTGGAAAAGAGTGTTAATTTGATTGATCGAAACGTCCCCTGTTTGGTCCGCTCAGATTTGTTCTGCTGCTTTTTTTTATTTTGTTTTTTTTGTATACATTATTTCCAAGATGTCGTGCGTCTTGTAGTCTGAGGCGGGAAAGGACGCTTAAGACCGTGAAGCATTCGCTCGATTATCGTAGTCACAAAATAATTCTTATCGTCCACAATAAATTTGACAGTTATTTAGATAGTTGCAGTTACAAATGACAAAAGGCTTTGCTGCTAGATACACGAGAAGGAGGCGTTTTGTGTACATACTTGTATGACAGGATTTATATATACACTGTAATTCATTACGTGTGTAAAAGTGTAATGTAATGGTTGATTGGGTTTGGAGTGACTGGAACTGTAGCAGGAAGACGGTTGTCATCTGTAAATGTGCCTCGCGCGACTAACAGTATTCAATTATCCCCTTGGTGAAAGAGTGTTTTTGCAATTTCCCTAGCTTCCAGCGGGGTGTTAGGCTTCAATTTTCAGCACTGTCGATATTGGCAGGATATTGTGAGCTGACTAGTCATGGCTGGGAAGCAAAGAGAGAGGAGAGTGGTGCCAAGTAATCCTGCCGATTCCTCCTCCCTCCGTTTCTCTCTTTCTCTGAGCTCGGGCGGCTCCATCAATTCTCGGTTCTCTTGGGGCGTCCTCCCATTGTCCGAATTGAATTGCCGGGCTTGGGGGATATTATTATCGGGCCAAGTTCATAGCAATCACTCGCGGTCTGCTGTGGTGAAATACTCGGCGAAGTGTGTACCCAAGCTGCGACAACCCTGTCGGTGGGTTGGCTTTTATTAAATGGTTTGTAGTCAGTTTGCTGGGGGAGGGAGCGGGGGGGGGGACGGTAGTGTTGACTTTAAATTTTTAACAGTGGAAAAGAAAAACTGTTATTGTGTATACATTATGGTTCAGCTGTTTTTACAATTTGACCGCACGATCCTGCATTTTGGCAGAAGTGTGAAGCGGTCTTAAGCCACCCAGCGGAACAGGGGATTGTCTGACAAGTAGTTTTACCTCCCATAAAGGGAATTCATTTCAACCCCTACACACGGGAGGGAATGCGTTTTGAAATCGTTATAGATCGGACGTCCGTATCAATCAGGTACATTTAACTTTTTTCCCAATAAGTAACGAACGTCCATTTAAAACTTGACTTCTATCATTCATCGAGCTCCAAGAAAACTGTCATCGATTGCTATTATTTTTTATTAGTCGACACGACACGTTGGTCGACCCTGGAGATTAGATTATAATGGGTTTTCAATACAGTAATACAGCCAGGCAGAAGTTAACCTTTCTCACTGACTTCAGTACTTCACTTCAACCCTGCATGAGTTGTCTTTTCTAACCGGATACAGTTCTACAGTCATGCAGAAGTTAACTTTTCTTGTGGATACATGACTAAAGCCAGGCTGGAATTATCTTTTCATACTGGAAATAACAGTTTTTTTCCCGAATATCCGCTTTAATAACTTCCCTAAGTTTGGACGTTCGACATATTTTGTCGCCTCTTAACTGGCGGCACCTCTCGGAGCGCGTTGGAATGTTCCAATCCTCCACTGGTGGGTTTGCTAATGAGTGACGAGGTCCATGTCGCGTGCGTCGTTATACTGCCCTGTATAGATAAAATTCGTACGTTTTCCCCTCTCCCCTGTTGTGTTGTATAGATAAAATTCGTACGTTTTCCCCTCTCCCCTGTTGTGTTGTATAGATAAAATTCGTACGTTTTCCCCTCTCCCCTGTTGTGTTGTATAGATAAAATTCGTACGTTTTCCCCTCTCCCCTGTTGTGTTGTATAGATAAAATTCGTACGTTTTCCCCTCTCCCCTGTTGTGTTGTATAGATAAAATTCGTACGTTTTCCCCTCTCCCCTGTTGTGTTGTATAGATAAAATTCGTACGTTTTCCCCTCTCCCCTGTTGTGTTGTATAGATAAAATTCGTACGTTTTCCCCTCTCCCCTGGTGTGTTGTATAGATAAAATTCGTACACGTTTTCCCCTCTCCATTGTTGTGTTGTATAGATAAAATTCGTACACGTTTTCCCCTCTCCATTGTTGTGTTGTATAGATAAAATTCGTACACGTTTTCCCCTCTCCACTGTTGTGTTGTATAATAAATAAAATTCGTACGTTTCCCCCCTCTCCACTCTTGTGTTGTATAGATAAAATTCGTACACGTTTTCCCCTCTCCCCTGTTGTTGTGTATAGATAGAATTCGTACACGTTTTCCCCTCTCCACTGTTGTGTTGTACACTTTTAAGCTGAGGGTGGTGTGCCGGGCTTTATACTATATAATAGGCTTGCTACCGCGTTTTCCACTTCGTTCTGACACATGTTTAGAATTTGCCTATTTTCCTCTCCACTTCGTTATGACACATGTTTAGAATTTGCCTATTTTCCTCTCCACTTCGTTATGACACATGTTTAGAATTTGCCTATTTTCCTCTCCACTTCGTTATGACACATGTTTAGAATTTGCCTATTTTCCTCTCCACAATCGATACTTGTGGTTTTTCTAAACGACGATTTCCATGTGCTTGCACTCCAGGCGTGTATTTTGACTGGTTTTAAAGGACTCCTCACCAGCTCTTGTGCAAGCAAGTGTCCAGTGGAGTGGACATAATAAAATGGCTACCCGAGAACATGAGAAGACAGAGTTTGTCAACACTGACATTTCGTTGTCCAGGAACTTTCGATTGTAGGAAAAATAGCCACAGGAAATAAAGTCACAATATATGTTAAGTATAAAGTCGTAAGTGTCAATGTATATGCGTTATACTATTTATTAACTGTAAATGAAACAGGAAATTGCACTTAGGTTAACTGCTGGCTCAAGATGTGCGTGGTTCAAATCCCGTTCGGGGTGAAAAACGCTACTAATGAATGCGTACGTGCGCGCGTCTTTGGTGTGCGCTAGCGTGTATTTTGTAACCGTATAAATGCATTCTAATTCATACATTTAGTTCTGTTTTTTGGTGTGCGCTAGCGTGTATTTTGTATACCGTATAAATGCATTCTAATTCATACATTTAGTTTTGTTTAATTAATTTTAAGTCCATATCCTCGTTTATTATTGACTGAATAACAGTAAATGGAAATAAGCGACGGCTCATTAGGATCGTGGTTCGATTCTCGCTCGGGGTTAAATGTGTATGAGTGTGGGGGGGTGTTATTTGTATGACGTATACATATTATAATTCAAACATTTAATTATATGATTTAATCATAGTTATGTTCTTATGCTTGAAGTCCATAAACACATTAGATTGAATAACAGTAAATGGAAGTTAACGATTTCGAAGAAATTAACCTCTCGCCCAAGAGGATCGTGGTGAGAATATCGCTCGGAATAAAAGATGTTTTTATTTTGTTGTGTGTGTGTGTGTGTGTGTGTGTGTGTGTGTGTGTGTGTGTGTGTGTGTGTGTGTGTGTGTGTGTGTCTGATTGTAATTTAAAAGAATCTGCCGCTTATCTTTCCGACACAACTCACATAGTAAATAAAATTTAAATTATAGCTACTTGTGACCAATACTACAAGTGTAATTCAAAGGAATGCAAGGCGCATATGATATTTGATATTTTAATGCACACTAATTATTAAGGAATGTAAAATTATATTATCTTTGTTTCTAAACAGGTTGAATTCATTATGTGTATGTCTAGTTTAGTTATAACACTAGTCAGACAAAGCATCAATGCGGTCAATTACAACAGCATTGTTCCACAACTCCCAGCCCCAACTCATATGAGCAGTTCAGCTGAGTGACCATCTTTTGTGGGACAATGACTTGATAAGTAGAGAAAGAAAATGATGTAATTCATTTGAACTGTGGTTGGTCAAGTAGGGGGCGCTTCCGGCTTCCGCCGCTCTCGCGCTTGGGGAGGGGGGGATTGGGGGGAGAGGGAGAAGTTCATTGTCGTCCTCGTCTGTTTTCAGTTGGAAGCACTGTGGAATATCATTTCTGTTTATGTGAGTTTTGTAAAAGAAACATTTTAGCCATTGATATTACTGACAGTAAAATCGCGGTTCAAAACTGTTTCAATGGATTTATGTATACCAAGCATGCAGCTCGCAAAACCAAGCTGTGGTGGAAATGTGTACAAAGATCAAGTGGAGGGCTTCCTCTTTTTCGTGCAGTACGTCGAGCACGGACGTAATTGACGTACCTTTGGAGGAGTTTGGGAAGAATAGTAGTACCGTGCCTCCTGTCCTTGAGAGTCGTTCACTTCGAACAGGCCATTTCTACCTCGTTCACTACCTCGGCGCCGGTTTAGCGTTTAATCCAACTTAATCGATTGAATCAATCAGCCCTTGATAGTTGCTTTTTGTCTCTGTGATAAGAAAGGTGACAGCCGTGTTGTGTACGCTTGAAGCCAACCTGCTTAAGGTCATGAGCAGTAGAGCGGGCCCTTTAACACCATTGTTTTGAGTGTCCACTGGAGCCTGACTGTAAGGTGGGGTGGGGTGGGACATAACTGCTTTGCCAGTCGACTATGCAAAGTGTTATTTAACTGCGCGTGTCCGCCAAGCACGAATACGTTCGACAAGCCTGTTCCTACAAAGGGCTAAAGGTCACGCCATTTTATTTTATTTTTTTAAATCCATGTGGTCTTATACCCCGATTATTTATTTAATTACTTTAATGTGCATCATTAGTGATGAATAACTGTATGAGGTTTTTGTTGTTTCCTTTTTTGTATTTTTTTTCTTTTTTTTGGACGTGCCGCTGAAAGATGTACATGGGTGTCACCGAAGTTCAGTTTAAATTCTGAGTCTGAGTGGGTGTAGTGGTGGTTACGATAACATTTTACATCGCCCCTGCAGCTGTCGTGGATCATTTCATCATACGATGTTCTCTGATCTGTGGTGCTCCAGTGGGACCGGCTCCCTTCACGAGTATTCGGGGTGCACTGGCGGTGGTGTTGGAGTTGGAGGTTTGATGGTGTTTGCTCGCTCGCTATTGGTGGCTGTTATCTGGCGCTGGTGGTGGTGTTCGAGTTTTGTTGCTTGCTCGGCGGTGGCACGACTGTTGCTGATTTATTCGATTAAGACAGTTGAGGGCTACAGTTTGATACTCTGACAGGACTTTCGTATGAGTTGCAACTGTCCTCAGTTCCATGCTTGTGTCAAGCATTTTGTTTGATGATTTTCAGTATCGGTTACCTTGTTGGCGGTTTTGTTGAGCTGGGGAGTAGTGGTGTTTGTACGCGTTGTAGAGCCACAATAGAAGTCTGCTGGGGAGTAGTGGTGTTTGTAGAGCCACCATAGGAAGTCTGCTGGGGAGTAGTGGTGTTTGTAGAGCCACCATAGGAAGTATGCTGGGGAATAGTGGTGTTTGTAGAGCCACCATAGGAAGTCTGCTGGTGAGTAGTGGCGTTTGTACGCGTTGTAGAGCCACCATAGGAAGTCAGCCGGTGGCAGCCTAGGCTGTTCTGTGAGTTTTCTGTGGAATTCGTGCTGTACTCTTCTGTTTTGCTGTCTGTCTCAGTTGGTCTCGTACCCATTTGGGTGGCCCTTTTTTCTTCATAGTCTATGTGTTTGATTTGTTGGTGTTAGTCTTCATGGTGCTATTTTCTGTAGTGTAGTTGTTGGCGTTTGGCTTATGTTTGCGTAGGTTTTCATTTCAGTTTGAGTTTCTCTGGTGGCTGTAGATGATTCGGTTACTGTTGATTGGTCTGTAGCTGCCGGCTTTGTGGTCTGAAACATTCTGTTTCGTCTTGGTTTTTATGGTTTGGTTTGTTGATAGCGCTTGGCCTAATTGCAAACCTGTCTCTTTGTGTTCATTGGAGTGGTTTGGGTGACGTTTGCGTTTGTTCCCCATGTTGTCTGTCAGCGATGTAGTTGAAGTTTACGACGTTTTTTCCGCCTGTGTGGCGGCGGAAAACGTCAGTAGTGTCTGTTATCTGTGTGTGATTTGTCCTGGTGTGGATGATTTTCGTGGCCGTGTTGGTGGCTGCACCAGTGGCCGTGTTGTCTTTGTAGTAGGTGATTGTTTCATCTAGTTCTGGGGATATAGAGCTGTTGCTTGCATTGGACCACATACAGTGCAGTGCAAATGCTAATGACAGTCTTATTTCTGAGACACAAGTTAATTTTAAAAAAAGATTAATTTGAATGCTTGTACTAGATTCGCAACTACGCATACTGTATTGAGAAGAAACATTATTATTAAATACATCGTTATGTTACACACAAATCCGTGCAAATAGACAAGTACAGACCTCTTGAGACAATAACTATTTACTCTTTCGATCTCGTGTTTGGCGAGTGGAGTTGGGGCATGGACGTGTTGCGTGAAGATTTAAACTCCGGATCTGCAGACCCATGGAGATCGCGTTAACACTGCATCTCGCGCCAAAGAAAGCTTGGCTGAAAGGCCCTTTGGAAATGAAACAACAACCCGCAGCTATCGACAGGAGTGGGGGGGGGGGGAGAGAGGGAGCGCCAAAAGGTGGTGGAATAATAACGGCTCACCATCCTGTCCGAACATTTCAACTCCTCCTTGGCTATAAAAGAATTAATTACTTTCCAGGCTATAAAACTATACAAGTAAATCCACTGTGAAATCTTTATATAAATATTTTGTATCTTCCCTGCGGTAGAGAGGAAGGAATAACCTTACCCAGAGTTCATTTATATGATGCTAACATGATTGTGTATGTTGTATTTTCCTATTACAAGGTGAAAGAAATAATGATAATGATTTGTGCATATGATTTGTATTTGTATTTCCTGAAGTGTTGAGACAGAACGGGTCATATCTCTCCTTATAATGAGAGAAATTAATATGATATTTGATATTTTAATGCACACTAATTATTAAGGAATGTAAAATTATATTATCTTTGTTTCTAAACAGGTTGAATTCATTATGTGTATGTCTTAGGACTGCATATTTGTTTATTACTCTGCTAGGATCCAATCAAGTGGACTACATATTTAATGTGATGGTTTCTAACTTTATGCAGTGCTATCACAGAGGGGGGGGGGGGGGTGTTCTTTCTAAGAACCCTCGTGTGGATTACACATATTCATGAGTAGTAGTGTTCTTTAGTTTATTCCTGTTAAATATGCATTTGTATTTTTGTGCTAGAACCCAGTCTTATCATTACATTTTTCTCAGAGTTATAATCCAGTCTTTTATTTATATATAATAATTAATATTTTGATATACTTTGTATCCAGTCTTTATATATTAATATTTTGATGTACTTGAGTCCAGTCTTTGGCCCATACATTTCTATTTCTTGTGCTAGGACTCCAGACTTGTACATAAAATATATTTCACTTAAGTCTGAGATCCCCCATGGATTACATATTGCTGTCAAGTGTGCAAAAGTCCAGTCCTGTGGACTTACATATATTTCGTGTCCACGGACCATATTCAGTGGAGTGAGGACTAAAATATCTCTTATGCTCTTATTAAGTTTTACTGCGCTTGGCAGTAAGCACAGACTCCTTTTTGAAGCTTATTTAATATTATGCGTAATTTAACTTGGGAAAGCCGAGTCGGTTTCCTATCCGCCAGCATGTACATTACGCCACTCGGAAAGCCGTGTCTATTCTGTTATCGCCCCTGGGTTGCTGGGCCTTGTCAGACACTCATGATACACATTCGTCAAGGAATTTCCCACCGAGAAACTTTTACGTTCCCGAAGTGTACAATGAATGCAATGAACGCACGCTTCATTGTACACCATGTATAAAAATGTAAGGAGAGAGAGGTCAGCTGTGAAGAAAGCTATTTTACTTCGGGATGTTGGAGAACAGAAATTGAGGCAGGGCGGGGGAGGAGGGGTATGTGTGTGTGGTGGGTTGTTGGCGCGCTAGTAACAAAAGGCAAGTTAGAGATACTTTTGTAGAATATATGCATTTTACGGTTAGATTATGCGCAGTTTGAAGCAAAGCGCGATTTAAAATGCAAGTAAAATTGCACGGTGTAGCTGAGAGTCATCGAGGGGAAGGGTGTTTAGGAGAACAAAGCAAGCGTGGTAGTTTGACTTTTAATGTAGTAAACCCCGGTCAAATGACGGGGCGGGTATTTGCTGCCCAGATGTGCGCAACTTAAGGTGCAGATGATTAATATGGAAAGAGATCTAACCTGTTAAATTTTACAAGTAGGAAATCCTATAGACATAACCAGTAATCTCTTGAATTACGTCACTGACCCTTTTATATTATTAATCTACCAACTGGAAGTTTGGGTGCGATTAAAAAAAAATATGTTTGCTTTTTTTTTTTTTTAATTGTTGTAAGAGCAAACAAATATATAGAGAAGTGAGCATTTAAAATATATAGAAGCTGTGCGTCAAGCTGTCATTTGTGAGTACATTATTTCTTTATCTTATTTTCTTTTCTTCGTTGTTAGGTCATTAAAAAGAAATGCAAAGATCTTAGGCTAACTGATCAAGCTATCAAGTTGCAGAGTGCAGCGTCAGGTTTAATGAATGTGTACATGATAAGCCCAGAGGCATATTAATACCAAAGCACTTTCTCACGGTCTCCTAGACACGTGTTCGCATTTTACAAAATGTATGTATATAAATAGCGATGGTTGTTGAAATGAATGCTAATTGTAGCAGACTGTGCGAGCTTGCGTCATAAAAGGGTGCTGTGGTTTTGTTGACCTCTCTTGCTTAGGTATCACTCAGCGAAAGGTGGAACTTTGTTATTATTAATTCGGCTAATGCAGATGACTCTTACCCAGAGAATGCGTTCCCAGGTGGTGCAGGATATATATATATATATATGGGTGTGGGGAGTGCATTAGTGTCAGGTTACGTGTGTCACACTTGCACGTGACAAAACAGCGGTGCGGGGTGGTGGGTGGGAGGATAAAATGTATGAATTTATATTAGGTTGTGCGTGTGTCAAGATATAAAATTATATAGTTCTCTCGCAGTACTACAGCGATTTCATTTCCGGTTTGCATGTTGTTAAGAGAACTCGTGTTTTGTCTCCCTTTACTCAGAAGTTTCAGTAGTATTATTATGCCTTTGAATGGTACACAAAACAAACGGTGGTGGCGTGGGGAAGTGGTTCAAGAGTCTTCATGTTCGACGTTGAATTCTTTTCTTTTTTATAATGTATCTGATGACGAGATATTAAAGCCAATATGGCGTTCCTCGCTTGCAGATCATAAAACCAACACAGTATTAGAGGTTTATGTCACATTATGTCGTGCAGACTCTTGGGCCAAAGGATTTTAATACTTGTTCGTCGTCATTGGCTTTTGTGAGCAGTTTATGGCCCTGTGCGGATTACGACCCGATCCACGTCGGGAATGCTTGTTGGAGATGGGGCTCCGCTTATGCCCAAATGGGTCTTAAACCCTGTGGTCTTGTAAAGTAGTTCTCGTCCTCCTGGCTCATCGCGCCAGGGTTCATTTGAACTTGTGTCCTTGGGCCGGGGGAGGGGGCGCGTAGAGAATTGATGATGCTTTGTTGAGATTTGTACTTTATTGCTGTAAAAATAGAAGTATATATAATTTTTAAATTACTTGGTGTTTTCTGTCACACACACACACACACATACACGATCAAGATCTTTAGGGCAGTGGCCAGGTAAGGGTTAACGGGTTGATTACTGCTTATTTCAGAAGTCTACAAGTAAGCGTATATTTTTGACACTTTGGGGCTCAAGAAACAGTGAGCTGCTTGCTTATTCATTGTTTGGATGAATCGAGGTTACGTAGGACATGTTTTTAAAATAGTTTTCAGGCTGGTGTTTTTGCCTGAATTTTGTAAACTGTCTACACACAGGGACACAGAGTGTCTTAGTGCAGCGACCCAGGGATACGTAGCTTCTTGATCTTTTCATCTGGGCCTTTTATCAACTTATCACCAAACAAGAACTGATCTGTGACACTGCAACGTCGGCTAAATCCATTTTAACTGCCTTTACCTAACAACATTATTTAATATTATATATATAACTATTCAACTTCCACCGCTCGTTGATTTCGCGGACCAGTTGAGGGTGCGTTTATTAGCTATGTTACAGGAGAAGGACGTGAAAGGGTCCCTTGTGACTTTTGCTTCCTGAGCATTCCAGCATCACTTCTTTTCGAATCATCACTTTGATTCTGACTGGAATTCGGTCCGTTGAGACCGAGACTAAAGTCGAAGACCATGCATTTTCTGCCGGTGGGGGATGGGTGGGAGTTGGGACAAACTCCCCACTTCTTTTTTTTTTTTTTAAATCAAACAGTGGAGGGTGGCGGGATTGGTGGATGGACTATAGAGGACTCTCAGAATTGAGGCAAGCCAGAATCTCCAGTTTGACAATAGGCTCATTGGTCTTCAGCTGGAGTAGCCTCCCTTCCAGATTTATTGCATTACCGACTGCAATTTTATTATCGGGAGGTCGGTCGAGGGCCGTTTTGAGGGAGTGCTCAGCTCTTGTCCTATTCTTCTCTGCCTTGACTAATGGCGCATTGATCTCTTCAGCTGGGGTGTTTGGAGCTCACCTTGGGTTGGGGAGGGGTGCGAGAAATGCCTCAAGACATTGCAGACGTTTGTGTGTGTGTGTGTGTGTGTGTGTGTTTCCCGTACACCTCTAGGAGGCATTTACAGATCAAAGACTGTCGGCCGTAGGATTCCAATGCGCTCAAACTGGCGAGCACTCCACTGGATGCAAAGCGCAGGCTACAGAGGGGTGACAGGACACGCGTTGTGTATTGGTAGTATCGCGCAGTGATTGTGTGGAAAGACTAGTTCACTGATGTAGTCTCCCCTTCTCTTTACGTGTATGTGTGCGTCGGAATAAGTTGATAGATAATTTGCATGCAACAAGCTATCATCATCTTCCGTCTGAAAATTTTAAGCATTCATGTACAGGGACACAAGTATCTTCAGTGTTTATGTAATAACCCTGTGTCAGACCGGGGACGCGCTTACGCCGAACGTTTGGACTAGGTTTTTTATTTGGATTTCAATGTCCTATTGAGGGAAGGGCGTGTTTGTAAGTTTTAAACTACTTCTTTGCTGTGTAAGTTGCATTTCGGATTAGTAACCTACGAGTTTCACTCGCCACCCAAACAAAAATGCCGATAATCAAATTTTAGACAGGGCGAAACTTCCGTCTTCAAGTGGTCTTCAAGTGCGGTACTCTTGCTCGCACACAAAATTATGTAATTCAATTAAACATAAAACCAGCATTCCTTTTACGTGTGCGTAACTTTGAGTATGTGTGTGGTAAATCGTATTTATCCCGAGACATTACAGTCACTCAGACCATGCAGGACAGATCGCTAAACGCGAGTTGGGGGTGGGGGTGGAAGCGAATTACTGCCTTCCCACTGAAAGCTGATGCGGCGGGGAAGGTGGTGAAGGAGGCAGGAAGTGGTGCAAGCAATCGCCTGTACTTGAAGCTGCAACTTGTAATACCAGCAGGCCCTTCATCAGGACTTTGTCATGCTCGTTCGGTCTCCGTAAAGGCAAACATCTGCTTGCGGACCCCGACCCTCGTCCCAGTGTCTGGCGCGCAGCAACACAGACTTGCCAACGCATCTTCTGAAAAGTGGCTTACCCTAGGAACAATCGCAGGCCACGTAAACTTGAGAAATCACCGGTACTCTTTGGGGTGTCCAGCTGGGCGCAGTGTTTTACACCATTATCGTCTGAAAAGCTGTTACTGGTTGCGTGCGGACCTTTACAGTATGTCTGTTTTGTTCATGCCAGATGTCTTACCGTGGACCTAAGCGGTTCTATCAAATGTATACTAAATACTAGATTGGTGGGAGTTCCACAACAACAAAAAAAAACAAGAAAAAACAAGAGTGAAATGGTACTCGGAGGGTGGAGAAAAAAACCCACCTTAGTAGATGGTGTACACTGTACAGTTAAGCTAATTCACCTAAAAGACCAGGGATGGTAATTATAGTCTTACTGTGTTGGGGTAGAATACAGTTAAGCTAATTCACCTTAAAAAAAACTAGATGGTAATTATAGTTTTACTTTGTTGGTGTAGAATACAGTTAAGCTAATTCACCTAAAAGACCAGAGATGGTAATTATAGTCTTTCTTGGAGTAGAATACAGTTAAGCTAATTCACGTTAAAGAATACGCGAAACGATAATTATCGTCGTAGTGTTTCGGGGTCGCTAAGCTAGTTCACGTTGAGAAAGAACCGATGAGATAATATAGGGCTTAATTAGATAGTTACAAATTATTTAGGGGACGGTCAAAGTAGGACGGGGTATTTTATAATTATTTATTTAATAGATACATTTGGGGGTATTGTTTAATAATTAATTCATACATAGATCACTGAGTATTGAATTAATTAAGCCAGAGACATTTCTTCTGAGATATTACTTCAAATGCCTTTAAGTTGTTTAAAGGAAGTTTCATTATCACATATTCAGTACTACTCGCCAAAGTAGGGTAGGGGTGGAGGGCGAGAAGCGAGCATGTCAAGAGAGTCAAATATTTTATTTATCATAAAATACACTAGCAGATTATTGCACTGGGGTTCCTTTCTAATTGTAGGTTGATAATCTTCATTGCCAGCAAGAACGATAACGAAATTTTGAATGCAGCCAGCCTAAATTAAAATCATTGGATAGCGCCGGCTACGTTGACATTATTAACTTGAGTCCTTATAATCCAAGATCTTGTTATAGAACAGAACATACAGCAATCGTTAAAACCAACTCCCCCCCAAAAAAAACAAAAAAAATGGTTAATTCGGGTTACCATCAGCACCTTAGTACACTGGCTCACTGCAGTGTGGATCGTGTGCCGGCTTGGAGCACAGCAGCCGCCAGATCTCGATCTAGTGCCCCGAGTCGGTAGCGTGTGTGGGCAAAGCAGGCAAGCTGGCTTGGCGCTGAAAAGTCAGGCGGTGGTAGCAAATAGCGAGCGCGACCGCTGGCGAGGGCCCTTGACGCTTCTTCGCTCGTATCTGTCAGCATGGATAGGGGGCCCACTTCACTGGCGTCTCGCGTACCGTCACCGCGCGATTAGAAAGAAAGAGGGGAGAGAGAGATGTAGCCGTGTCGAGAGAAGAAAATACTTTGCCATGTGGATACCGGGTCATCAGTGTTTGTCGTTATTTGTTGTTCATGAACTGTTGTAGCCATTATCGAGTCGTATAAATCGACAGAGGAAATTGGCCGTAAAAAATGTGCTCAAGTTTCGACGTTTGGTTAAAGTTTCCTCTTATTATTTTTTTTTAAAGCTTAAGAACGCACTAGTTCTTCCAGAATTGTGAATGTGTCGTGGATGTGTTACATAGAGAGCTCCGTCTTGGTGCAGGTAGTAGTGCTTGAGTGTTACAGTCAGGTAAAAAAAATTCTTCAGAGATTCATGGATAATCATGCATGATACAAATCATACTGGAAGTGTTTGATATCTCTTTCTCATAGAGAGTAATAAATCAATCGAACTTGATTGCAGTGTGAATATATGACATCTGCGTTCTTTCAAACGGAAGGTCCCCAGTAAAAAGAAGATGCTGGATTGTCAATACTTATTATTCCAAGGTACCACGTTATGTTTAGACTCACCACACGCCTCTCTCGGTGAATGTAAATTGTGATGACTACAACCTTTTAACTTGCTGTGTGTTGAAATTGTGTATGTGTTCGTCTGTTTGTGCGTGCGTGTTCGCTATAGGAAGCTACGTGTATGCTTGTTCACTTTTGCTTCAAGTGTTCAGTATGTTAAATGTTATCAGTAGCCTTTTGAGTTGCCAAATGTGTCTCGTAGGCGCAGTGCGTGTCACAAAAGACACGTGTCGTGGATTTCGTTGGAGGTGTGATGTCGCTAAAGGTTTCACCGTATTCACCAGTGTCACTGGGAGCTACGCACAGATGTGTTGTCATTTCACCACTAACAGAGAACGTCGCTGTGGCGTGAGTTCTCACCAGACTGCTTTATAAAACGTAGTGCAGGCTTATTCATTAATACACCGCTATCAAACGGAAAACATAGGGCATGGTATAACAGGTAGAGATTACTCTGCCAGTATTTCGAGAGCAGTCTTTCAGTATATGAAAGCTTCGTTCTGGGTTTCTGTTGGGAAGTAATTCTAACCACTTTGAAACTGCAGTCCTCCTTGGACCCTTTAAGCAGCTGGCGCAAGATCCCCCGAACAAGAGACGATTCGTGGCGTGAAAAGGAGTAATTGAAGGGCTTTAGAGGATTTTTTAAGAAAAAAAATATTGTTATTAATATATTGTTTTAATATCTTCGGCTGTTTATGGAGTATCCTTGTGAAGTGCTGGATTGTACGCCATAAGTAGGGATACGTGGACAAGGAGATTAACAGGCACCAGATCTTTCTTGCTGCAACGTGCTGGATTGTACGCCATAAGACGGGGATATGCAGATGTACGACTATCAACCAGTTCGTGAGGGAAGTGCAAGGGGTTTTAAGGTGTTGCCGTGCTGGCACAAACTGTGACAGGACGGATTGCATGTGTCGCGTGCGTTGCTGCGATACGTCAGACGCAGGTGTCTTCGCAACGTAACATTGTACCTGAGGATTCTTTGCAATACGATCATCCAAGCGGGATTTAGCCGACCAGGGCGCCGGATTACCGCAGTGATTAGATAGGCTGTGTTTGGGAGGTGTGAAATCTGGCGGGTAAGTGAAGACTTTTTTTGTGGGAGCTATTGGTGGTAGTTGGGGGTGGGGCTTTTGATGGGTGCATGCCCAATTTGGTACGTGGTTCTTGGTATTTATTGGCATTGTGCGTGTCTACTTGGGGGACTATTTTGTTCTTATTGTTCACAGAACGCAAATCGGGTAAACGCAAGGGTGGGCGATTTCAAAATGGAAATGAGAAATAGGAGTACATAGCCCTAGCTCTGCCTGCCGATATTTGCGTATTGGTGACATTGAAATGGATTATCTATTATTAGCTCCTGGCTGCATTATTAAGATATTTAAGAATCTTTTTAAAAAAATATATATAAAAACGGAGAAGGATGTGAAATGTGTTTTGTTGAATTGTACCAGGTGTGATTGTCATGACAGTGTAATTTGATTCAAGTAAAGACAGAGTACTTTGCCCCCCCCCCCCCCCGTCACTCTCTTTGCTCACCACCAGTATGGTGTGTTAAAAGCAAGTGGTCATTGTACCCTCTCGGCTAGCTGAAAATTGATTGAGTTATCTATTTAAGCAATTTTAATAATTTTTTTTCTCGCAGCTTGTTGAATGTTGTAAAATCATCAATCAACCTTTTTCTTGAGCGGAGAGTCATTGTTGAATCTGTGTGTCCTTTCTTCTGCTGGAACATGATTAGTTGATCTCTCTGTGCGGAAGTGTTGCTGGATAATTGGTTTTTCTTTCTCCTTCCTCGGCTCCAGTTAGATCGCGTTGTTTTTGTTATCCGACAGGCGGGCTTTCTCACAGCTTAGCTTGGGTGATGGGCGGGGTTATTAGCCGTCTAACACTGTCCCGCGGGTTCTGCCGAAGTCTGTGCCAAAAGCCAGTTGCGCATTTCCCGCCGGTTGTGTATTCATTTATGGAGTATTGCCCTACACACACATAGCTTGCGGTGTTTCCGTTTGTTAACATAGACCATATGCTTACTTGGTGGTTTATAATACTCTTTTGATATCGTTTCTTTTCTGTTTTTACCATTCACTTCCAACGGGGTCGCTGATTTCGCGTACGGTGCGAGCTGGATCAATTTATAATTTTTTTATTGTTTTAAAAAAACTGTTTTTCTGCTAAAGCTTATCTCCTCACTCTTTACCTGTCCAGATGTGCCCTGCGGTGTCTTTTATTGGATAGTATTAATCGCTGGTATCCCACTGGCAGCAGGCCCCTGTGTAATTAATAGTCTTTTTTTTTTTTAAGCCTAGAAAATGTACTCTCCTTTTTCTTCTGCCTGCACGTGTTTGCCACACAGACCGCGAAAGGACAGATGTCAGGCACTGAGTTCTGGGGTAAAAATCGCTAGTCGGAGTTTTTTGTGTACACGACGAGGAATGCGTTTGAAAACGTTTTGGTAAATACACTGCTTACGTCCGAGGTAAGAAAGCCATTGGGGGGGGGGGGGGCCTAAAACCGATTGCACGACGCCGTCTTAGTGATTAGATTTGGCTAAATTCAAAACATGACATTTTGCTCAAGGACTAATGCCATTGTTGTCTGGTTCTTGTAGCGAGTCTGCTGTGCATCGTACAGCTGGGGGAGCCGGGGGGATAAAAAATATTTTAAGTAGCACACGGCTGGTGCTATCACCCATTCTCTGCGCTAAGTGTGTACATTGTTATGTTTTACTAATATGCTTGACGTGAGGGCGACGGGGATGATGGAGATTGTACAATGTGGTCCTCCACTGACCTTCTAATCCAGGGGTGGGCAAACTCGTTCCGCCAAGGGTTTTCATGCGGCCTAGGAACAAGTCCTATTATGTTCACTCCATTTAAATTTCTCAAGTGTAACATTTCTTTCTAATTTTGAGAGAAATGTAACCACGCGATGCCAAACACACACACACACACACACACACACAGTGGGAAAACCCATAGAAATTTCAATAAAATTTTGTTTGGCTTGTTTCACATTCTATTCATATATCTGATTTTTTTCCCACCGGGGTGGGTCGATCGAGGTTTCAAAATCCGAAAGAGTTTGCCAGAAAGATGTTTGTGTTGTTTGCATCAACCTACTTTTGTGAGCAGACTTTCTCTGATAAAAGTCAACAAGTCAAAAAACAGATCGCTTCTCACAGTTTTAAAGATGTGCACGAACAACCTGTCACCAGATTTTGACAAACTGGTCAACGAATGTGATCAGCTGCTGTCATTCGCACTGACTGTCTACGTCACTCTCTTTATCAAATAAATGTGCTTCTTTTGAAGTTTACGTTTTCATATGTTAACAACACATTAACAACTGAAAATTAAGTATGATGTTACTTAGATGCTATTTTCAAAATTATTTTACTTAACGAACTGTGCGGCCCGCGACAAGGTGTAAATTTGTGTATGCGGGGCCCTTGCACTGGATAAATTGCCCACCTCTGTTCAAATCTTTTAAAATTATTACAACACAGCCCCTCTCCACCACCACCACCACCACCCCATCCCCCAGTGTTCTCCGGTGCCCGGACTGTTCACTTAGAAGGAGTGTTCTTTAGCATAGCCATATAAAAACCGCCCCAATCCAAAGACCAGATGAACAAAGCCCTTTGAACAGAACCATCAGCTCAAACGCCCTAGCAAAGAGCCGCCGCCACTAACATTATTTTCTCCTTGTTTACTAGGGCTTGCCACATTTCTTAACCATGCCAGGACTTTGAGTATCTTTGAGTTTCTCGAAGCAAAGGTTGTAAAGTCAAGGGTCAGGCAGACTTGTCACGGGGAAGGGGGGAATGGGAGGGTCGTCCAAGGCGTGGATGTGGGAGAGAGATGGATTTTTATCAAACTGAGGTTTGGTGGCGATGTTTATATTTGCTCTTTTTTAGTCATTTTTTTTTTCTGCCTGCGACTTCCGCTATAATTTACAAGGTTACTGTTCGCCAGAGATTGGTTGGGAAGTACATAATGATTGGGATTGTTTTTATTCTGTATTTTAAACGTCCGACATTTCTATCTTTGTAATTTAGCAGGAAATGGCATTCATTCTAAGTTTCGTTTGTAGTTGGGTATAGTTAGAACAGTAAATAACTATCGAGTATATAGTATTCTTCTACAGTTCGTTTGTAGTTGGGTATAGTTAGAACAGTAAATAAATATCGAGTATATAGTATTCTTCTACAGTTCGTTTGTAGTTGGGTATAGTTAGAACAGTAAATAAATATCGAGTATATAGTATTTGGGTATAGTTAGAACAGTAAATAAATATCGAGTATATAGTATTCTTCTACAGTTCGTTTGTAGTTGGGTATAGTTAGAACAGTAAATAAATATCGAGTATATAGTATTTGGGTATAGTTAGAACAGTAAATAAATATCGAGTATATAGTATTCTTCTACAGTATGTTGAAGTTTTAATAGTATAGTTTTTGCTATGGTCCTGCTTTTTTTTTCTTTTCTGGTTATTTTGTAAAACGTTCTTGGTCCACTCCATTTTACTGTTGACAGTGGCTTGTGATCCACATGCACTCCATTTTACTGTTGACACTGGCTTTGTAGTCCACGGGCGAGCTGACAGTTCACAGTGTTTCTAATAATAGAATTATTACTGATCGCTATATGAGAGGGTAGTCCGAGAAAACCTACTCGCAGATGTGAATTGCCCTGTTCACGTTACGGGTATTGACTGGATGTTAACGCAACAAATCTATCTACTCAGTGTCACCCGGCATTACTTACCGCCCTTGATTTACTTTGTTCAGGACAGCTATGATGCAAACACGATAATCGCACAGCCCGCCTGCTAAATGATAACGGATGAATGCCTATTGCAGATGTTCCGACTTCCACAATTTCCGTAATATTAAAAGGAAATCGTATCCCATCCTGTCAATACTTGAATGTTTTGTTTATTTGTTGGATTTTGTTTTTAATCGATGGGACTGCTTCCTTTATCCACCACCCCCACCCACCCACCCCACATACACACACTCGTGGGGGTTTTGACTGAACCGGAAGCTCGTGATGGGCTAGTCGTGTTCACAGAAGATGACTTCCCAGTGAGCCTGGACTGTTTATAGTGTCGTGTTGACTGTAGTCTTTGTGCAACAAAACTGAACGTGACCTTCAGGGACCGCTGTTTGAGTAGGGATCGCTCGCTCTGTTTGCTGGCTTGACAGACGGCGTGCTTATTAAGCCGGTGGGTTCACGTTTTCCTGTGATGCTTGTCCTACGCAGTGTGACCTACTCCATTTATTTATTTATTTTTCTTTGGTAAAATGTTATTTTATTTGAAGGAATGGTGGAGTTGGGTGACCGCGAGTTCTGAGCGATGGACTCGCTTGTTGAAGGTCATTCTTTCGCCCCCAAACCTCAGTTTTCTTCCCCGACTTCCAATTATGGTCATTTGGAGTTTTCTACCCTTTGTTATGTATGTAGAGAGTAAGAAACTGAGAATCTTTACTCATTTCACATGTTTAAGTTGTCATTATTATTTCTAGTGAATAATTCTAATATCTGTAAGCCTTTATATTTCCAGACCAGCTGAGTCTGAACATTTTATATCAGAGGTGCACAAACCGCGGGCCTCATGCGACCCGAGACAGGGCTCTATGCGGCCCCCGGAGGACTTTTGGATGTTACCATTATTACGAATGTAAAGCATATTATTTCATTATGTGTGTTGTTTTTTTCCTACTGAGCCATACATGTGCGGCCCTCCACCCACTATCAATTGGAAATGTGGCCCTCTGGCCTAAAAAAAATTGTGCACCCCTGTTTTATATTGTCTGAACATTGTCACAGGTTTGTTGTAGGTGACATTTCTTGCACACACACACACACACACACAAATGTCTTGGTACTGCATTGAATGTACAGCACTACGCAAACCTTTCATGACCCAGTACACCTTTAACTTCTCTGTAAATAAATAGCTATTGTTTTGCATTTCTTTCAGTAGCGCTTCATATTCGAAGACTCTGGGGCTTTACAATTGGTTGGTCACAGAGGGCGACAGCCCGGAGAGTGTGCGTCAATCAGCAGATTCCGTCCCGACAGCGTCCCGAACCAGTGGCCCCACCCTCCATTTTTGTACGAAAATTTAGTGCCTACATTTTTCGGCCACCCCATCTCCATCCCCCTCCATATAGCAAATGTTGATCGCTCTGAAGATCATTTGGAAAGTGGAATCTTATCTTTACGACATCACCACTGCCGTGTACTTAACACCCAATTCAACACGTTATATAGTATTGACGACATCACCACTGCCGTGTACTTAACATCCAATTCAACACGTTATATAGTATTGACGACATCACCACTGCCGTGTACTTAACATCCAATTCAACACGTTATATAGTATTGACGACTGCTTTGGTCAGATCACTTTTGTCGAAAACATAGGCGCTAGAGCGATTGGGAGGTGATATGGTATGTTTGACCTGGGGCTCAGACTCTCTAATGCTTAAAATATATAAACTGTTGTTCCACTGTATACAACTGTTCCACTAATTAACTTACAGTGATTTAGGTCAGTACCTTCTCGGTCTTTACTACCTTTGTGCATCTATCATTTCTTCAGAATAGATTCTCCAGGGGTGTGCACAGCTGCAAAATGAACATTTGTGGACATAAAGAAGAATTCGGTCAATTCGTCATATCATGTAGCAGGAGTTTTGGTAGTTTTAATTTGTCTGGCTACAGATTATCAACACCTATTGCCACCTACAAAAGGGGGGGGGGAGAAGATATTGTAAATATGTCATTTTCATTCATTGAAAAAGCCATGTTAATGCATCGTTTTTCATTTCTTCCCCTCCTTCTGTTTGGAAATATCTTCCAGATTTTGCATATTATGTAAGGTTGTACCATTATTCTGTAAATGTTTCCTGTAAACGTATTTGGGGATTACTAATTTTTAGTTTTGAAATTTAGTACCCTCTGACTGCATTTATTGATTGGTTGAAGTATTTGAATGGAAATACCCGATTACACGTATCGACTGTGAAAATCGTCTGCGTTCAGTTGATTTCTCTCGCAAAAAGTTGTACAAGCAAGCTAGGGTGAAGGCAGCTTCTCCGTTGGAAAGTGAATGGGCTTGGGGTGGGGTGGGTTCAAGCGGTCATGTGTTCAGAGAAGCCTCTCGCATGCATAGTGCACCTTTTCTTCAACCGCCTCCATCCTTCAACAAAACCCCTGGGGATGGGTACAGCAAGCATAACGTTATGCGTTGGCTCTTTCCGTCTCTCTCTCCCATCATTTCCGCACGCTCTGAGCTCGTTCAGCTAGGATCAAAGGCTTGAAACAGGCTGGAGTCGTGTGCGTCTTACGACCTTGAGCCCTTTGACTAGTCCCCATTTATTCCAAAGGGACAGAACTGGCTGAAATGAAAGTTGTTTTTCTCTTGTCGATAATGTGTGCTTTCTGTTTTCTTTGATTTTTCTCTTTAGGCTTTTCTACCGTTTCTTTCTGGTTATTTATTTCGTTTGTTTATTTTTTTTTTAACCAACAGTTTTGTTTTACACCCCAATTGTCACACAACAAAAGTCCATGCGCTTTTGAGCATTGAGTGAATTGTATTGTGCATAATACTGATCGGTATGCTTACATGCTTTCTCAGTCGATAATAATATTGATAAATGTACTTTTGTTGTCAGTACTTGTTGCCAGAAAGATTTGTCTGCCATCGGTCCCATACAGATAAATTATTGTCATGCGGCACTCCGCTGAGAGCCGACAGATTGCACGTCTTCGTGTGACGTATGTCCTTGAGCGTTAATGGTTGTGTGACGTTTAACCTTCGGTTTTAATGGTCTTGTGATTCAATAATCGATTTCGTGATATAAAATGAAGTTGCGATATGACATCCCTGGAAGTATGAAAAGTAAAAGAGCCCGCTGTTTCGCACATTGTTGAGTTCACTCCCTTGTTCTGATAGCAACGTGATCCGGGTTGATTTCTTGGAGCCGGGTGTATCAGTATGTCCACAAACGCATTATTTTTAACTCAACAAAATATTAATAGAGTGCATTGCTGTTGTGAACGCTCATTAAAGTGACACAAGAGCTAGCACATGACGATGTTAGCCCCTTGCTGGTTAACACTTTCCAATCATGCTGACAGCCGTTCCAATTAATCCATAGCTCGACTATACCTGTCTAGTGCGACGGTTGTTAAACTTTTACTCTCTTGGTCTATTTTTAACGTGGCGGACCGTATTCAACAATTTTCTTTCGGCTTTAAAAAAAATATATATATTACTAATGTCTCAGGAAAGCTCGTTTTTCGTGAGAACAAAGTGAAACGAACAAAAAGTCAACCAAGTGTATTCCGCCAAGATGGTCTTGGCTGCTAGTCATTGCTCGTTCAAGGAAGTATTTTTTCCCCAAGTGGCATTAGTGTATACTGTATAGAGAGTTGCTTCCCTTTTCGCTGCGCCTACCCAGCGTTCAAATTGCGCGTCAATACAGTCTTTTGTTGCAGGATTCACGGTTGATGTTGGTCCCTTCCACCCCACCCAGCGCTTATGCATACTCTACCACGTTTACCGCCCTTTCCTTCAACTTGGTGATAGAATTCGAGGTAAAGGGAGAAAACTGCAAGGGGCCTTTATCAAAGATGAAAAGGTGCGCGCACTAAAGCACCTCACTTTGCTTTGAAGGCAAGTCTTTGAATTCGTTTAGTCTACATTACGAATCCTGCTATCGGCAATTTGCGGTACACATCTCAATCGTGCTCTCTCTCAATGCGTGTGTAAGGGGTGGGGTGAGCAAGAGTTTCCTCATACTTTAACGATTGACTTTGTTTTTACCATCACAGGTATATATATAACTGTCACTATTTCCATTTCACTGTTATAATCCTCACTTGGAATACAAGCATATGGTTTTCATCGTTCATATTCAAAAAGCGTTTTTTGAATTAAATATACCTTCTTAAGATTAATACAGTTTTGTTGGTTTTTTTTGCGAGTTCTGGCTACTATGAAAGACTAGCTTCGAACTTATGTAATAGAGTGTAAATAATGCAGTTTTTGTTTCTAATTTAAGGCATAGAGTTAGAGGTTTTTACTGGCTACTGTAAATGACCAGCTTAGAACTTATGTAATAAAGTGTAAGTATATAAATTTGTTTCTTCTTTAAGGTATACGGTTAGAGGTTTTATGTGAGTTCTTTGTGGCTTCTATGAATAGAAGAAATGATGTAATAATGTGGATCTTTGTATATTTTTCTGTTGTGGATGACTAACTTAGTGACGTAATAATACGGATCTCTGTATATTTGTATTCGATACTATGGAGGACTAAAGGATCTCTCTAATCTCTCTGCATGAAGACGGCACAAACACTGAAAACTATGAAATTATATTAGTGAGAAAGCAGAGAACATTTACCGACGATAAACCTCCAACAGTTTGATTCAAATTTAGATTAACGAATTTTTATGTGCCGTTATTTAATTAGCACCATATTGACAAAGGGGTGGGGGGTGGTGTCCTCTTCATGATTTGTGTTCAATGGAAGCCTCGTTTTGAAACTTTCGGAGTCATTTCTTGTCATGGGCGAGGTTTTCACATTAGACACGCCACGTTACATCCGAAATTTAATGAGTTTTATTCATTGAATTACGGCTGCGGAAATTGCAGCAGGTTTTTAATGCCGAACTGCTGGTCACTGGTGCATTTTCACTGTGGCAGTCGACGGGGTTGGGGGGGGGGGGGTTCTCACAGTACACGAGGCCTCTTGATAAATCAATAGGGCTGTGTGGACTATATAGTTTGAATGTGAAGTCAAGGAATGTGTTCCTGTCGTTATGGCGAGCTGTAGTGCACGACTAGCAAGCTGCTCTGTTGGCAGTTACGGGCCTTGACCTGATACTGTAAGAAGGAAGAGGTGATGAAGTGCTCTCTGTACGTATGCCGCTGCGCTACTTCATCTCCACTAGAAACACTCTTATCTTGTTTTGTGTGCTGAAACAAATATTGAGGGGGGGGGGGAGAGAATAAAGAGGGAGCTGTCAGCAACAGATCCGCCAACACGATTCCCTTTTTTGCGCTAAAGTGTGAAACGGAGCTTTGTATTTTTCAGGCTTGTGCGGTAGATTGCGACAGGGAACGTTGAATAAATACGAGGCTGTTTTGCGGTGTGTTTGATGACGTAGTGTTTAAACATATTAAGGCGCTGTGTTGTGGCGAGATGTACAAAGTGGTGGATAATTAAATGTTATTTACTGTAACAGTCATCTTGTTGAAGTTCGGTTTATATGTACAGTATTAATTTTAAGTGTTTGTAGTAGGTAATGGAGTTAGAATTAGTCTTCCCCCCCCTTCTCCACTTCACTCTTTTTTTTTTCTCTCACTTGTTTGTTCTTTATTGAATTTTACTTTATTCGTACAATGTGCATTGTCTTTATGTGTGACGTTTGCATTCAGTTCTGTTTGTTTATAACACTGGCGTTTGTGTCTGGGTATTTTTAGTAAGAGCACGTGGTGGTATTGAGATCTTTCAGCCACTTATAATAATGTGTCACGGGGTCAGGTGCAGATATTGTGTGAGTTATAACACAGCAATGCTCGGAATCTCGCCTCTACCGCGTTCCTGCTTGAAAAACGATGTGCGAGCATTTCATATTTCCTCTTTTCGTGTGTGTGAATCACTGACAGTTCACGTATTGCCCATGTTCTTAGGAATGAAGGCGTATTTGTTTATTACGGGGTTTTTTTGTGTAAAGTTAGGTGTGCAACCGCGGGCGTTCTTGATTTTTCTTTCTTTTTTTCATCTCATCATGCGTTTGCTGTGCCTGGTAAGTGAGAGAAGAGAGCTGAGCGATTTAAGGGTTTGAAGACGCGCTTTATTGCCAGCAGCTGGTCGCCTCTTTCGCTCAACAGGCAGGTAGTGTTTTGCCGATTCCTATTTTGTTCTTCACACCAATACGCCCTGTACTAGTAGAAAGAAAACTCTTACTAGAAAAGGGACATTATCATGTTATATAACCAGCATCGCTCGGCTGCTAACTGCACTTTGCTGAGTTTGGATGGGAAGATTGGATGCGTTTCATGGGATGGAAAGGTGGTAAGATTTGTGCACTGGATGGATAGAGATGGTAAGATTCATTTAGACGGACGAATACAATCAATACATTCATTTTCACATTACTATTATTTTCACCTCAGCCTGGTAGATGGTAATATATATATTCATTGAATGGACAGATAATTTGATTTATTCATTGGATGAATAGATGGTATGGTTTGTTTGGTTCAGTTGGTAGGATTTCATGGATGAATAGGTAGAGGGATTTAGAATTTATAGTAGATGAATTGTGGTAGGATTTATTTCATGGATGGGTAGATGTTGGAATGTATTCATTTGATGGGGAGATGGTAGTATTTGTTTGATGGGGAGATGTTGGAATGTAATCATTTGATGGGAGATGTTGGAATGTATTCATTTGATGGGGAGATGGTAGTATTTGTTGAGTTGTTGGATAGGTAATGGTATGGTTTATTTCTTATTATTATTATTTTTTTTTAGTAGATGGATAAGTGGTAGGATTAATTCTTCACTGGATAGGTGATAGTATTTTTTTAGTGGATGGACAGATGGCAGGATTTATTTAGTGGACAAATATATTGGTGGCATACATTTAGCACAAATTATTCATTTACTCTTTCTTGTGGTTCCTTTCTTTCCTCTTTATAAGGACTTGGTTTTCTGTAATGTTCATAAGAAAAATGTCTTCCTTGTTTCTTGGAACAGACCTTCTTTAAGTGTTCTATTCCAAAATAATAGCTGTTCTGTGTAGTTGTAGTTGTAAAGTAGTCTTTCAATAAGATTTTTTTTTAATGTTTTGTTTCTAATAAGAGAAAATGTAAATGAAAAAAAATCTTTTCTTCCTGAGAAACTTGCTCTTTAGTTCCATTGTTCTCATAAAAGAAGATGAAGTCTTTGTTTGCTTACCGAAAAAATAAATCTTAAATTTAATTGAGTGTTTCTGTAGAAAGAGAAGTTGGCAATGGATCATGCAATTTATTTATATATTTTTAAAACTAATGTGCACAGGTAGGCACCTTGAAATTGAGGATGGGGGGATGGCAGCCATAGATGATTCATATTTGATTTAAACTGTATTTATTATCGTGTTATTTTGCACTAGTGCAGACCAAACACTGTCTTGTGTTGCAAGTGTGTGTGTGTGTTCTGTAAAACTTCATTTGATCTCTCTTATAAACACACCCGTTAAATATCATGGAGCGAGAAAGTGATTTGTTTATATTTTAAAATATTTAATTTCAGATTTAGCTGATTAAGATCATATTAATTCTGATAAAACCATTTACTTTACTGCATTAATAGAAGGTGTAGTTGGTATGTCTTGCATTCTGCAGTTGTTAGAAAGACTGGAGTTTGCGCGGGGATCTGATAATAGTGTAATTCCTGCATGCTAATAAATACTTTAATTAAACGAACTAAAAATAATGAAAGACAGAAACCGCTCTATTTTTGTTTCTTTTTTTTTGTTTTGTTTGTTTTTTGCTCGCCATAATTTACGTTCACGTCCCTTCCTTAACCACACACACACATTGTAAACTTTCTCTTTGCCGTTATCAATTTATCTTGTGGACTTTGAAGACAAAAAACAAATCAATGAACGCTGCATATTAAATGTAGATACTGACGGTTGCGATGCCAAAAATCCGTGTTCTTATCATCAGCGCCAAGGGCGCTTAACTCCGGATCAGTGTCTTCTACCACTTTTCTTGGATAGTCTCTTCACCCACCCTTCCCACACCTAATTGCTCCCACAATCCAAGGAACTTGATGTGTTTTGCATTCCGCGCTGGCGAACCAGGCAGTGGTGAGATCTTCAGACTGGAAGCTTGGAGCAGTTTAGGAAGCCATTATATGACACGCGAAGCGGCCCTCCCTCCCCCCTCCCCCCAACCTGTAGCACGAACAGTATCTGTGTACAGGTAGGTATTCCGTAAGCGGCTGCTGTGCGTTATAGGCCCACGGGTAAAGCGATGCACTGGGGCCCCTACCTACACAACCAATCACAGGAATAAAAATTGTCAGCAAGTCACAACATACATAGATTAACATGGGTCTTTCAACTGCCCATGATGACGGCATTGTGGGGTAGGGGTGGGGGTGGAGAGAGAATCTTGTTCACTTATCAAAGCGGAGGTACACAGGTGAGCTAGTACGTGTGTATCGGTGCGTAGGATGTCGCTGTTGTCTTGGCCAAAAGTGACGCGTCTGATACACATGTTTATCTCTTTTATTGTTAATCAGAAGTGCGTGTTTTTGATACTTTCTTTTGTGCCATGTTTCCAGCTTTCAATCCCTTTGGCTTTCTGTGCCCTTCTCTGGTGACAGTGCAGCGTGCTATTATTTACTTGGCTTTTTACAAATTAATTGCAGCTTTGATGCATAAATATCTGTTTATTATGAATACAGCCTTTTTGTTAATTGGATTATAATTTTGCCACATCTATAGTAATGATGACGATTGAATCTGTCATTTAAAAATTATTTGCATAGGTACATTATATACAAATAAAATCTGCCTTTGTTTTGTTTTTAAATTACACCTTTAAATGCAGCTTACAAAAATGGGAAATGTTATAAAATATGCCATTCCGTGAGTAGTATTTGTTGTAGTGCAGTGTTTTATGCTTGCTTGTTATGATTTGTTTATTAATAATAGGGACAAGACTGCTCATTACATCATAATAATAACAGTTACAACAGTCTGAAGTATTTCATTCTTTCATTAATTGACATGGGATACCTTCATTAAATGTGAAATGAAAAAGGCACTTTTTGTTAGTGTTGATAGAGAAAGACAACTTGTCATACATGCATACATTATTGGCACATACTTCTATACAGAATGACAGGGCAAAGAAAAATGTCAAAATTGAACAAAGTAATTGTTGTACTGTAATTGTTATTTAGGCTGGTTGACCCAAGAATGGCTTAAAACTAAACACACCCTCTCTTGTTTACTTTTTTTATTTTGTTTCTCTCTTTCATTCAGTATTCTGGAATCAGAATATATATTTTGTTTTGAATGTGAAATCTTCTTGGGGGGTGGGGGGGAAGGGGACAGGGAATTATTTAAAAGTTATAATAATTTGTACAAACGTCCTCAGCTCCCATTTGTGGGCAGTATTTTGACAGATCATCAGATGCAAATTGATGGTTCTTCTTTCAAGTTTTGGTGGTGGTGGTGTTTTTTTTTTTTTTAATTTTTTTTTCCCCTGCAAAATGACAAAATAGACAAACTCTCACATTGACAGAGAACTTCTTCAGATCTCTTGCAAGGACTGTGAACAACAAGATTGGTTTGTTTTGTGTTCTAAATCGAAGACATCATCATACAAACTGTTAATTTTCTGACAGATAAATATATTATTTACAAATGTTATTATTTTATTTTGAAACTGCAATAGAGTGAGAATATGCTGTTTTCTTAATTTCTTTCTCTTTCTTTTACAGGCATCCGAATCTGGATCAGATCTGTTTACTGCTGTCAGCAATTGCACAAACCGTATGTATTCTTAGTTTGCTTATGTGTGTGCATTTGGGTGGGGGGGTCCCTCCCTCCCTTTTAAAGTTTTATTTATTTTATCAATTAGTTTGTTTTAGAGTGTTGTTATAGTGTGTTCCCAGGGTTCTTGGTTTCACTTCCTTGACCACAGTGTGAAATAAACCTACACACTAATATACACCATATAAGCAGTAATAACTATTTCTCTTCTCTTTTAAACAAAAATTTCACTTATATTTATAGATTTGTGGACATGAATAATCTCCACCAAACATAAGTACCAAACCAACAATTTTAAAGTGCCTTCTCTTAGCAAGTATGTGCATTATGAACTTGCAGCTTTGTAGGCTTCATAATCTCCCTCGACATCTGTCATTTGGAGATGTGTGGTCCTTTTTGTCCATAGTGCAGTTGCTATAGCTAATCATTTAGTCATTGCCATTGATGTTTCTCTTTAATTAGACTGCAGAAACTGGATCAATTACTTCAGAAAGCCATCAGTCAAAAATATTCATTAGAGGGTGTCTTTAGCACTCAGATTCTGATTTTGTCAAAAAGAAGTGTGTGTGTGTGTGTGTGTGTGCATTTGCGCAGCTGCATGCATGCTTATGTATTGCTTCGTTATATGTACAAAGTTTAATTCTCTTTTTTGGGTTGGGAGATGGTGAGGGGGATGCAATCGATAATTCTATTTTTATTTTTTGTTAAAGGTTTGTGAAAATTAATTGTTGTTTCCATTACTTTTTTTCTTTTTCCCCCCTTTTTGTAGGATGCAGTCCATATTTCTATTTTCATTTTGTTATAGGTTTTTGAAGATTGTTTGGTTTTTCCTTTTCAATCTTTAAACTTAATTGGGTATGGCATGAGCAACAGCCGTTGAAAGAAATTTGTCTTCCCTTCCAAATTTGAAATGATTTGTTTGTCATTATGAGATTGCTGTTCACTTTTTCACCTTGCTGCTGTCCCTGAAATACACCTGTCTACAATTGTTAGAGCTCCCTGAAACGGATTTAATGGAGAAGACAGATTATATATTTTAAATGGGCATTTTTAATCCACATTGATTTTGTTGTTAATATCCATTTTCCTTGTCCCCGCTTCCCCTCTTTCAATTTTGAAGTTTAGAATACCCCTGTACAATCTGTCTTTTTTGTCTCACTTGCTCCTAGATTACCCCACATTCCCACCGCCACCCACCGAGTTGTTTGTAATTGCAGCATAGTACCACCATTTCTATAGTGCTAGCCTCATTCCCTACCACCCCTCTCCCCACCGTGAGTTATTTTTGCCCAGCAAACTCAACAAAGCTGTTTCAGAAAGGGAAATTGCTTTTTGAACAAGTTGTTATTGCTGCTCGTGTTGACAAGCATCAGACATTTGTGAAGAAGGGCGAGAGTAGAAAAAATTTGCCAAGGACTTTATGAGTGGCAGGAAGAGCTAGTTGGCTAGTGATTTTCCGGCTGCATGTTGTCAAGGAAGAATGGAGTGCCCGATTTCCTCACTCTCTTAGAAACACTCTCTCCTTTCTCTCTCTCAGAAGCATTAACTCACTCATTTAGAAATTAACACATCTCTTAGAAACAAAAAATTCTTTCTCTCTTTTAGAAAGTAGCAATACTTTGTTTCTGTCTCTCTCTCTCTTTTAGAAGTTAGTGCTCTCTCTTCTCTTTCTGTCTAGGATATTCTTTCTCTCTCTGTTTCTCAAACACCACACACATGCACACACACAAACATTAACTCACACTCATAGTAATTGCTCATTCTCTCATTCCAAGTGTTAGAAGTTACAATTTTCTTCTTCATTCTGTCTCCCTCTTAGAAGTTAGCATGGGTTATTCTCTCTCTTCCCGAAAAAGAGAACTAAGCCCATATGTGTCACCGCCCAGTTTCTAGTCTCTCAGTATGCTTATATTTGTAAATGTTCTGATAGTTCAATATCTTACCACAGAGATTCAGCATTTCCGCAGAGTAATTTTTAAAGTTATTTTCAGCTCAGTAGTATAATTTAATATATCAATTTTTGCTTCTTTTAAATGTGAAAAAAAAATGGGTTGAACTTTCGTTTCTTCTTTTCCACATTGGCACCAGTAGATACATCTTTAACCAGAGATTGAACTCAAGTGGTCATTTTTACAAGTAGATATAAAAACAACTTGACATTTCTTTCACAAATTCTGTATTTACAATTAATTAATCATGTTACTGAACACAATGACTTTAATATTATTATCTTCTCCCTTTTGGTCTCATTCAACGTGTACTTTACAAAATGACCCTTCAGTAGTGCAACAATTCTTTCAAATTTTTTTTTTCTATATTTTTTCATTGCATTCATTCAGCCCTGCCCTCAAGCCCAACTTTCTAAAACTTTTGTCACCCTCACCTTTTTATGATACTTCAGAAAAATACATTTGAACAAATTTCATAGACAGATGAATTCCTATCCTTAAGCAATATTCACCCAGGATTTACTAGGAATAGACTTAAAATGCCAGTACTGTTTACTCTTTGCTTGTTGAAGTGCTTCCCCTTTGTGCAGGCTCAGGCAACAGACCTCCACTTGTGAGGCCAATTGCCTGTCTGACATTGCATTACATACAGCTTTGATTGGTATTTTTTATTTTGACACTCGCACTGGAATTTCTATACTTTCAAAAGGAAATATTAATAAATAGTAGTGGGTTGGATGTATGTGTGGGGAGGGGGAATCATTTTAGCTTCAGATAATGCATACATGTATTTGCAATGCTGAACACTGAAGTGAAGATAACTTTCTTTGTGTAGCCTTGGTTCCTAAGTCCATCAGGAAGGCACATTTCAGCTGAATTTAAATTATTTAGTAGCGGTCATAAGCTCCTGATCATACAAATGTATGAATACAAGAACCAATTAAAATATATTTTTAGTGTGCATAATAAACAATACAGAAATGAATGCTTATCCTAGATGGCACTCTAACTCTTGCCTGGTGACACTACCTCAAGTTTACCAGAGACATCAGTCTTCTCTGCATGCCTCTGGTAGACAGACCTCTTCTGGTTTGGGAGGATAATGTTATATATATGTACTAGAACACTTAACATGTACCTCTTTGTCAGCGCGTTATATTAGATTTAGAATTTGCCTCAAATTCTGTCCCACTCCATTCAGGCTGCCTACAGTTAAGATCAGAATTTATTTTTTTATTCTAACACATTTCTGTTGTCACGCTTCACAAGCATCTTAAAAGAATAAATGGTGTACGAAAAGGACAGCTTAGTAATGGACATAAATGCCAGCTTAGTTGTGGGTATGGGCAACTTGTGTACTTTAATTTAAATACAGCCAGTATTTGCTGTTCTCTTATGCCATTTGCTTGGAAACAAAATTAATTTATGGTTATACAAAAGAAGACACCATGTTAAATACATTGTGTGGGCATGTTTAAAAATGTCTGTATAAATATATATTCTCTCTCAGGGTGCAGCAAATAAAACTGTTGATTGACTCAATTAAAATGTGTAAAATAACTTGTAGTCCATTTGAAATCATTGCAGTTTGTCTAGTGGGACAGATACACATTTTGTCTCTTGCTGTATTTTGTAACAGTTAATTTATATTAACTTTGGAATAATTTGAAAATTTGAACCATCACAGGCATTTGGTCAAATGATGAAGAAAAATCATCTAGCCTCTATGAAAGTTATACACTATAAATAGTATAATAATTTCATTAAAAGAGATATATATACACACACACGCGCTCATTTTCACAAGTAAGATCAATTTTTAAATGTAGCATGTTTTTGTTATGCCTCTTCTCAGGTAAAGATAAAACTTTTTATGTGTTTTAAAGTTAAGCATCCACTAGGAAGAGGAATAAAACTTGTTTTGGTTTTATTTTTGTTGTTGTTTGTTTCTTGTTAAGATCCCAGCTACCTAAAAACCTGCATTTTTGGGCAGGCAACACCTGTAAGACAGGTAAATAATCTCATGTTACTTGCTTGTAAATTATGTATTTGTCGCGCTATGTCTGTATAGTGTATACGGAAATACTTTTAATTGCTTATTTGGGGTAGGTTAATGTTTCAAAAATTTTTTATTTACTAAATTAGAACCCCTGAAAACAGAATTAACAAGTCCTTGACAACTTCTTAAAATTTGTTATTTAATATTACTGACAATTTTGCATAAACTCTGTGAAGTACTGAAGAGAACTTGCAAAAAATTTTAGTCTACTCACCAGCTGTCAGCTATAAATAGATCTAATGGACAAATTAGCTTTAAGAGCTTAAATTTTATGTTCTCTTCCTTAATAATATTGCCCATTTATCACAGCCATTTTACCATAATGCCAGTGGTGATTCTTTCAATATGTCATTTTTCATCTGTGTGTGAAAAGATCTCTGGAAGACTTGCCCCCCCTCCCCGGGTATTGATTTTTAAATGCTAGAGGTGAGAGTAGTGCAGCTGTATATATGCTTATGGAAGCAAAACTGATTATTTTTTTTTTTAAAAAAAACAACACTGTTAATTTTTGCTTGCCTGCCCAGTCAAATTACATACTTCAGGATTTCATTTATGTTTCCTTAATAAGAAAATTTCTTTGGAAATGTGTGATCTTGGGTTGTTGACTTTTTTTTTTTTTAATAAGAAGTAAAAGTAAAGATCTGATTAATCTAAAGGGTTGTTTTTCTTTACATTCCTTGGTTTTGGGATTTTGTTTATTTGTTTCTCTAATTCGTTTTTTTAAATTATTATTAAGCAAGTCTTTATTTGATTTTTTAAATTTTATGAGCCTAGGACTCGTCACTGCTAAATTTTATTTTAAAAGGATTTTGCTAATAACTCCATCATTGCTAGTATTTTATTTTGAAGTTGTATGATTTGTGGAGTAAACTGTTTTCCCATTCGTCGGTTTTCAGGATTCACATTGATTTTGTGACCTTATTTCTCTACACTAAACTCAGCTTCCACCCCTTGCCCTTTCCCACTCTCTCTCCCTCTCTCTCCCCCTTCCCTCCTACTTTTATAAGATTATAATCGAAGACTATTTGTTATGTTATGTTGTTGTTTTTTTGAGGGTGGTGATGGAGGTTTGAGAAGTTGATATCCAAAATACTGTTGGAGAGCTGATTGAGATCCAAAAGCTTCAAGACTGAAATAAGAAAGTGAAAGAGAAAAAGAAATGGGGGGGAAATTGTTTGTGAAGGGGGAGTAAAAAAAGTTTTAAAAATTAACACTTGAGTTGACAGGCAGTTTCGAGAAAAGGAAATTACTGTGTAAGCTGCCATTTACTTTTTTTTTTCCCCTCTCCTCTTCTGTTTGACAAATTAATTCTTCCAGTTTTCAATTTTAGAGTATTCCTTTTCTTTAGCTGTAAGTAGATGACTACATTTGCAGAGAGAAGTAATGTTTTAGAATAAAATAATTTGTTTTGCAGTGATAAATAATTAATGAAATAGTTATTTTATTTTGCAGATCTACATATTTAATTACAAAAAAAGAGAGAAAGAAAATAAACTTTGCAATTGCCCTCTTTCTTCCATGATTTTATATATATCAAGATGAAGAAATTTAATCTCATATTGCCACCAACACCTTCATCCCAGAGTACTCTCAGATAATACTAATACAGTTGTATGGTGTTCTGTATACATGAGTTGCACTTAAAATACCCAAGGATCAACTTACATTTGACTCTAGCTTAGTGTTGGGTTCACATAATTGTATTTTGCAATAACAATAGGCACTTGTGTATTCACAGAATGTTAGAAACTACTCATAACATTACCATGTTTGTGTGGCATATCAGGCTGTGCTGAGTTTACTGCGTGTCACTGCCAATCAGAAAGACTGTTACAAAAAGTGTTTTGGCTTTGTTTATACATTTGGCTTCAATAGTGAAAAGAGCTCCACATTACTCATATTTTATTAATTAAAGGGACTTGCAGTAATTAACAGTGGCATTACCAGTGTCAAGAAAGGAAAACAGGTCAAGACAACAATTTCATTGCAAAAAAAATCCCCAGGAAGTCACAGCAAATCACGAGCATGATAAGAATACACATATGATTAAGGTTGAGCATGTTTTTAAATGAACCCTCTTAAATGAACTTGCTTAGTATAAGGCAATAATTAAATCTGTGTGTATTATTTAATGGATACAATTTGTTTCACTATGTGATGCCATCTAGTTAATGATTATTATTATTTTTATTATTAATCACCCAGAGCTAATTACAAGTGATCAGAATCTTAATTTATGTTGTTAATGATTCTGTGGAAGACACCTATCGTTTCTCTCACGTTTTCTCTCTTCCACAAACATTAAATTTAAAGACAAACATTTACCATCACACAGTGTTTCCATAGGTAGAAAACTTCTTACTAAAGGAATAAATAAATCCATCTTTTAATCTATATTTAGCCATCTCCCATCCACCACTTTTATACATGTGTTAAGTGACAATAACTTTTTCACAGACCAACGGGGAATTTCTGTGTACCAGCGGTTGGAAAACCACTAATCTAGATTATCTCATGAGGTGGTTTTCATCATTTTCTGATTTGACATACCAGTATGCAGACACTGCTGCATATTCATTTGACTCTGGTCACCAGCATTTCATTTGTTCATTATTGATAGTCAACATTGTTTTCAGATTTTTTAAATTATTTCATGTGTTTCATCAACAAAACAATCTTTGTTTTGACACAAATGTGTATGTATGGGTTTTAAGCTTTCACATTATAGGTACATGCATACAAAATTTTTCATATTACAGGTAGATGTATACAAAAACAGCAGACTATGGTATGCTTCCATAGTAAACATTGCCAGCAATCTCAGATTTTGTTGTACTCTTGCAGCATTCTTTTAAAAGCAGCCATCTTCCCATATCCAATATTTCAAATCTATTTATTTGCATAGTTTTTAACATTACATTTACTAAGTATCCTATTTAATTTGACCAGTGAAAAAAGGAGTCTAGTGTATGTGTGTGTAATGTTGCTATTTATATATGTTGTCTAATTATTATTTGGTCTTTATGGAACATGGTAGTAGTTGTTAAATGTACTTTAAATGTATTTATAAATATAGTGTTCTGACATTCTCAGATCAAATACTATATTTATTAAAGCACCTTTTCTTAACTGCTTTTAAAGTCAGTTACCTATGGAAGTATTTCTTCTAAGATTAATGGTCGCCTATAGAAAAAAAAGTATAAAATCTTATAAAAATTTTAAGCTGAAAATATAATAGTACATAAATACAGCAGTAACATGTATTATTTTCCCCCCTTTTTTTTAGATAAGAAACAGTATAAATAATAGTTTATATTGTACTATTTAAAGTGCTAGATTTTCTGCTGGGTCTGAAGCTGAAGTGTGCACAGGCTGGGTCGAAAAGCCACATGCTTAGACATCAGTGTTCTAAATCAATTTTCAATGGCTTATGCTATTTCTAATTGTGGTTTAAGGGGCTCCATTCTGGAAAAAAAAATGTTCAAATAGGTTTACCCCAGTTCTAATGGAGGCCATGACCACCTGACACTTTCACATTAATGTTTCCTAATATACAGTAAACAGCATGAGGTAAATTGATCCCATTGAATGAGAGTTTTTTTCCTAGTTCTCTGTAAAAAATCTAAATTCGTTTGAAATTATAATACAGTTCTGCATTTCAATTTATGTGTTAAAAAAGCTTTGGTTTTTTCAACAGTACTTCACACTGAATTTCATTTCATTCCATTCAGGTTTAGTAAACCATGTGCGTCCAGTGGTCGCAGTGACACCACCCTCCACCACGGCGACTCTGTGCAATGGCAGTGTGCCGACCGTGACGGTCAACCCAACAACAAGCAATTCCTCTCCTGCTCTAGTCTCCAATATCAGTGGTAGCACAACCACCACAACCACAACCACTACCACTTGCACAGCCTCTATTCCCATCCCAAATACCACCATCACCACAACCACGTCATCTTCCTCCACTTCACTTCTTCCTTCAACATTACCACCAACAACATTTCCATCTTCTGCGCTGCCAGCTTCTGCTCCAAAGAACGTACCTACTGCAGCAGCAATTCCAATACGTCGGCCAACAGCTACTTCGTCCTCTCCACCACCAAAGCAGATTCAAACCACTGTGCCAATTAGCAACCATCCTAACAAACCGCGTCCACCTTCAGTATCTGCAACACCACCTGTTAATCACGACATATCCAAAGGGACCGTGTCAGTGTCTCGAACACATCAACACAGAGACGAACATCATCGTCAGTCAAGTCGAGAACGAGAGAGGGAGAGAGAAAGAGAGAAGGATAGAGAAAGAGAAAAGGAGCGAGAAAGGGACAGAGAACGAGAGGCAGCATCCTCAGCATCATCACTGCATCCTGTTGCAAGCTATCCAGGCGCCTTAAACTTTGCCAAGACTTCACTGTGGGGGTGGGTATTATAATTATTAATTATAATTTATTGTATATTTATATTTTAAACCTTCAGAGGTTTATCTTCATAGTTTTATATTTCTGCATAATTAAAATGTCAAGTTTTAACTATTAAGCTTCATTGTAGGCTCTTTGCTGCCTTATCTTGTGTGGTATCTAAAGGAATTTATGAATGTAAAGTTTTTGAAATACAGAGAGTGTTAGTTTGCATTTAAATGCCTATTCAGTGAGACAATAAAATTGACTCCACAGCAACCAAAAAAGTGTATAAAATTCCAAACTGGCCTGTCAGAATGTAATGTATTTATGTATGAGTCATCACATAAAATACCTTTTACTTTTTATCGGTGCAGGGCTTTCACCCTTGGAGCTTTTGTTTAGTGCTCACTTATGGCACTTTTAAAGCTAGTCTTTAGGGTTAAGAATTCCCCTTGGGGGGGTGTGGGTTAGGGAGAGGGAACCAGGCTGTTTGCCAGTGTCTTTTGTCAGCATAGCGCATGTTCAACATTTGTAGTTAGATGTCCTGCCTGACTCGGTGATCATAATTATAATAATAGTGCAGGTTGTTGATCAGCACAGGTTTCCTATTTTATATGGTTGCTTTTATCTCCCTCATTTTCTCATCTGTTTTTTTTTTGTTTTATCATACACTTGGGCTGTTTCATGATTATTTGTTAATAATAAAATCACAACTGACATTTCTCTAAAGGTATATTTACCTAGTGTAAGTTCCTTTCATTATTCTTGTTAGATCCAAAGTATGCACAGTCTAAATACATACATATTTTTTTTAATTTTTTAAAACATGCTCTTTGACATGCATTCTAAATATTACATGCATTCTAAGTATTATATTTTTCTTATAATTTCCCTTTCTAGTGGGCCATCATCTCTCTACAGTCCTGCTCAGCAAGCCCACCTTACATCCTCATCACTTCACGGCCTCCATTCACCGGTTTTCACCCCACATCATCCCCTTCATTCACACCCACACCACCATTCTCATCACCACCCAGGTATACCCCACGCTTCCCACGGGATGTTCGCTCCTCCCATACCACCAGGACCATCAGCATTATCAGCATCATCACTTCCATCTTCTACAGCAACAGCCTTGGGAGCTGACCTTCTAAGAGGTGACTTTTTTGAACCAAGCATGGGAATTTGTGGGTGGGTATTGGTAGTGAGGGTGGTGTAGACATGTTCTCCTCAGAAAATTGTTTCTTAAGATTGTTTGTTCCTTTAGTGATATATATATTTATGTTTCTTCTTTATATTTCATCATCATACTGTCAAAATACAAAATTAACAATATTAGTCTTTTTGACTTTCCTGAAGGACCAGACTTCCTACATCAAGATTTGAACAACAGATTATTAGCACATCGTGGTGCTGAGTCCAGTGGTATTCCACCGTCATCTTTTCTGCGTGCTGTCTCTGCTGCGGACAATCCTCATCACCACCAACACTTACACAACCACCAACACATGCACCAGCACACGTATAATGGGCTTGGGCAGCCATCTTTAGTCCCTACACCCCCACCACATCTGGTATGCATTGTTCACTTTATTGTTTTATTCATTACAGTCAGTTATAATACTACATAAATAACTATTCATTATGCTCATAATAGTTATTAAGAGTGTGTGCACAAACTTTTCATGTTCACATAACAACCATAAAATAAAATCTAGATGCACTGTTTTCTATTCAGTTTACACATGTATATACACTGTCATTTACTGATTCAATTTACACTTAGAGATATATTAATGCATACTACATACATTGTTGTATAATTCTTCCACAGATTCAAAACAATCAATTTCCAGTATTCTCACTTTCAGAGTTGATGTTCCAAAAGCAGTCTAATATTATTTTTCATTTTTAAATAAATAAATAAAAATAAATCTTTTAAATTGTAATTTATTTTTCCATGTAGATAAATATATAAAACTTTGCAGTGGAGACTTAAAATGCAATTATACATAATGCTGTAATATGTTGTTATTTATTTAACTGATTGTGTGTGTATGTGTGTGCATATAAATATGTAAATTATGATAAACTCTTTCTAGTATTCATTATGTGTCTGCATGTTACAGTTTGACAAGGTTCCAAAATCTCCATTCGATTCGGGGTTATATCGACCAAGTGTAAGTACCTTACAACAACATTTATTAGGTATTTGGAAAGTTAATTCAAAATTAAAACATATCTATTTAAACAGATATGTTATTAATAGTTGAAGATTTTAGCCTGGTTAAGGGTTGTTCTTTTCTGCTCAAAATCATATGTTCAGAATAAAAACCATCACTGATTCCCTAATTATGTGCTGATGATTTCGAAAATGAAAAACGAGGTGACAAATAGCAGTACTATGAACAAAACAAGAGCTTTTAGCTATGGAAAGAAAAAATATTGTGATTTTATGCTTGAATAGTCACTTTCTCTTTCTCCCCTTCCATTCCCCATCTCATCCAAAGTTTGGGGTGGTTTTTGTTTTTTAGCTGTTGCAGGGATATACTCCAGCATTTGCTTCACTGTTGCCAGGGCCATCAGGGGCACTCAACTCTAGTCTCCAAGGAGCTTTCCAACCAAAAGTAAGAGACCAGTACTATTTAACAGTAAAACTTGATAAGATATTTAAATTTTAAAAAAAGTTTTGACAGTTCTTAAACATTTTTATTAAGCATAAAGTCACAAAATGAATCATTTAAGTTGCTGCATTTTGATTTTCAAAATATTTTAATCAGGTCTAATTTTTTTTGTGATATTATTTATTTTTTTGTATGCTTATTTTGAGACAAGTTAGGCAGTATGTAAGAAGGAAAAGACATATTCCCTTTGGCATGTGGATTAGCAGTTACTTCTAATGACAGGTTATCCTACCATTTACTAAGATTGTATTTTCATTATTAATTTTTGAATTAGATTAAGAATTAATCCAATTTTGTTTAAGTCAGCCTCGTCAGAAAATTAAGTATATTTGAAATTTCCAGGAATGTTTCCATTTTTAAAATACATTTTGCAAATTGGCCATTGTTTTTTAGGATACTTAGTAACTCCTTATAAAGAGAGAAATTAAAAGGGTGTTCCTTAGATTAGAAATTATTTCTTGAGATCAGTAAATACTTTTAAAGAGAAATAGTATAATTATTAAGGCAGTCATAATTCTTTTTACAGTGGAATAATTATATATTGCTTTGGGCAGTCATAATATCTTTTCAACTGGAATAATAAGTATGTAAGGGTCACATATCGATTAAGGCAGTCACATTTCCCTTGAAAGCGATGAATGAGTATATATGGTGGTCATGGCATATTGCTTATGGCAGTCTTAATTTCTTTTAAAGTGAAATAAACAGTATGTGAGAAAAATTATGTATTGATGAAGACAGTCGTAATTTCTTACTGGAATGGTTAGTATGTTATATTGTTGCTGAAGATGGATTAAGTCCCTTTAAAGGGTAATAATTTCTGTATTAGTGTCACATTCAGGAATGGTGGTATGTTGCAGACAATTCTGCCAGGACAGATGTTGTTACCATTCCGAGAACGAGAGAAGTCTGCTGCAAACCCTGCCTCTGCCACTCTGCCACAAGCGAAGGTGAGCTCAACCATCCCTAAAAATGGTCAGGAAACTAAAATGTCATACGCAGCAGTTTGCTTTTCTGGGGACATGTTTAGATGGTATTCATTTAGGTTTTGAGAATTTACAGTTTTACTTTTTTCGTCTTTTTATATTTTGGGGTTGTACTTACCTGTTGGACCATTTGCATGGAGTTTGTGAAACATTAAACAGATCTGTAACAGTTCTGCTTAAAAAGAAAATGTTGAGATGGAAATATAACTACACTTTTATCGTGTTTTTTTTATTTTTTATTATAAACGGCTAACATTTCTGATTCCTTAAGTGTCTATACTACTATACTATTTTGTATTAAAAGCTGTTCGTTTTATTTTAACAATTCTTTTTGTTTCTGTTTGATAAAATTCCAGTATTATTTAAAATTGTTAGGGGGCAAATGTTGACATTTATATTTTGATTTTGCTAAGCAGAAATTTCTTGATGTAAAAGTTTGAACATTTTGATTTTGGTAAATTGTGTATTTTATAATTTTGGAAATGCGTATGGCAGCAATTTCTTGATTTTCATGAAGGAGTTCAATGCACAATGTTTTGCATTGATGGGATGGAGAGAGCTCACCTTTAATATCATTTCCAAGCCCCCTCATTTGTGTGCGTGCGCATGTTGTTTGTGTGTATTTGTGTGTGTATAGCCCTTTCATTCACTTGACAACCATGTAAACTTATCCAACCCTTGCTTCCAGCTTTTAATTTCCATTAAATTTTATTTAAATGTCTTGTTTTGTGGTTTAATGCCAATGAATTCACTGACACCTGTTTATTCTCTAATTTTCCTTCATTTTGCATCATGCACCCATTGTAGAGAAGGTCTGTATCCATTACTCATGTATGCATCAGAGACAGTAAAAAGAGGTAAACTGTTCTTTCTGTCATAGAGAGAACTAATCTGTCCCTTAATTTGTTTGCATAAAGAAAATTGTTATTATTCCTGTCTCTGTAATATTCATCTATGACATTCTTACTGTCTAAAAAAAGTTGTTGATAACCCTGTATCATGTGTCCACTTAATGAGACATTCATAATTATATCCCTATGCTGTGTGTCTGGTAAACTGAGAAAGCTAATATAGCTTTACAATGTTAGTTCACTGTTACAGAGAGCAAAATGGTGTCTTCAGGATGCCACTGCGGAGAGAAAGATATTGTCCTGATATTGCCATACAAAGATATTGTCCTCCTGTTACAGCTGTAGATAGAAAAATGTTGTCTTTATACTGCTTTAGAGAGTAAGATATTGTCCTAATACCGCTGTAGTAAGATATTGTCCTAATACTGCTGTAGAAAGATATTGACCTGATACTGCTATAGAGAGGAAGATGATATCCTCCTGATACCGCTGTAGAGAGAAGATGATGTCCTGATAACAGCTGTGGTGAAGAAGATTTTGTACTCGGGGCACACTGTAGAGGGATATATTAACCCTATGGATAGATAGATATTGTTGCGATAGACAGAAAGATTTGTCCTCATGGCACACTGTGTAGAGAAAGATATTGTCCTCAATAGTCACTGTAGAGAGAAAAATATTGTCCTGTTGCCACTGTAGAGAGTCTGATATTGTCTTGATACCACTCGAGAGACATATTGTCTTGATACCATTCTAGAGAGATGGATATTGCCCTCATGGCATGCTGTAGAGAAAAAGATACTGTCCTGATACCACTATAGATTGACGGATATTGCCTTGATACTGCTGTAAAGAGATATTGTCCTTATGGCACACTGTAGAGAGAAATGTCCTCATGGCACACTGTAGAGAGATATTGTCCTCATGGCACACTGTAGAAAGATATTGTCCTCATAGCACATTGTAGAGAGAAAGATGTCCTGATGCTACTGTAGACAGATATTTTCATATACCACTAAAGGGGGATGGATATTGTCGTGATGCAACTGTAGAGAGAAAGATGTTATCCTCATGGCACACTAGAAAAAATATTGTCCTGATACCACTGTAGAGAGATGGATATTATCTTGATACCAATGTAGAAAGATATTGTCCTCATGGCATGCTGTAGAGAGAAAGATATTGTCCTAATAATACAGTAGAGAGATGGATATTATCTTGATACCACTGTAGAAAGACCTGTTACTGCTGTAGAGAGAAAGATATTGTCATGGTATGCTATAGAAAATATTGTCTTGATACCACTGTAAAGAGATGGATATTGTCATGATTCTGCTCTAGAGAGATATGGTCCTCATGGCACACTGTAAAGAGATATATTGTCCTCTTGGCAGATTGTAGAGAAAAAGATAGTCCTGATACCACTGTAGAGAGACAGATATTGTCCTTGTAGCACACTATAAAGATGTCCTGATACCACTCTAGAGGGAAAGATATTGTCCTGATACCACTATAGAGAGATGGATATTGTCTTGGTACCATATAGAGAAAAAGATTAGCACACACCGTAGAGAGAGATTTCCTGATAACCAATGAAAAGATTATGTCCTTATGATGCTGCTGTAGAGAAAAAGATTTTGTCTTCGTAAAACTACTCCACTGGGAAAGCCATTCTGATATTACTGTAGAGGAAAGAATATTTTCTGCAGGATTCCATTGTAAAGAGAATGATTTTCTTAGAATGCTACTTTCATGGATGAGGTATTATAATGGCAAAGACATTTTCCTTGGACCACAACTGCAGGGAAAGAGATTCTTCTTGGTGAAAGCTTTTCTCCTGAGGATACCACTTTAGAGGGAAATATATTAACAATATTTTTTGTGTGCATCATGTATTCACCTTGGAAGAAATCTGTTTATTCAAAACCCATCCTTTGCGGAGAGAGATACTTAAACTGCATGTGTATTACCACTGAAGTTTGATTTGAAGATATCAGGCATGATGTGCTGTATTTTTTTTTTAATAACTTTTAAAGTTAGTTAAAGATACCAAAATCTTTACCCTGGGTACCCTAGGATTTAAAGCTTTGTATCTTTGCCCTCTTTATGTAATGTATCCTTGTTCACATTTAGTGAAAGTGTTTCTGACTTACCAGTGATCCATTGCATTTTCTTTGGTGCATAGATAATTGTTCGGGATTTTTTCTAGAAAGAACCATTTATATTTTCTTGATAATTTTTATACTTATATAGTGTCAATTTATGATAGCATTTGCCTTTGCTTTGTCCTGAACATTGCTTACTGTCAGGCTGTTCTTGTCAAGTAGCATTATACAGTATACAGCATTAAGTTGTGCTAGTCATTAGCATTTGTCTTTGCCTTGTATCAAACATTACACAGTGTTAAGTCATGCTTGTAAAATATTATTTCTTTGGTTTGAACTGAACTTTGCTTACTGTCAGGCTTTGTCAAATAGCATTTGTCTTTGCCTTATATCAAACATTACACAGTGTTAAGTCATGCTTGTAAAATACTATTTCTTTGAACTGAACTTTGCTTACTGTCGAGTTGTTTTGTAAAATAGTATTTGTCTTTGCTATGTGCTGAACAGAAGCAGGGAAAATGGTGCGCTGTGCATGTTCGAATTGCGTGGGAAATCTATCATCACCAGCAGAAGCAACAGCAGGATGGTGGCTCAGGGCCAGGACCTACACCCAAATTGTTAGATAAACCTGTGTCTGACCCTCTGCGCGGAGACCCACTCCGCCATCCCAGCCACTTGCTGAATCCCAACAGTGCCCTGCCACGGGCACATGACCCCCTCCAGTCTGCAAATGCTGCATCATTATTAAGTAATTGATATTTTCAAGTTTTATTTGCTTCAGAATGCATGCTTGTTGTGACACTGAACAAACTATGTTAAGAGCTCATATTCAAGATGTAATTGTGTATGTGTGTGTATTTTTTTCACTTTACCATGCAAGTGTTTGCTGTTGACGGACATTTTTAAAAATTAGTTAACTCCCTGGAGACCTTTCTGCTGACTCCCAGGAAACGTGTGTTTGTAATTATGTATACTTGAAGACATTCAGTTTAGGACAAATTAACCTCTTGCATGACAGCATCACCCATAGCTACGTAATGCATGATCCCGTCAGATTATCTTGCCACACATTGATTTTGTAATGGGTTAGCTTACTTCAAAACGAAAAGTGGCTGTAATTATAACTGGATTTTGAAAATTTTAAGTTTAACCAATGCTAATCATACTTTAAAAATACAATAAAATACAATAAAAATTCCCTTATCTTTCATTGTGCTTGACTGATGATATTCACAATGACCGACTCTATTTTCTCAAATTGTTGGATTTAGCTTAGGTAAATATGACCCAACACCCCTAAAGAGTAAATTTTATAAATTATAAGTTATTTGGGGGTGTTTTGGCAGTATTTTGGATAAATATCCAGGGTGCCGCCTCATCAGAGGTCTCATCCATATAGTTCAAGTTTGAGACACCCGTCAAGCAAGCAACCACAAGTTAATAATTTCACCCACTCATATATTCACTTATTCACTCTTTCTTTGATGTAACATTGAGATAGTTAGAGTTGTCTCTATTATCACTCTTTTTTTTTTTTTTTTTTTTTTTTGTTAGTTGCATTGCCTTAACATTACTTACCTTTACGTAACTAAAAATATTACTTGTTCTCTTTCAGGTGCTGCACATAGTCGCGTCTTTGATGGTCTTCCACCCCATAGCTCATCTTTCCTCAACCAAGGCCCTCTAGGTCAGTTGACTGTGGCAATTATCTCTTTTATCCTTCTTTGTTTTTCACTAATTCTGACAATACTAACAATATTGCAGCTTTAATTTTAGCTGCATAGTGCCACAACTTTAATTCTGACTGTAATAACAATATTGCAGCTCTCATTTTGGTTGCATAGTGCCACAACTTTAATTCTGATTGTTATTACAACATTGTGGCTTTAATTTTGGCAGCATAGTGTCACAACTTTAATTCTGGTAATGCTGTCATTGTCATTAATTCTGATTGCAGCAACAAATCTTTAAAATCTGACTAGTTGTTGTTTGTTTTTTTTAAAGCAGGCATGATTGTAAGTAAGCGAGTAAAGAATATGTGAGCTTATTTGCAAACTCATCTGTAGATGTAGTTTTTGTAACTAAAGTAAATATTCCTTTAACTTATTATAATGCACATCAGGATAACGAATTTGCCATTACCTGATATTCATTGATATCTCATTTTAAAACTATTTTTTAATTTATTATTATATTAGTCGTAATGATTTTATTATATTTATTTCATTATTTTATTAAAAATCTTAATTCATAGTCATTTTTATATTGAAAGTTCCTTAATAGATGTATTTACTTTTAGTAAATGGAATTTGGCTAAATGTGGGCACTTTTAAGTACACTTCATTAAAACCAATTGTTTATCTTTTCTTTACTTAATGACACTTTGTTTCTTTGCAGGTCTGACATCATTTCCCCGTCCAGCCCCCTGCCCACCCTCAATGTTGGGTTTGGGCTTTGGTGGGTTAGGTAAGGGTAAGATACTATTAAAAGTTTTAGCATGAATAAAAGATGTGAGTGGGAGGGGGGGGGGGGGGGCATGCACAAAGATGAGGGAGGCTCAACATATTGGAAGAAAGCTGAGGGAATTGTTCACACATTGAAAGAAACTTGAGAAAAGACTGGAGTGTTCCATAAAGTACGGTCAAAAGGTAGATTGTCTGGGTGCCTGTTGAAATTGCACTCAAGTATGGGTAGAGAGAATGGACACGAGCTACGACTGTGGATTTGAGAAAAGATGGATATAGGTACTAGATTAAAAAAAGGTGGAGAAGTGGATTCAAGCAAATACTGGTGATGGGTTAGGGGTGTGGGTGTGAATAGTGTACAGAAGGGTAGGGATGTAAGCACTTAAGTAACAATTGAACAAAATAGCACCGATGTAGATAGGGTAAAACTAGAGAAAAGGGAGAGGGTATTTGTAGAATAGAAAAAGTTCACAGATGTAGGTTAGGAAATTTATTGGTTAAAAAACACTTTATGGTTAAGAAAGCAGAAGCAGATGGATAGAGATTGAGATTCAATAGATTAATTGGAAAGATGACTGGGGTATTGATAGATTAATTGGAAAGATGACTGAGGTATTGATTGATTAATTGGAAAGATGACCGGGGTATTGATAGATTAATTGGAAAGATGACTGGGTTATTGATAGATTAATTGGAAAGATGGCTTGGGTATTGATAGATTCTAGTTGTATAGGGTATCATTCTATTAAGAATCTTGTTTAGAATATACCAAGTACTTGCAGTGTGTAGAGACTAGGCTTGATGAGGGAAAAGTGTTATTGATGTATTCTTGTGAGAGACATCAAAAACACTGGCTTGTGTCTTTCACATGAAATGTATATCTAGATAGATGGAGAGAATGGGAATTTAAGGTTAGATGAGATAAATCCAGCCAGAATAGCAAGAAAAAAGTGGCAGAAAAGGTTAAGCAACTTAACATAGAAATGTGTTAGCATCTGGTTGTAAAGTATTTCTTAGGGGTGTTGTGAAAAATGTTGTGTTCCTTTGTGTTTTAAATTTCAGTGTTTCTGTTTGGTTTTGGTTTTGGTTTCTTTAAAATTATTTATTGGTGCCTGCCTTTTTGTAAGAGAATATTTCTTTTGTTCTTAGGTGGTTTGTTAGGTGCTGGCCGTGAACTCCCTTCTCAGGGCATCACATCTCCTCATGAATGGAACCGACTTCACAGGACTCCACCTTCTTTCCCAGTTTGGCCAAAACCAGACCTAGAACGTGAAAAAGAAAAGGAACGAGAAGCTGAAAGGGAAAGAGAACGAGAAAGGGAGAGAGAACGAGAGAGAGATTTGGAGCGAGACCGAGAGAAAGAACGAGATCGTAGAGAAGAAGAGAGGGACAGGTAAAAGTTTTCCGTCATCTAATCATTGAAATTTTTCTGTTTACATTTAGATCGTGACTAGAGATTGGGATCTTTGAGAAGAAGAGAAAGTTTTTTCATGTAGAGTAACGTGAGATGATTGTTCTAATTATATAGTTTTCTGTACCTTGATCAAGTCATTTGTTTCTTTTTAACCAAAGGTAAGCTTTATATTTCTCACTTTAATAATAGCTGTACTTGGTATCGTAGAGACTTCCTTACAGGTACAAGTAAGTTAAGGAATTCATTGATAGAATTAGGGGGAACTATTATTATAGATTACATCACCAAACTCTTCACTATTCTCTTCCATTTGTATATTTTATCAGTAATGTCATGTTTTAATTTTTTACTTCTTACAGTATTATTCCACAATTACTTTGCATCATATATTTCTGTTTATAAAAGACATATTTGATTTTTTTTTGTTTTGTTTTCAGAGAACTCCGGATGTCTAATCATAGAATTGATGACCGTGGTCGGTACAAAGAAATAGAACTTTCACAACCGTCCTCAAGACCCCGCTCACGCTCACCTGTACGTAACGGTCGACTTGATCTCAGTAAGGCTGATCACGATCGCCGCCATGATGACAAGGTGGGATCGAGTTCTGGGGTGAAGGTGAAAGAAGAGCGAAGGGAAGAAGAACTGCTTCAGGCCGAGCGAGAAAAATTAATTCAGAATTCCTACCTAGGGTTGACGGGCCATTCTATTCCCTCTCACTCGGTACCCCCTCCTCTTAGCCTTAGTCTTTTAGATCGAAGTCGTATGATTCCACCTCATCCATATATGGCTGCACTTGACCCACGGTCTACAGCCCCTTCTTCCACAGTATGGAACCCGTTTGATAAAGCGTCTGAGTTTAATCACCGTATGGAAATGGAACGTGAACGAGATAGGGAGCGAATGGTGATGTTTTCGAGATTGACTAATGCTCCCATGACTCCTATCACTCTCATGGAACAAGAGCGATTCAAAGAACACATGTTACGTGAACAACATGAACGGGAATATAGACAGTACATTGAACGAGAGAGATTGTCATATGAGCAGAAACTGCGTGCAATGGATTCACTAGCTGCTGCTGCCACATTTAACCCATTTACTCAAACTCTCTCTCCAATGTTTAACCACTTACCACCGAGCAATAAGGGTGGATCACCGGCTGGTCTGGTTCCTGGAATCCCCCCTCCTCTCATTCCCTCCATGAGTGCTACAATTGGTCATCCATCTGCAACATCATCTCGTAGCCACAACAATTCTCCTTCCTCTAGCAAGAGTAAAGGCTATAGTCTGGCAGACAGTACCAGTGATATGAAAGACAAAAGAGACAGCTGTTCGACTGATCCCGATGCTCATTCGCGGTAGTATTAGTTTTACAGAAGGTGGACGGTACGCGTCTAAATAAAAATTTGTTGCAATAACTGCTCTACCCATTCCCTGTTGTTGTGTACGTTACAAGCAGTTAAAAGTAATGCAGATATCACACTGTGGAGCTCACATGCTAAAACAATGTCTTCATGGTGGCTGTTGGGTATCTTGACATTTTTGTGTTGTGCACAATTTGATGCATATTTACTATCATTCATATATATATGTGTGTTTGAGTGTGTGTGTATGAATACCAACCTTGCTCATGTGATAGATAGAGAGATAAAATTCAATTTGCTTTCTGTTTCTGGACGGGAATTGATATTGTTAGTGGCAGAGGAAGTTTTATTATACTGCTGCTTAATGTCTAAGGTGATGAGAAAATGAGCATGGATTGTCCTCATTTTCAGTAACAGCCAGAAAGTGCAGCAAAAAATGGTACAGATTGCCCTTGTATCCAGCAATCCAGCAAGATGTAGTCAGAGCTGCAATCACTGTACCAATCCAAATTGGATATGAAAATGGACATCTAAGCATAAAGTAAATATAAAGGGTTTTTTCCCCTTTAAATTTTGAAACAAAATCAAAGCAGATGTGAAATGGAAAATTTTGACCATATGTGGAAAGTATTGAAAGAGTAGAAAATTTAGGAAAATATTAAACATTTTACAAGAAAATTAAATAAAGTTGTATTTTAAAAAACAAACTGGAGTTATTACCAAGACTAATTTGGTGAACCTTGAACCCCAACACCAATAGTCCACTGAAAGATGAAGCTACAATCCACACTCTTCAAGGACACTTTGAGGTGCTGGTTTTTCTTTTAATATGTACCCTGTTTGCTTGGTCTTCAGTGGCACTTGTTGCACAGACAGGGTTTTACATTCACATACAAGATATGGTGGTTTTAAAGAAAATGAAGAAACGTGTCAAAATAAAAACAGATGGTTTTATTGGATTAGATCTCCGCTCAAATCAATAAAATGGCTTTAGTGTAGTTAGTGCAAAGACTTAACTAGTTAAAACCATTTTGCATGTCATGCGGTCCAGTCGTGATAAAGAGGGCATGAAATGCTTCATGGGATCAGAATTGGATTACAGTGTTTAAATGGCTGTTTAGTTTGTGAAATTTATTGGTTCAATGATCGTGTCTGGTAAACTAAACAAGCATTGTGATCTGTGGAATTTCTTCTGTGTAGTTTGGCATCTTGCAAGATCTTTAGAGTTCAGATCATTGAATGGGAGGGATTGTTATGTCATGTTGGTGCAGCCACTGAAGATGGGTGAATGTTACTAATAACCACCACATTCCAGCAGATTTTCAAAACAATATTCTTTTCTCAATTCATTTTGTGTTATCTCTCTGGGTTTATATGTGCTTAAACTTTTTCCAGGCACTGAAACGTGAAAATGGTTTTATTTATTTATTTTTTTTTAATTAATCATGATGCAAATGAAATAAATACTTGAGTATTTTGCATTGAAATTCTCTATTTAGAAACTTTATTAGTATCTGTTATATCCTTAAACATTTTTTTGCCTCAAGCAAATTGGTGTGTTTGATATGTGAGTTTATTATATAATCCCCACCACCCCATATCTGTTAAAGCACAGTTGGTTAACCAATATACGATGATTGCTTGTATTGTGGCGTGGTGAGATTAGGTATTTTTAAAATAACTCAATCTTTGCTATGTTATATTTTGTATTTCAGATTTCTGTTGAATTAAATTCTCTAATGCCAGTTAGTGTTTTATGCAGATTATGAAGTGTTAGTGTTCACTTATTTTTTTGAACAGCAGAATATAATAATTCCTTGTTTTTGGTATATGTAATATGTTTACACTACTCTGGAAAAAAGACATAATACTCTATGGCGTATTTGTACTTAAGCCCATGTTGCCCTAGACATACAGCTTCCTATGGTTGTTAATGTGCATTTGCCTTTGTCTCAATTTTATCTTGCCATAAGCAGTTGCAGTAGTCATATTCCTACACAAAACATTAAATTAATTAGATAATTTCATAAACTTGTCAGTCTTTTCAAATAAATTACCCTCACTGCACGACAATCTGTCTTCAGAATTTTCTTAGGTTGAATCAGTTTGTAATTATTATAAGGCCAACATTTAATATGTTGTCTGCTGTATCAATTTGAAAGTGTTACAGAGGTCGCTGAGAAAATGCATATGTACAAGCACTGTTGTACAAACAAAAGTATGGGCAACAAAATTTTGCTTACGAAATAAAATCTTATAATTCTATTTGTGGTAATAATTACTGATTTTTTTTTCAAGCAAGTTGTCATATAAACCCCAGAGTACAATCGTACAACTAGTTCTAGAGAGAGTGCAAAAGTAGGAGCAGGAATTCTTGGGGCTATCCAAATAACATCATTTAAGAGAAAATATATCTATACAGACAGTTTTTACTTTAAAATATGATTTACTATAGTGACAGTATAGACCTTAGTAATCTGCCTGACAATTCAACATTGTTATGTAAAATCACAATAAATTAAGCCTAGCCTGACAATTCAACATTGTTATGTAAAATCACAATAAATGAAGCCTGGCACAAGTAGTGAAGTTACAGCTCACCCATATTGTCTGAAATGACAAGAAACTGTGGATAGACATGTAAAGAATAAAGAAAAGCGTACATTGAAAGTAACAAAATAATTATAATTATATAATCATTGCTTTCTTAAGGTAATACAAAGATCAGATGGATATTAATACTACATGAACAGGACTACACTTTGAAAATAACTTGTCAGTATAAACCAACAAAGCTTGGTTGTCAGAATGGGGGGAAAAAAAATGTGAATGTGAACCTAAATGACTGACCTGACAGTGAGTTTATATAATAAAATCACGAGTGAAATATACTATATATAAACCCTCCCCATGGCAAGAAGTGACAAGGCATGGGAATTGTACGAACTTTGGAACATATTTATGGACCACAACTAATACAACCCTTTGTGGATAGTTTTCAATGTTTATAACATTAAAAAAAACAACCGAGAGTTTTGAGCAAGAAAGCGACCAGTGTCAGAGTACAATGAATCAAACTGAGCAAAGAACAGAACCAGAATTTTCTTAAACCACTGATTGTTGTGTCAGTGCAAAACTATATAGTAAAAATGCTTTGTGACTACAGCTTCATTGCAAAAATTATGCACTGGTTTTAACTGACAGAATTGCCAATTGGTGTCATTTTCAGGTATTGTGACTATCCTATCTTTCGTTTGGAAGTCAGGCCTTAATGCACCTAAAAAAAAAAAAACATATAAAAATACTGAACAAACCACTACCTAAACAAAGTATGGCATAAACCAAATGGCTAAGAAAATGCTTTTGCACAATATTTTGGCTTATAGTGTGTTGTTAAAAGAAAAATTTCAAATAAGGGCTGTCTGGTGTTACTAGTGTTAAGTTTATTTAGTTGCTTAATGATAACTACAATTCAAAATGCTTGTGCCTGTTTTTGTCATCTAGCATTTTGTACCATTTACTATAATTACACAGTTACGTTCTTTTGCAGGCATTATTATTATTATTATTATTAACCATCTGTAAACTTCAGGTGAAGATGTATGCATCCAGACCTTGGTTTATGTGGGTTTAGTTGCATTTGTTGTTGTCATAGCAGACTCTGCATGTTGTATACCATAATTTTTTTAATTACCTAGATTTTTGTGAGAAATGCTGTTTGAACTGTGTGCTAGATCAGTCATTTGCCAAACAGTATCACACCAAAGAGCAGTAATACTCCCTGTAGTTGGTCAGACACAAAAGGCCATCATTTTTGGTAAGAAACTGAACATCTTTATAGAAATATGTATGAATTCTGAGGCAGTGCTTTACCCCCTTCCCCTGCCATTTCCTTTATATCTTTTGTGAAAATTTACTTGACCATTTACAAGAACACAAATACACCCCCAACACCTTACATGTGAATCAAAATTAATATGTATTTTATTCAGATAAAAAGAGTTGCTGTGCTTCAAAACAATTGTCAGGTTTTGTTTTGTTTTTAAACTGAGATCCATCTAGTCCATATGCACAAAATTGCAGATTAATATTTTACAAGGGCTTGTACATAATATTTCAATCTTCTCCTCACCACTAGATAAAAGAAATTTGTAATAGTCACAAATCACACTCCAAATAACAACAGTGTGAATAAAATAACTGCAATTATTAATGAGTCTTACATTTCTTTCTCTCTTTCTGATAAATAAACAGTTGTCCCACAACAGCTTTCTCATTGCAGCCATTGTAGTTGTCTGATCAGTGATGTTTTATCTATTATCTATAAATTTAAAAGGAATCTGTTGATTTTTTTTTATAAATTAAACATGAGTACTTAAATAGAACTTTGAACTTAAATACTTTCTTTTTAATTTAACCTTGGATAAAATACTTTTCTCAGTCTAATTTGCATGGAGGTTGTTGATTCTTGATTGGCACATCCTACAGAGTTATCTCTTCATAATTGCTGAAACTCCTTCCCCAACTTTTTTCATTATAATTCTTTGTAAACAAGAGATGGTAAAACCAAAGACCAGTTTTACCATATCTTGTTTACCATATCTTTGCAGTAGAATTGGGCTGTGATTCATATTAGGGTCAACTCTCAGTTACTCATGCTCCAGCGCACAAGAGATAGGTGATGCAAATTTTAATTTGCATGAGAAGAAGGGACGTACTGCAAGTATAGCTTCAACTAGATACTTTATTAAAAGTGAAGTTGTCTGCCCGTAATGGCAGGAAGAACACAAGTACATATATACTGAGTTTTCCCCCATTATTTTTTGTTTGTTTAATGTTAACATACATTGATGCAGTCTCTTATAAGATGACCATATATAAATTAGCGACCACCCCTAATATCACAGGGTGGCTATAGGCAGTTGATTGCTTTGAGCAGCTAGGGGTACTACAGCATGGTAGAGAAACATAAATGGGTTCGAACCTGCTTATTTTCAAAGTACTCTTTCATCATTTGCAATAACCACAATTACTGTCATCCAGTTTTACAGTGAACATCTGGAGGCCATTAACATGTCGTTAAGGATACATCTTCGTGATGCACATTAATGTATTGAACCTTGTAGTGGAATTTTTTAATAATCTTTTAAAACTTTATTTTATGGATTGTAATCGTGTACTACTACTCAATATTAATAATAAATGCTTGGTTCTCGTAAACAGCTATATCAGTGCTAAAGTTACAAAGCGGCTAAACATTTGTCACTGAAAGTGAAACGTTTTTGAAAAATAAAGTTAATGTTAGAGAGAGAGAGAGATTTTTTTTTCTTTATAACTTAATGCCAGTTGCTTGAGAATTTCACTTTTTGTTATCTTATACCAGATAACCAAGATTTTTACTAAACTGTTCTTTGACAATTATTTCACTTGAAAATGTGGAACTGTTGGATTTGTAATTGTGCATTGTTTTTGTTGTTGCAATCCTTGATAAATATAAGCTATGTGTACATGGAGGGGTCTCTAGTCATGAGCAGACTTTGAAAAATGTTATGTAATTATGGTCATGCTTAAGGGACACTTTTATTGTACTATTTAAATTTATTGTTTGATAGAATAAAGTTTGGTTTGGCCCAGAAAGATATTAGACGATGGGAATATTTTTCAACGCTCCGCTCGTAACTAAGAATTATTTAATCTGCAATGGAACAGTAGAGATGGCCTCATTTTTTTTCTTTCACCTTTTCCTTCATGAACCATTACCTTTCACCCACTGACACCATCAGTATACAATACATACACCACTACCCAGAGTTCCTGTTTGTCATAGTTTGTAAATAAAGCTGTGTCCATCTACTAAAATACACCTGTATTAGAAAACTTGCCACACACAAAAGTAGGGTCATCTGCAGGTATGTATTGTGAAAATGACTTTACTACATTATTGTGAACATCTGGCTGTATTTGGAATAGAACTTGCCCTATCTCCACCAAATTGTATTAGTGATGACATTATGGTATATAAAATGGTCTGCCTCTGACTGACCAGGTGATTTTGCAGAAAACTATGGCAAATAGTACAAACATCATACATCCTGAAATGGAAAGTGCCATAATTGAATAAAATAAATTGTGAAAATCTTACTGTTATATTATTTCAATCAAGAAACAGAATACCAAGGTTTTGTTTGTTTTTTTTTACTTTTTTTATAAACTAGGAGTTTATTTATCCAGGCTAATTTGCTGTTAAAGTTTGTCAGGTAATAGCTTACATAACTCAGTAGCACACACACCCAGAGTTGTAGTCATTTCCAACATCTTTCATGCTTATGATAATTAATATATCAGTAAGAGCATTTTGTTTCCTTTTAATTATCAATGAATATAAACATCATTGAGTGATTTTTTTTTTTTTGTTTCGTTTATTCTACAATTACATCTACTGCTATTACAAACTTTGTTTCCGAGGTAAACGATGTAGAAATGTATCAATGATTTATCACATGAATTATGGAATATCTTCTGTTCATCATCTAATCATTAAATTTTTATTTCATTATCACTTCATTTTTACAAGAGCAGTATGACACTAGGATATTATTGCTTCACTTATTTAAATAGCCTGATTGTGTAACCCTGAAAAGAATGCACACAGTATATGCATAAGGCAGTGGGGCAAAGTTAATCTTGCACATATTTTGGGTGGATTTTTTTTTTAAATGTCGGGAGAAACAAAGCTGTGAATTCAGCAACTTAGAAACTTATGAGTCTTGATTGACCCAATGCTGTCATGGGAGTGAACAAAATTTCCACATAAGCATTACAGCTGCTTTCTATGCTACCTGGTATTGGGCAGTTTTTAACCAAATTAGGCAAACCTTACAATGTTTAGTGTTTATTATTTCTCACTGGGTGTGTGTTAGTGAGATTAGAACTTTTGGTTTCGATGGATATATTTTGTTTCTGTGTGTAACTGTAGACTATCTTAAACCCAACACAAACATACACTTTCCAACCTTTTTGCACATTGTAAAATTAATGCATAGACATTATTCCAAGCACTTTTAAATTTGTTTCTACTGATTAAATCATTTGGCTTTTATGCATTGTGTCTTCAGAAATGTTCTTAGATGACCAATATTCCAATATTACTTATGAAAATTGCATTTTAAAAAAAATATTGTGTACTTTCAAAAGAAAGAAATTGTGTTATAATGTGGATTTATTTGTCTATACAATTTTTTCAGCGTTTGTTTGGAAGAGAAGGAGGGGGTCTTTAGTTTGTTTCTTTTTTTTTTTTTTATTGTATCTGCATTCAAATCATTAAAAAATGTTATTTGAATCTGTAATCAGGGATTTGTTCCTCCCCCTTCTGATTAAGATATTGTGTATATGATTATTTATTTATTTATTAGTTTGTATATTGACTTCATTGAAGAAGTATTACCTAAAGAAGACAATTAAAAAGTAGTGATAGCAGTCCTCTGTCAGTGGTGGTGGCTGACCGCCTTGAAAAGGTTTCTTTTTAACCTGTGCGCATTACTTTGATATTTGATCAGAAGAACTCATGCGGTTAAGTAAGAATATCACTTAGAAGATCCTCTAAAACAGTTTTGAGCAGTGGTTTTATACCTTTGAGAAGTTTAGCACTCGAAAGACTACGAGCGTTGTGACTGACGACAGTGAACTGGTGTAACACATTTCTGTTCGTGCGACTTTCAATTGTAACAACCATGGAGGATTTGGGTGAAGTGAGATATGGATCACTTGTCGAGAGAGGTGACGGGTAGGGATTAAGGGGTCAGTTACTTGAGGACGAACTGCTATGGGGATACATCTAGCAGGTTTTGGTTCCTAATGTTTATTGCAATTATTTAATTTTAAGGACTTCCTTATAAAGTGTATAGGCCAACAGCGTTCCTTTGTAGAAAGAGTTTATTCTTAAAGCCCTTATTCAAGGGGCCCGACAGATGCCTCATTGGTCCGATGTTTCTATCTATTATGTTGTAAAAATGTGTCATGATGCACTTTGGGCCATTATTGTCAAAATAACTATTTGCAACTCTTATGAGTAGACAACTCCAAAATCTTTTAAAGCATTGAGTGATTAAATGACTTATTTTAATGTTTGAATGTTTGTTTCCTTTCTTTTACTCGTGACTTAACGTCCATTTCCAGACTTTGCTGATTTTGTTGTCACGTGTTTCAACAATGCACATGTCTGCGATCATTGTTGAATATTCTCTCCCCCTTCCCCACCCCAAACTAAGTCATGTGACTGATTGGTCTTTTTTGTTACCTTATCTTTGGTAAGTGGTAAATTATGGTTGGTTATGCATGTTGTGTGGTTTTTTGATTGATGCATGATAAGCCAGAGATGGTATGCGTGTAATTTATATTCTTTGGCATGGTGATAAATGTACAAGTCTCTTTTTTTTGTTTGTTTTTGTGTGTTAACGTGGTTACTTTGCCTCGTGGCATTTATTGTCATATTGCGAGTCATGCCATTATTTGTGTACATATTTATTAAAGCAAACATAACATTTTAAAAGTGTTTCTAGATTTAAATTTAGAAACCTGCCTTGAATAAATTTGAAAAAAGAAAAAAGAAAAACTATTTTTGTTGTGTTAATCCTTTGTGTGTATGATTTGAGTTTCTCTAGGTAGTTTTGAAATGATGTCATCAAACAGGAAACCATATTGTACCTATAAACCAACTTAAATTCGTTTGAGTTTTTCCTTCTACGTTGCCCTAAGGACGGTATGAATCGGGGCGGTGTGGGTGGGTGGGAATATTAAAAGTGTGAGGATCGCATGAGGTTGGTCTCCATCTGACATAACTGCCAACAGATTTTAATACTTAATCGATACAATGATTTGGTTCAATTTTCGATTTTTTTCATCCAGTTATAATAGCAAGAAAATAGGACGGATAACTAAAATTGTTCGATTATAAACAATTACTTGGCGATTACAGACATTAAGTTACTGTCTTAAAGATTAATATTGCTTCCAAATGGTATTTTTTCGGTTTTTTTGTTTTTTTTACTGACTTTGCCGAACATAAGGGTTTCTGGCGTCTTCGGAAACGCGTAAGCTCGCGTGAGTGAAAGCAAATTTGTGTCGAGCACATGGCGAATGGCCAGAGATATCTTTAGGCTTTAAAAAAACAACAACAACAACAAGCTCTTTATCAAATGTAATCGATTCAGAGGAATACATTCGGACACTTTTGACAACACGGGTTTCTGTGTTTTTTCGAATTATGGATGTGGGTTTCTTAGTGTATTTTCGAATTATGGACGTGGGTTTCTTACTTAGTGTATTTTCGAAATATGGATGTAGGTTTCTTACTTAAAAAGTAAGTATTATTTGTAGTTTTTAGATTTAAAAAAATAATCTATATTATTTGCCTACAGCAGCACAGGTTTGGCGTATGTAAAGCCTTGTATGTATTGGGGTGGAACTTAAGTTTAGTCAACGGCGGAAGCGCGGAGAAACAGAAATGAGATTTGGTCAAGTTCGGTCCAAAACAAGCCCAGTAGGGTCCTTTTGAATAAAGCCTGGCAGAGTCCTTTTGACGTGTATAAACTAAAATTGAAGAACGGCTTTAGGTCCCTGCATTCTGTTAAAATGTGCGCGTACACTTGTACACATGTAAGGCCTTTAGGATATTATACAGTATTAATGTCTCAATGATCTGGAGAGCATTATATTAATGTGATACTGACCGGAAACAATATCCTAATATCTTAGCTGGCCTTTTGGAGCAGTCTATTAATGTCTTACTGGCCTCCGGCTTTTTATTTTTCTTTGTTTTTGTTTTTGTTTTCTTTACCTCAGTGGTCGGCAAGTCATGTGTACATCATTAACGTAAGATAGCTAGTTTAAGCGACATTCACGTAAGATACATAATGGGTAGCTAGTTTTAGCGACATAACGTAAGATACATAATGGGTAGCTAGTTTTAGCGACATAACGTAAGATACATAATGGGTAGCTAGTTTTAGCGACATAACGTAAGATACATAATGGGTAGCTAATTTTAGCGACATAACGTAAGATACATAATGGGTAGCTAGTTTTAGAGACATAACGTAAGATACATAATGGGTAGCTAGTTTTAGAGACATTCACGTATACGGGGGTTGGGGGAGAACGAACATCTCTCTTAATGATGACGAACTACATCTGGGTTTGTTTTATTTTAAATGAACATTGGCTAAATTAGTTTTATCACCAGGACTCGGATCAGGCTCCTAGGGTACTTGACGCGCTCGAGAGGCCTGTCAAAATGGAGAATAGTCGGAAATGCACTTGTCTTTTCATTTAAGGGAAATAACTCTTTAGCACAAGTGGTATATCTGAAATCACTGATGATTGGGTTAGATTGCATCCAATTCAAGTGCTTTCAACCAACGTTTCATTAAATGTATGCAATGACTAAGTGTCCATTTAAAACGATTTTTCTTCTTTTTTTTTTTTTTTTTTTTTTTTAATGTTTTATGAAATCCAAGATGTCTGCTGCTCAACTTGCATTGTCATTCACTGTGAGCAATCTCTGCTGGTCGGTCACGTGACACATGCAGGCGACTTGAAGCTAGTGCTGTTCGTGAAATCCACGTTCCCTTAGAAAAGTACAGTTATTATAAGAGTTATCTCCTCACGAATTGTAGTACAGGCTGAAATCTGAATATCGCCTAGCCAACTCTGTTGTCTGACTGCTTGTCCCTCTGGGTGAATGCAGGGCAAGAGCTTTTTGTGAACGTTGGGAGTGCAACCATTGTGAGTTCAGGTCAGTCTTTGCCTTTCTGTTGGCCACAGACTAGATTCCGTACAGTCTCGATTTATACGTTTATAAATTAATTTATATTGTATAGTGAACTGTTACTTCCCTTATCATATAAAGCTCCATCAAAAATGTTAAGACATCAAATCATCGTGGAGGGCGTTAAGTAATCTCCATATAAACACACCCCAACATTCCTTCCCAACCTTAGCGCGAAAGCGGCGGAAGCCGGAAGCGCCCCCTACACTCAACCAATCAATTCCCAACCGAAGGATTGCAAAGAATGTCGTTATGAAATATGTTTGTTTTTAATTTTATTTACATAATATCATACAATGTGTGTATATCTTTTTATCCCCAAACAATATAAAATAATTTTACTTTAAGAAACATTCTGACAACTAGCATTTACGTGAGCAAAGCCATAAGCAAAAGCTAGAACTAAGTAAAAATAAGTCTATTTGCTGAATTGATTTCACAAGACAACAGGTTTGAAATGCTTAAAACAATTGTATTTCCCATTTCCAGATCTGGCAAATATAGTTAATGACATTATTAATAGATTTTATCATATTTATAATCAAATGCACAATTACTTTAGGCAAATAGAATTAATATTTATGACAGTTTAGTTGTTAAACTTGCAGCCAAGAGATGAGGCGATTCCTAGAGGTACTATTTTGTTTGGTTTGTCTCACTTTTAGCCTTTGTTTGATAGACTGATAGAGAGCAAATAAATTACCCCTTTGTTTGATAGACAGATAAAAAGCAAAGAAATTAGCCCTTTGTTTGATAGACTGATAAAGAGCAAATTAGTTACCCAGTGTTTGTTGGACTGATAAAGAGCAAATGAAGGTTGCAGCAAAGCAAAGCAAAACAAAATTTTTATTTATGTTCACTGCAAATGAATAATGCATTCTGTCACCTACCAAATATCAACAATGCTATCTTACTAAGCTGAATTGAAATCTTCTGTCAGCGCTAAAATCGATCACAGTTTTGTCACTATTTATGCAAAGGGAGATAACACAAAAGAAACATTCCGAGTCGAAATTACAACGTGTCATAGACAAATACATAAAACATAAGTTCTCGCCCTTTGTGAGCGTAAAGGAAATCAATAGCGAAGATGAAGGACACTCCGATCCTGTCATTTTTACAATCCAGGTCAAGCCAGAAGGTTTTGCTTGACCATTTGCTGTTCAAAGTACAATGGCTTTCCAATGAAACATCGAATTTTAAGAAAGAAAAATATAATGCTTTTTATTAAACACACACATTTTAAATAGTTGAAAATGAGTTGTAAAAATGCCTACCCCCACCCCTACCCCGTCCGAATCACGATAGTATATTTACTCATTGGCGATGTAGTGATTATTGTATTCTCAGGAACACTTGGTCATTGTTAGTTTGGCATACTGTTCGTGTTATTGTATTCTCAGGAACACTTGGTCATTGTTAGTTTGGCATACTGTTCGTGTTATTGTATTCTTAGGAACACTTGGTCATTGGTAGCTTGGCATACTGTTCGTGTTCTGCAGCCGTCTTGAGAAAGTATTTAGTGTTGTGTGGAATTGAAGAAAGCTGAACTGAGAAATCAGCAAGTAACGATGCAAATGTCGGTAAGTAATATATACATTGTGAACATTAGTCGGATTTTTAAGTAGTTTCAAACGTGTTTCGTCGTCACTATGTTTATCCATTTATGATTTATTATGTATTCATTATTCACCACCTTCCAATTTCTTTTCCTTGCTCGTCATTAATCAGCAGCCATTTCCGCAAGAAGGCTCTCCCTTCACCTCTGCTCTTGACAGCGCTATAAATAGCTTCAGTCTTTGTCTGAGTCTGAGATGTCATAGGAAAATTAATGTTCTTTTGTTCACATAGTTTACAGTGATAATTTTACTGTTTTTTATCTGTGCATTTTGTTTCACATCTCTGAAAGTGAAAATTATTTTCTTGCCTAAAGGTGTTCAATTGCCAAGGTTAAGTACATTGTTTCCATCAACAAACTACCAACATAATCCGTTTTCTAGGGTAATGTCATCAAACGGGAGGGCCTTTGTGCCTTCAATAAGCGAAGCTTTCCTTAATTGCTGGCATGAGTAGGAGAGCCCCCCTACCCCTTTTCAATTTAGTGTTGATTTGTTAACACCACTATTGACATATACCACATGTTTTCTAATTTAAAAACTTCGCCTTTGCTCAAGGTCGAACTGCAACGGTCCCTGACCACACTCAATTCGCTCAGGTCTCTAAGATTCGGCAACATAGCGGCTATAAATATTACAGTCGTATTTGTTTCATCTTAGTGTCTGTTCTTTGGTCAGCCCTCAACAAACAAAAATTAAGATGTAGATAAATATAAATTGACGAAATATTTCATGAAAAGATGTAGATAAAAATAAATTGACGAAATATTTCATGAAAAGATGGAGATAAAAATAAACTGACGAAATATTTCATGAAAAGATGTAGATACAAATAAATTGACGAAATATTTCATGAAAAGATGTAGATAAAAATAAATTGACAAAATATTTCATGAAAAGATGTAGATAAATATAAATTGACGAAATATTTCATGAAAAGATGAAAATATTCAGTGTTCAAGCACGAGTGTGGCACACTTGGGGAGAAGTGGTTCAGTCAAGAAAGTTCAGTATAGCAACCAGGATAAAACATCTTTTAAGAATTATGCACTTTTACTCTGTGAGTGTGAGTGTGAGTGTGTGTGTGTGTGTGTGTGTGTGTGTGTGTGTGTGTGTGTGTGTGTGTGTGTGTGTGTGCTCATTGGCTTCACTTTGCAGATTGTAAGCTCTATAATGTCATCCGACATAGCAGATTTGCCACTTCATATTTGCATATAACACAGTGCCTGAAATAATATTACTGAAAGCAAATGTCTTCTAACTTTAGATAAACACAACGTTGCACAAGCTAAAACAAGGGTAAGTAAGGTAAAACAGCAGTACACAAGGTAAAACAGCAGTACACAAGGTAAAACAACAGTACACAAGGTAAGACAACGGTACACAAGGTAAAACAGCAGTACTCAAGATAAAACAGCAGTAAACAAGTTAAAACAAAGTACACAGGATAAAACAGCAGTACACAAGGTAATACAATGGTACACTAGGTAAGACAGCAGTACACAAGGTAACACAGCAGTACACAAGGTAAGACAGCAGTACACAAGGTCAGACAGCAGTACACAAGATAAGACAAGAGTATATAAAGTAAAACAGCAGTACATAAGGTAAGATCAGAGCTATGTATCATAAGAAGTGTGTGTATCTGGCAAACGAAATTGTTGCAGGATTTATAAGTTGAAAATGTTTGTAAGAGAGAAAGTTTAGAGATAAAATATATGAAATTTAGTGCTGTCTTAATTTGACTTTTGCGGAGCAGAGCAAGCCTTTTTCTTTTGTCACGTCATGTTACAGTGACTACTGTACTCTGCTTGGTCACGTTGGTGTGTGAATCCAGCGTTGTCGTCAACTTATTAATAAAGCATGTTACTGCAAGTTGATTCCTGTCTATTCCATTCAAGAGCCTATACAGTGAAAATTTGTGGCTTGAGTTTTTGTATCAAGAATTCATGAAGATTATTTTGAATGTTCCTCGTGGTGTGTGGAGTAAACACACATGGAAATTCAAGAACATTCTACCTGATGATAGCACATGAAATTCAGAACGATTCTCTATGGTGTGCATGGAAAGCACTTTGAAAATTCTGAAACAGTTGTGTAACATGCTTCTAGAAGGGATGCACGAGGCATCGCCTAAATAAGAAACAAAAGTGACTGTTGCAACCACGTGATTGTGAACACGTGCTGGCAACATCCGCCATCTTTGAAAAGGTTATGTGCATTGACTTGAAGTTTTTTTTGCAAGACTCCGCCCTCATGAGTGATTAGAGAATACAATTCTTTACAACAGGTAAACTTTTGATCTCAGCCCATTGGCTGGTCTCTTCTTGTAATCTTAACCATTGGATAATAAAAACAACTCATCCATCTAAAACCAGTTTAGATTACATCAGCAAGCACTAGCATAATCTTTTTGTGCAGCATTTACTCCAACTCTGACACTTAAAAATATCAGCACAAGCAGTGCTGAAATCTTGTCACTTTGACATTTAACAATTTATATAACAATTAAGTTTAGAAATAGGGATCGACAAACTTACTCCACACACAATACAAAAGAGAAAAAACAGTATTCACAGTAAGACAACAGTACACAAGGTCAGTGCTCAGTTCTTGTACTCTGTCTCACGTTTTACCAGTCAGTGACCCAAATACACATTTGAATACAGTATACAATTTCTTGTACAAATCAAGTAAACAGATAAACAGACAACTTAAAAATAAGAGGTACAGTCACATAACCATACGTTTGCAGTGCATATCACGTTTAACATTAGAATTTATCTGCTAGCTGTAGACAGATTAATACATATCACGTTTAACATTAGAATTTATCTGCTAGCTGTAGACAGATTAATACATATCACGTTTAACATTAGAATTTATCTGCTAGCTGTAGACAGATTAATACATATCACGTTTAACATTTAGAATTTATCTGCTAGCTGTAGACAGAATAATACACCGAAAGCGCTAGAAGTATCATCGTATATCATTTTCAGGAAGCACCACAGACTTCTTAAATAATAAAACAGAAATGTTCTTCAAATTGGAAAATGTAAACTGACATAATGTACGAGAAAGTTAAAAATAAACTCTTAACAAAGTAATATGCTGTGAGTAGAACAGAGAAGAAATGCTCTCTCATAACATTTTTTTTCTTTTTAAAAAGTTGATTCCAACATATGACATCTCTAGACTAAGGGTAAAAGCAAATCCTCTTATCCCTGTGTTAGTAGTAATATAATTCATTGTCACGTGTGGTTAGTAGTAATATAATTCAGCGCATGTCACGTGTGGTTAGATCAATTTTACATCTGACATAATGTTGGCGACAAGAAGCTAACGGCGTTAGGTCATTTAAATGCTGGGAACCATAAATAACAGGGGAAGATTCCCAAATTATCCGACATTTCTACCGTCATTCCGAGCAAGAAGAATTAGGTCAGGCCAACAGACGGGCGAGAGAGGTCATTAACCTCAAGGACACTGGTGTATGGTCTTCAGCGAGATGCTGGTATTTTCCCATTTTAATTAGGAGGTGGGGGGTATGGTACGACATCCTCCAACTCTCTCTCTCTCTCCCACACACACTCTCTCTCTCTCTTAATTCTCTCCTCAAAATATTTTTCTCACTTTAGCATAATTGAGAGCAATTAAAATTAACGATTAATAATTAAGTGTAGATTATATCACATTACTAGAAACTACAGACTCGACTGTTGTGTGCAATTATTTGCTCAACATTTCAGGAGATTTTTTGGCCTGTACTGTGATTGCACATGCCCGCACATGTGTGCACGATCCACTTCTTGCTCTCCCTGAATGATAAAAGTCACAGCTATATCGAGGCAAGATAAGGCTGAATCATCCTGAAGACATTGCGACTGGGCTAAAAGAAAAAAATTCTTGGTAGTAAAACTCGCTCTTGACAACCAGCGACTCGTTCTCAGAACATGTAAAACATTAATAATTCTGCTTTCTTAAAAATAACCATGGGCAGTAGTAGAAACTAAGTCTCAACATTAACCATAAAGCAAGTCTAAGGCAACGATAATGGGTAATATTAAACATTATGTATTAGTAATACAATGTTTAAAAAGAGGACTGAATATTTTTTTTTAAAGACTGTTAATGATTAATGATTTATTTGCCAATTAATCTTACAACAATTAACAATTAATTAATTGATTTTTAAAAAAACAACTAAATTGATACCACAATGACACTCGAATTCAATCCTACTGTTACTGTTATTGTTCAGTTCACTCAGTCACTCCAAAGACTTCGACCAGTCTTTTAAGCAGACTAACTTCTTCACTCAGTCACTCCATAGACTTCGACCAGTCTTTTAAGGAGACTAACTTCTTCACTCAATCTTCCATAGACTTCGACCAGTCTTTTAAGCAGACTAACTTCTTCACTCAGTCACTCCATAGATTTCCACCAGTCTTTTTAAGCAGACTAACTTCTTCACTCAGTCATTCCATAGACTTCGACCAGTCTTTTAAGCAGACTAACTTCTTCACTCAGTCACTCCATAGACTTCGACCAGTCTTTTAAGCAGACTAACTTCTTCACTCAGTCACTCCATAGACTTCGACCAGTCTTTTAAGCAGACTAACTTCTTCACTCAGTCACTCCATAGATTTCCACCAGTCTTTTAAGCAGACTAACTTCTTCACACTGTCCGGAGTTAAAGATGCACGCAGTTTATTCACAGTATAACCGGATGTGCAGAACAGTCTCTAACATGGAACAGATGTGGCTGGTATGCATAATACTGTAGGAACAAAAGATGCCAATTTCGGAAAACGACAGGCATTAACTTTCCACTAGAGCAGAGGATCTTGTGACTCTGGAATATTTGGTTCTTCTCTGTACTTCTGCACTGTCAACAATGGAACCCACAGTTATATCGACTCCAGACTCAGATTCTGAATCATTACAAGCCGGTATCATTCGTTGTTTCTTTTGTGGTGACTCCGGCTCTGCAGTTTGACTGTTTTCCTCATCACTTTGCTCATCTGTTCCACTGCACAACGAATAAACTTCTGCACATCCTCTCTCGACTCTTTACTCATGCTCTTCAGACTTTTAAACCGTGGATCGAGTGCTTTTGAAGCCTTCAAGATGTCGAGTGATTTCATATTCTCAACTCTGCTTTGAAAGTCATAAAGTGCTGCCGTTCTGAAGCGTGGTATGTAACCAGCGAAACCGTCATCAACATTCAAACTCTTCGCCATAGTCGTCAACAGTGGTAGCACACAGCTGCAGGTAACGTATTTTTCTACACCAAAGAACTCTGTTGCCTGACTTTCACTTTCAATCCAAGGCTTTTCTCTTGAAACATTCTATCAATAATGCTGTTTGTATTTTGTCTGGTGGGCAATTTGTATTCATCATTCTGAAGTGCAACACGTAACACCTGTTGAAGACCAGAATCATTAACTACTGATATCATTACTGACAGTCTAATGGGCAATACTATTTGTAATATCAGTTCGGAGCTTGGCACTAACTGACGTGTCATGCCTCAATAAAAATTGGCTTAATGAAGTTAGCTTAGAGTTTTCTGTTTGTCCACCAACAGTCTTCGACAACAAAGTGTTATATTTTGCCGGATGTGTATGCTGTAAATGATATTCCATCAACGTGTTGGAGCCACAAAAATGCGAAGACTTTATCACAATGGAAACAGTTTACCTTCTCGCCATTAATAACTTTGTTGTTATCGTCTACTTTAATACGAAAATGGTCACGCAATTTACCTTTAACCGGTTTATAATCTTTCATCTTTAGAATCGGCCTTTTTGGCAGTAAAAACTGAATAGCGACATTGCTGGGGTAAGTAAGCAAGAAAATTAGTTGAAATTTAATCGTCATGAAATAAATTAATCGATAACATTTCTTAGCCATTAATCGGAAGATTAATCGTTAAATTGGGCAGCCCTAATTTTTTATTTTACTTTACTCCAGCTACTTCTGTCAAAAGCTTTCTTATTAGCACACCGGGTTGAACAGAAATCATTTTCACGTCTCAAAATGCAAAACTAAATTCATGGAATTAATTAATTTCAATTAATTTTCATTTTTACAGACAAAGAATTCGATCACATCACCTATTTTAAGTTTTCTAGACCCCTGGTGTAATGCCCAAATACAGATTAAATCATAATTATTCTTTCGTATAGAATAATTAGATAGCACTAAAAATTAAAAAAATTAAGAAATAAGAAAGATATCCTTTACAACTCAGGCATTAGCAGGTAACGAAAAGATTAGTCTTTGTTTAGCTTATTGTCATAGCACCATAGCCTGTCAAATGATTGGAATGTTAGCTTAATTGTCAGAGCCACCATAGCCTGTCAAATGATTGGAATGTTAGCTTAATTGTCAGAGCCACCATAGCCTGTCAAATGATTGGAATGTTAGCTTAATTGTCAGAGCCACCATAGCCTGTCAAATGATTGGAATGTTAGCTTAATTGTCAGAGCCACCATAGCCTGTCAAATGATTGGAATGTTAGCTTAATTGTCAGAGCCACCATAGCCTGTCAAATGATTGGAATGTTAGCTTAATTGTCAGAGCCACCATAGCCTGTCAAATGATTGGAATGTTAGCTTAATTGTCAGAGCCACCATAGCCTGTCAAATGTTTGGAATGTTAGCTTAATTGTCAGAGCCACTATAGCCTGTCAAATGATTGGAATGTGTATATAAGCATGCACTGCACATTTTTCCTTATTACAATAATGAGGATTTTAAAAAATGCACTGGAACTGAAAATATTTAACGCAGTCTTAGACTGTGAGGTTTCTTGTGGGGTGAAAACAAAGATGGAGTATTTTGCAGTTAAATTCTACACATATTGCCTTACTGAGCAGTCTTTGTAGATAAATGACTTACTGAGCAGTCTTTGTAGATAAATGACCTTACTGAGCAGTCTGTAGATAAATGGCCTTACTGAGCAGTCTTTGTAGATAAATGACTTACTGAGCAGTCTTTGTAGATAAATGGCCTTACTGAGCAGTCTTTGTAGATAAATGGCCTTACTGAGCAGTCTTTGTAGATAAATGACTTACTGAGCAGTCTTTGTAGATAAATGACCTTACTGAGCAGTCTTTGTAGATAAATGACCTTACTGAGCAGTCTTTGTAGATAAATGGCCCACTGAGGTAGAACGGCTGTCACGAAATTGGTAACAGTAATTATATTAGCAGAGAAAAATTAACTGATAGCACATTTCGGAAAAAATACGTTAAACACGAAAATAGTAATTTGATGACGTCATTTTCTCAGTGATTCAGTGACTCGAATCCTCACTCGAATCTCCCGAAGACATTTTCGTCTTCGCCTGTCAAGTAAGAGATTACTATTTCAAGACGTCCGTTTTTGGAAATCAATCCATATTGGAATACAGTGTGCTTGTCTACTGAGTGCAATGTGACTATTTCGTTCGCTACAAGTGTTGATACATTGTAGACCTAGCTTACGGCAGTTTATAGACTTTCTTTCTTTCTTTCTTTCTTTCTTTCTTTCTTTCTTTCTTTCTTTCTTTCTTTCTTTCTTTCAACCTTTCTTTCAACCTTTCTTTCTTTCTTTCCTTCTTTCAGTCTTTCTTTCTTTCAACCTTTCAACTTTTCTTTCTTTTACCTTCAGGGGTGTTAACGCATTTTTCTCGTATGGATGTTGCTTTTGGAAGCCATCACACAGTTTTTACGAACAGCTGGTCGAAATTAAATAACACATTTTAAAATACTTTTAATCCTTCTTTTTATTTCACCGCTTTACAAACTGTATTTGTTATATTTACTCTAATGAACATTTGAAACTTCATATTGTTATTGTAACACTTGAGGTTAGGATTACAAACTACATCTTGTTATTGTAACACGTGAGGTTAGGGTTAAAAACTACAAGTTGTTATTGTAACACGTGAGGTTAGGGTTAAAACAAAAATATACATACTGTATTTAATAAGCATAAGAAACATGTCTTCCTTAATAAATAGGGACTTAGTTTACGTTATATTGCGCATAATATGAGCTTTTCATTACATATTTTTCAAATATTCAATTAGCAGCATAAGTGTGTGTGTGCATGAGAGACAGTGAGTAAGACAGATTTCTTTGTGTGTGTGTGTGTGTGTGTGTGTGTGTGTGTGTGTGTGTGTGTGTGTGTGTGTGTGTGTATGTATGTGTGTGTTATGTGAGGGATTTCATGTGGATGTGGTGTGTGAAAGAGAAAGTTTTCTTTTGTTTGCGTGAGTTCATGTGAAAAGATTTTTTTGTGAGTGTGTGAAAGAAAGATTGCGTTTGTGCGCGTGTGTGTGTGTGAGAAGATTTTAGTTCCTCTTACGTCAACTCTCGTGGTGCGTGTGTGTGTGTGTGTGTGTGAGAAGATTTTAGTTCCTCTTACGTCAATTCTCGTGGTGCGTGCACTAGGATCTCGATTCAATCTGTCGTCAACAGCGATGATAGCTTTTTACAAAGGGAAGCAATCTTTGCAAGACACCGGTGTATGCACCAAGCGAATTGGTAAATCAATAAGAACACCATATAAAACCTGGCTTGGATTTTGGCCAGGAGCCCTCTCCCTTCAAGTATACAGCACAATCCAGTGGAATTTCAAAAGATCTGCTGCAACAGAGATAAAACTCATCACCATCTTACACTCGTAGCGAACCCTTCAAGTTTAAAAAAAAAAACCCAAAACATATCTGAATAAAAATCGCATTGTAAAAGGGAGAGCAGAGAGAGGGAGAGCAGAGAGAGGGAGAGCAGAGAGGGAGAGCCTGGAACGAAATCTCATTGCTATGCGGGCATTATTTTCTCTCGCTCTCTTTCTCTCTCTCTCTTTTTTTTCTTTGGTCGAAAATTGCACTCTCAAAAAGACGTAGAGGAAATGAGAGAGAACTGAGATCCATTCATCACGTGGGGGCCATTTGCTTTTTCTGAAAGGGCAGAAGTTGGGTTGTTGCGTACAAGCGGAAAGACAACCCAACAGTTCAGACATTTAGTTTGTTGTGTGATCATTTCTTTCTTTGTGAGTCCTGCAGATGTTATTGCTGATCATAGATAATTTCCTAGAACGCTCTTTTCTATTTTTTATTTTGGAGGTGGGGTATTTTTAACTAGCAAACCGAAACACGTTATTAGAAAAGAAAAAGAAGAAAGAAATGGCCAATAAAAGCATGACAGGTGTACTGGAAAGGAAGGCTTCCTTTTTATCTACTGAACATTACATATAATCGATAGAAATGAACTTCAATACTCGAACTAATAATTTTATAATTATGAGTTTCATATTATATATATGACTGTATTGTCCTCAAATTAAATAAAACAACAGTAAAACACACTCTCTCTCTCTCTCTCTCTCCTTTAGTGCAGACGTTTGCCACAGAACGCACAATGGAAAAATATGTGCATTTCAAATATCTGCACAATATGTCTTCATCCTCCACCCATCCGTCTGTCTGTCCGTATCTCCATCTGTTTGTCGGTTAATGTTATAAGTAAGGGTGAAATGTACAATATCTTGAATGGAGGATGAAATCTACACGATACTTGTCAGTTAGGAGATTGGAGGATGAAATGTACAGTGTCTAGAAAACTGGAGGGTGAGATCTATACGATAGTTGTCATTTTGAGAGTGAAAGGGGAAAATCTATTCGTTAGTCATTGTGAGAGTGAGGGCGAAATCTGAATTAACTACGTTTGCTCTACATCTGTCCATTAATGACCTCTTGTATGTTTTAATTTACGAAGTAGAATTATCTTCGTAACTGTCATCATTAAGCGGACGTATCTGTCCATTAATGATCTCTTGTATGTTTAATTTACGAAGTAGAGTTATCTTCGTAACAGTCACCATTAAGCGAACGTATCTATAGGCAGCAAATATGCTAAGAGTTAAACATGCAGAAATATTTATAAGCGTTTTCACATTTCGTGTTGCAATGCATATTTCACACACTTAACCCCACCCACCCACCCACACACACATTTGAGCACGCACTGCTATTCGTTTCAAGATCGTGAGATTTTCTCCATTTCCAATAGTTTCATTACTTGTTCGTTTTCATTTGAAAGTAATTGACACGCCCATCGTTTGCGTATTATTAAATTGGTATCTGGACAAATAATTTTAATGAGGATTTTTTCCTTTTATCGGAAAAAGAGATTTATTATAAATAGTCCTTTTTCTAATTAAACAAAACCTTACTCCAGCTTTAGTATGAATTTGACATCTTGCAATTATAACACATTTTCTTCTATTTTCCTTTAAAAGATAAATACTAAGTTGTTGGGTTTTTTAAAAAAGTATTTTCACTTTGGCATGGATTACACAAAGACTGGCAGTTTTAGTAGTAATTTTCTGTAAATATATATCCGCACCAAACAAAACAAATACCACAATAACAAAACAAATATCACAATAACAAAACAAATACCACCAAAACAACAACAAAAACCACACGTAAATATACAATAATCCCCGTGAGGTGTGTCCGTAAAATGCTTATACCTTTTTTGCAAGGTGCGCATCAACACAGAATTAATGCAAGTAACCAATTTCTAAACTCGTCCAAGATTCAGAAAACGAACATTCCGCCACCAAGCCGGCAAAGAAACATAACACTGCATACCAGATAAACCCAGTAAAGAATCAAGGCCGGTAATACAGGCAGTTAGTTGCCCTTGAAACTAAACGAGTGAAAGCCGATTGATTTAGTCCACAACGCCTGTAGGTAACGTTGTCTACGTCGAGCGATTTAGTTGCGAGAGAGTCCTGCAAGTCGGTTTCCTGTCTGTCGAGTTACTGTCTAATTATGTTCTTTATTGTATGACTCGAAATGTCGGGGTGGGGGGTGGGGAGCACGAGGCGGCGATTCTTGTTCGCTGAAGCTACTTGTGTTCTAGAATTATCTGCCCATTGTCCCGTCCTGTAATGCTCGATTGTTAAGATTACTAGAATTATCTGCCCATTATCCCGTATTGCAACTGTTCGGTTGTTAAGATTACTACAATTATCTGCCCATAGTCTGTACTGTACCCATGCCCAGTTAAGTTTGCTATAATTATCTTAGTGTCCAAATTTTGCATAACACATCTATTCGGTTGTTAAAGAAACAGTGCTCGCTTTAATAGATTCCATCTTTTAAAGATGTGTTCACTTACATCACTCAACAATGCAGTGCTCACTTTAAGTATTCCCTCATTTAAGTGTGTGTTCACTTAAAACACTTACTCAACAATGCAAATTCAAGTGAGAAACAATCTTCAGCCAAATTTAATATACCAGACTCGATTATCAAAAACTTTGCATGCTCGAGAGTTGCATAACCTAATTTGCATTAATCACTGAAGCAATTAAACATTCCAGTAGAAATAGATGTCGCTTTGCCTTACAAAAGGGCTAACTGGACACAACGGTACAGTAGGGCACACACTTTTGAAACTTTTTGATGCTAACGTTTGCCACATGGATAATAAGAAACGCTATATAGAATGCAATAGTGTCGTTAAGTGTGTACATTTTTTTTCACTACTGCTACATTCACACGTTCCTTATGTGGCGACGGCGCCTTTAAAATTGTGTCTGTCCAACAATTTCCTGCTGGAACTGCTTGCTTGTTAAGATGACTACAGTTATGCTAGTGTCCAGTTTTATGTACTGTAGCTGGTTTGTTAAACTGACTAGAATGATCCTTTATTGCAGATAATCTTTTGCTGTCATTACTACAGTTGCTTTAATGTTTATTCTTGTACTGTACGCTGGTCTGTTGTTAAGATTGCTATATATTTCTGCCCAGCAGTTTCGTGCTGTAAAGCTGCTGGCTGTTAAGATAACGAACAAGTGAGTATGTTCATGTTTTCTCAGATGGCAAGATTCAGTTCGCTCCCCCCTCTGAGCGGCAGGTGGAGCTCTCAGCAGGCTTTCGGGGTTACTGAGATATTTAGTCCAATGCCACATTTAACAGCCAGTCAAACAAGCCTTGTTTTATTTCACTTCTTTTTGTGCTGTTTTTTTTTTCTTCTACCCAACAGCCGCACCACCATTCCACGTCCCCATACGTACACGCACACATACACACGCACGCACACACACACAAACGGTGCACTATATACCTAACATGCAGAATCTCACCATACCATCACTTGATTTACTCGCGTGACGAGGGATCAACACGTTTTACCATTTAATAAAAAATAAATTAATTTGCTTAAAGATCCGAACCCTATCAATCAAGTAATTTCAGATCTACTTATCCTACAGTCCTGCTCTCCGCACCCCATTTATTTATTCCTCTAATGTGGTCCTGCTATTCAAATCAATTTAGCTATCATCTTAACAACATCTGCAGTTGTGGTTTGGGTTTTTTTGCTTGCTACTTTATTTCACGGTTGTTGGGGTTTTCTTAGAAATGTTATCAGTTAATCATCCTCTGAGGGAAAGGGCACATGAGTAACTAAACGCAGCCGCTCTTAGGCATACCAGCAATCAATACAATAACGATGATTGTCGTAAAAGGCTTATTTCACTTTTTCATTAATAAAACTTTGTCTGCTGTAGTGCTTTTTGCAAGAATAGTCCAGCAACGCTTTGCATTGCTAATTTGTTAATTAATTCCATGCTCTGCTTCTTAGTTTTGCCACGTCGTCACTCTATCAGCGAAATCAATACTGCACAGGGCCCAATAAGTCCCAAGAACGGTCCTGGGGTTACGAATGATTGAACGCACTCTCAGTAAGATGTAGGCGTTACGAGTGGCTGAGCGCACTCCAAGTAAAAAAATGTGCAGGTGTTACGAGTGACTGAACGCACTACAAGTGTAGGTGTTCCTAGTGACTGAACGCACTCCAAGTGTAGGTGTTCCGAGTGACTGAACGCACTCCAAGTGTAGGTGCTCCGAGTGACTGAACGCACTCCAAGTGTAGGTGCTCCGAGTGACTGAACGCACTCCAAGTGTAGGTGCTCCGAGTGACTGAACGCACTCTAAGTGAAGTATTCCGAATGACTGAAAGCACTCCAAGTAAAGCGTGGTGTTCCTAGTGAATGAACGCACTCAAGAAAAGCGTAGATGATGCGAGTAACTGAAACGCAGTGCAAATTGCTGGTATTGAGGAAATGACCGCATTCCAAGTTTTAAAAAATGTAGGTGTTGCGACTAACTGAACGCACTCCAAATAAAAGCGTAGATGTTGCGAGTGACTGAACGCACTCCGAGTAAAAGTGTAGGTGTTGCGAGTGACTGAACGCACTCCAAGTAAAAGCGTAGGTGTTGCTAGTGACTGAACGCACTCCGAGTAAAAGTGTAGGTGTTGCGAGTGACTGAACGCACTCCAAGTAAAAGTGTAGGTGTTGCGACTGACTGAACGCACTCCAAGTAAAAGTGTAGGCGTTGCGAGTAGTGTGCACTTGTAGACAAATTATTTCTAACATACATTGATCCTTAGACAGTCTTGGTCGCACTATACAGAGCTTTTGTTTCTGTTCTCTTGTCGTGACACGAGTGACGTTGCAGCCAATTTAGCGCAACGAAATCGGAATTCTTAGTGCAGCGTTCAGTTTCATTTCTGGCCATAACCATCGACACAATGCCACCTGTCAGATGCTGAAGCCTCGAGGGCTGATCATGAACTTTTCTTTTGCCGCTTAATATTTATGCACTTTCGGTATCTGTCGGGGGGTGAAGGGGAGGAGAAAGAGAGAAAGTTGCAGGGACGCTGAAGAGAAATACAAATGAAGAAATGAGAGTTAAGTATATGTGTGTGTGTGTGTGTGTGTGTGTGTGTGTGTGTGTGTGGTGTGTGTGTGTGAGTGTGTGTGTGTGTGTGTGTGTGTGTGTGTGTGTGTGTGTGTGTGTGTTTCGCTAGCGTTGTTTATAAACTCAAAGACCTGTATAAACTTTTAGTCGATTAGACGTTCTCAGTGTCTGGGTTGACGTTGGAGGTATTTGGTTCCCCTCATGTCAGGTGGAGCGCTGAATATCAAAACTCCCCCTTTAAGAAAACTTGGGGCGTATGGTGTAAACAGTGCCTTCATTCTTTCGCCAGGATACAATTTCTTGCATAAATTAAAAAAAAAAATCCAGTTAAACAGTTTAGCTGTAGAAATATTTTATGACAGTACTAGTTTATGATCATTTAAATGTAATGTACGTAAAAATAAATTACATCCGGCTCTTGCAATGCGGCAAAGCGTTACGTATAATTAAACACATCCGATCTTTGTTCACGAATTTCACGACGCGTTCTGATTTGAAATTTGAAGCAACAAGATTTGACTGCTTCTGTTGAATGACCACTTTTATTGCGGCGAACCTGGGCTCTTTTGTACTGTTTTTGATTCCGTGGTTCTCACACGTACTTTAAAAAAACAAACAAAACAATTATTATTATTTGTATCATTTTTGTCACCTCTTTGTATTCTTCTCTTGCTGGAGGCTGACATCCGGATAACGTACGTCCTTCTCTTGTTGGAGGCTGACATCCGGATAACGTACGTCCTTCTCTTGCTGGAGACTGACATCCGGATAACGTACGTCCTTCTCTTGCTGGAGGCTGACATCCGGATAACGTATGCCCTTCTCTTGCTGGAGGCTGACATCCGGATAACGTACGTTCTTCTCTTGCTGGAGACTGACATCCGGATACGTACGTCCTGCTCTTGTGGAGTCAGCATTTCGGATCCCGTATCATCTTCATGAATATTTTCTTGTGGGATTTTGCGTTTAGTTCTTGATCTTGTGCAGCAGTGACAGTCATCATCATCGTCGTCAACAGCATCATCATATCACTATTGGTGGTGGCGGTGTGTTATTATAATTACATTCATCCTTGCTTAGTAATTAATTATTCCTACAACGCTTACTACATTGTCTATTCAGTTTGGTTATCCAGCGGGTGTTGGAAAGAGCGTTGATGGGAATATGTGGACCATTCACACGGTTGTGTCCCCTTCCCATCACTGAGTTAAATGTAAGTAGAGAGCGCGTACTCAGAAAACTGCCTCAACTGAGGAGCTACTCTCGGTGTGTTGGGGCTGTGAAGTGGCAGTCCGTGGTTGAAATTCGCACTTTGATCTTTAATGACCCATCTTCATTTGGAGTGAATCTCCATTCCATCTTCCTTTCATCTGATTGTTATGTTCCCTTTGGTTCAGGTTTAATGGTAAAGGGGTTTTGTGTGGAACTAGTTGCATGATTGTTCTGATTTATTACACAACATTTTATTTTCTGCTCCTTTGGTGTTTGTATGCGTGCGTACGTGTGTGTCTGTGTAATTGTGTGTATGTCATTTTGTGTGTGTGTGTGTGTCGTGTGTGTGAGTGTGAATTTGTGCAATGAATGATGCTTGTTCAGATGATTTCCATCTTCGATAAACTCATTAATTTATATTTTACTTTCATACTCAGTGCAAGTCAGTCATTAGGCCACAATGGGTTAATGAAGTCACAGGATGTGAAGGGTAATAGAGTTACTAGATGTTGGGGAATAACTGAAGTCTCTAAACTTGAAAGTATTAAAATCACTCGATGTTTTGTAATAAAGCCACACAAGATGTATGGTAATAGAATCTCTAAATGTGTTGTAATTAACTCACTGGATATATATGGTAATACAATCACTAGATGGTAATAGAATCTCTAAATGTGTTGTAATTAACTCACTGGATATATATGGTAATACAATCACTAGATGTATGGTAATAGAATCTCTAAATGTGTTGTAATTAACTCACTGGATATATATGGTAATACAATCACTAGATGTATGGTAATAGAATCTCTAAATGTGTTGTAATTAACTCACTGGATATATATGGTAATACAATCACTAGATGTATGATAATGAAGTCACTGTGTTTTTACGTAAAAGAGTCTGTAAATGTGTGTCGTGTTTGCAGAGAAATGAGCCATCGTTTTTATAGAGTAATGGGTCACCGGGTGTGTAGGTAATGGAGTAACTAAGTTGATAAAGAGGCATTGGGTGTGTAGGTAATGGAGTAACTAAGTTGATAAAGAGGCATTGGGTGTGTAGGTAATGGAGTAACTAAGTTGATAAATAGGCATTGGGTGTGTAAGTAAATGAATTGTTGTATTTGTGGGTCAATGAGCTACTGGTTACAAAGGTAATGGAGTACGTTTGTATGTAAAAGGTCAGTGTGTTTATAGCTGAATGTGTCACGAGTGTGTAGTAGTCAGTGTGTTTGTAGGTAAATGAGAATGTGTTTATAGCTGAATGCGTCACTGGGTGTGTAGACAGTGAAGTCACTGTGATTGTAGGTAAATAGGGAATTGAAAGATTGGATGTGTGAGTATATACGTTAATGGGTATACAGTAGTGAGTTCCTGGGGGTGTGAGGCAGAGCGTTACTAGGTGTGTTCGGTGAGTAAAATATGTCTGCGGACAAATTAAAAATAAAGCGTGAAATGCGTATATAAAGTACGCTAATATATATAATATTAGTCAGTGTATCGTTTCAGTTTTCCTCCACTCACCAACGTAAACTTACTATTATGTAGTCGTACTTAGAGAAAAGTGTTAATGCGCGTGTTCATCAGTGAATGTGTGTGTGAGAGAGAGAGAGACAAACAGAGAGAGAGAGAGTATCAGGTTCATGTCTTTCATCTCCGTGGAAACGTATTTATATACTCTGAAGATTACGATACTCTCTTGTCCAATCCCAATTATCTCCCTTCTTTCATCCTTTTGATTCACACCGCCATGTGAATGCTTTCATGTAGAATCGAGCCCTTGCTAATTGTGACGCAGATCGAATCGCGGCTTAGTATCATTATATTTACGGGACTATAATCATAAAGATATTCCAGGCATTTTTTTTTCCCTCCTGTCTTTGAACTTCAGTCTATGAAGACAGCCATTATATTACAGTGCTATTGCTTGTGGATTTAATTTTATCGTTCTTTTCTTTGTGTGTGTGTGTGTGTGTGTGTGTGTGTGTGTGTGTGTGTGTGTGTGTGTGTGTGTGTGTGTGTCTTCTGCCTCTTCCACAAATAAGATTTATTAAACAGTTTCGTGCAAACGTTTTGAGAGACAGTGACGTAAAATGTTCAGAATCGGATGCGCTATTATGTTCAATGTAGAACTTTGAATAGGTCTGCCTTTTGGCAAAAAGCGAAGAATTTGCCAGTTTTGGTGTGTGTGCCGTGCATGTGTACGTTCGTGTGTGCAATTTATAGGCATGACTCTATATGTGCGCATACGTGTGCATTGTATGGTGTGTGTGTGTGTGTGTGTGTGTGTGTGTGTGTGTATGCGCGCGCGCATATTACATATGTGTGCATCATTTGAAAGATTGAATAATGTGTTGGTGAGTGCGAAATGTTTGCATGTTTGTATGGGCTTATCTTTTCTATTTCCGAGTTTGTGATTGTGAATTGTTTGCTTTGGGCTTACGTGCGATATATTTTGTGAGTGTGAATTATTGGCGTGTTTCGTGTGCAGTGGTTCGTATGACATTTGCCAATAGTAGTTTTGTGTATGTGTGTGTGTGTGTGTGAGAAAGAAGGAGTGAGAGTTTGCTGATCAAAGCCAGTGAACAAAACCTGATTCCCCAAAGAGTACAATTAATTAAAACTGTTAAGCGATAAAACGTGGTTTGTATGCTTCCATTTCTTCATGAGATTGGATATGTGTGAATGTTTGTTTGTGTGATTGTGTGTGTGCATGCATGCTATGTTGGTTTTCTACATGAGTGTATATATATATCTTTGTGTTTGTAAGTACGTTTGGTATGTTATGGATGGTTTAGTTTGAGTGATTGAATAAATGTACTTTTGTGGAAGTTTGCTCGCTTTTTTATTGACGCGTGTATGTTTAAAGTACGTGTGTGTGTGTGTGTGTGTGCGTGTGTGTGTGTGTGTGCGCGTGTGTGTGTGCGTGTGCGTGTGTGTATGTATGTGTGTGTGCGTGCGTGCTTGTGTGTGTGTGTGTGCGTGCGTGCGTGCGTGCTTGTGTGTGTTTTTCGAGTCTGTATTACTCTTATATTCATCGATCGCAGGATGAAATACAGTGCAACACTTTACAGCCGCTCGTCCCGCTGTAGTCACGTGGTTTGAAAGGGCACTCTTCTCTATGGACCGACAACTCTAGTGTCTAGTCAGTCACCTCTGCACGATCCGCATTAACAGTTAAACTGCCGTTCAATAAACCAATAAACTTCGCTGTTTATAGTTCACACGCGACATTTGAGCTAGACCCTGCATTCACGACCGACTGGGCGCCGATTTCAGAATAAGTGATCTGCATAACACGGGATGGTTTAGGCGATAATTCATTCTGGATGGGAAAACAAAGACACAATCGATTGTGCCCGCATTCAGAATAGTCATCAATTTCTTACTTTTAGAGAAATGATTCTAAGAGAAAGGCGGTAAGCTTGTGGGCCGCTGTTAGTTTGCTTCTCTAGGCAATGGTATTTCATTTTTTTTTTTATGGTGGGTTTCTTTGGAATTTGAAAATAAATAAATACGTCAGACAGTTGTCAGTTTAGCTCATTGTCTGTGTTGATGGATGCTTGATTTTATGTATCTTGTTATTTTCCTAGTCGGTGATTGAAAAGTGAAAGTGCATACATAGAAAGAGAACTCCTAAAGATGAAAGGGAGACAACAAAACGAACTATATACATTCAGATTGATGGATGGATGGAGAAAATAGGTAGGAAGGGAGAGAAAAGTAGGTCAGTAAGAAAGTAAGTAGGTGGGGGGAGAGAGAGTTGTGCATAAGTTGGTAAGGAAAGAGTTATCGGTAATTAGGTAAGGAAAGAGTTATTGGTAGGTAAGTAGATAAGTAAATAGATTGGTACTTCAAGAACGTTCGCGTACTTCCTGTGTGTGTGTGCGGTCATCTGCACTGGAAACCAAGTGTGTGGTCATCTGCATTGAACTTCCTGTGTGTGGTCAGCTGACTGCTATGCTTGACTGAAATAATAAGCACTTCCTACGTTTCTGTCTCTTGTTATAAAGCGTTTGTTCGGTTAAAGTTGTTAAACCAACTAACGTCAGGAACCACTAGTTGACAGTAACTGCCAATTGAAAATGTTTTACATTTAACGTTTCAAATTAATTTTATGCAAGTTAAGCTTGCAGTGTCATGTTTAAGGAATAATCATAATTGATTGAATATGCTTTATATTCAAATGTACAGAATAATTTTATTTAGGTTAAGATTACAGAGCAGTATTTATGAATGAACATAATATAATTGAAAATGCTTTACGTTGAATATTACAGAATAATTTTATAAATAATTTTATTTAAATTAAACTGACACAGTTTGATATTTATTGACTAGACATAGTTTTCCATGAACGATCGAGTTCTTAGGAAGCGGAAAAGCAAATCATAGACGAACTTAAGCATGCAACCCCTTCCATCTTCATTTGAGAAAGAAAAAACCATTCGAGACCCCAATTGGAAATTTTGTCCTGAAATTTCAATCAGTTAATCAGCATATCAGTGTACTATTCAAACAGTAAATTAATCAACCGTCCATAGAGGGTGGGAGGTTAGCAAAAGTGACAAAAGTGATAAAAAGGAAGGTAGGGTCTACACACCACACCACATTTTGTTTGTTGTTTTGACAGTTGGCTTCGATGTTTGTGACCAACAAATCAACAGACATAATTCTTTGTTGTATACAACTATTGGGTCCATAATATTTTACTTTGCCCATCTTCGTGCTAACAAATCAACAGACATATTTTTTGTTGTATACAACTATTGGGTCCATAATATTTTACTTTGCCCATCTTCGTGCTAACAAATCAACAGACATATTTTTTGTTGTATACAACTATTGGGTCCATAATATTTTACTTTGCCCATCTTCGTGCTAACAAATCAACAGACATATTTTTTGTTGTATACAACTATTGGGTCCATAATATTTTACTTTGCCCATCATCGTGCTAACAAATCAACAGACATATTTTTTGTTGTCTACAACTATTGGGTCCATAATATTTTACTTTGCCCATCATCGTGCTAACAAATTAACAGACATATTTTTTGTTGTATACAACTATTGGGTCCATAATATTTTACTTTGCCCATCATCGTGCTAACAAATTAACAGACATATTTTTTGTTGTATACAACTATTGGGTCCATAATATTTTACTTTGCCCATCATCGTGCTAACAAATCAACAGACATGTTTTTTTGTTGTATACAACTATTGGGTCCATAATATTTTACTTTGCCCATCTTCGTGCTAACAAATCAACAGACATATTTTTTGTTGTATACAACTATTGGGTCCATAATATTTTACTTTGCCCATCTTCGTGCTAACAAATCAACAGACATATTTTTTGTTGTATACAACTATTGGGTCCATAATATTTTACTTTGCCCATCATCGTGCTAACAAATCAACAGACATGATTTTTTGTTGTATACAACTATTGGGTCCATAATATTTTACTTTGCCCATCATCGTGCTAACAAATCAACAGACATATTTTTTGTTGTATACAACTATTGGGTCCATAATATTTTACTTTGCCCATCATCGTGCTAACAAATCAGCAGACATGTTTTTTTGTTGTATACAACTATTGGGTAAATAATATTTTACTTTGCTCATCATCGTACTAATACGAGGCCCCAGACGTTGTGGATATAAATCGCAAATTACATTTCAAGCAATAACTATTATTATTTATTTTACAATGTGATTATTTGATAAGCATGATTAACCCCTTAACAGAATTTAACTGTATAACAACCATAATAAGTGGCTTAAATTAGGTGGCATTTTTTTCTTCTTTCTGTCGCCTTCATCTGTAAGCCAAAAAAGAAAACCCACCCTCCATCTCCTATTTTAAATCGATCTCTCAGATGCATCGCTATACACTAACATAATCTGATATTTCTTTTTTTTTTTTTTTTTTTTTTTTGTGCAGCGAAGGCTCGTTTTGTGGTAAAGTGTTATTAAGCGTGATTTTTATATTCTCCGTTCTCAAAGCTTTTATTACTCAGTCCCCTCGTATCCTTAGTAACTCTATTAAATTCAGTGCTACAAGCAATTTCCACATTTCGCCATTGTTTTCATATCCTCCACAAGAGTGGTGGGATGGTGATGAATCAGCAAGACGCGTGACAAAATTTGTAGAAGGGAATCATGGATGTAATATAAGAGATACCTATTGTGACAAGGGCGGAGGGGTAGGAATGTTCTCCCACCCCACTCCGCCCCAGAAAGCGTGACGCCTGAGGGGCAGCCCCAGATAATAATACTCATCAAATATGTAATCCTACATATATATATTTTTTTAAGTGTTTTTTAAAAATCATACTTTTAGACTGAATAGGATGCGCGTCAGAAGAAACCCACTTGCGCTTGTGTACATCACTTAAGTGGCGTGAGCAAAAAGCGCCGCCTTCAACTGAAGGGCCGAGTGATTCAGTGCGCAGGACACATATGGCGCCTGAAGCAACCAATAGGAGAGCTATCCTGACTTCCTTCGCAGGGGGTGGGGGGAGGAAGTGATCTATTTTTAAAATTGTATATACGTTGGAATTTAATCGAAGAAGCTGGACTTGGCGAAAAAAGTGGAGGAAGAAACATTAATCTCTGCCACCACCACCACCACCACCACGCGTTCTCTGTGTTGGTACGCATGAGTGACAGCAGAAGAGGTCATGACGGAAGTAGTGCCTGCTATAGAAATGGACCAATGGAGAGGACGATTACATCTGTTGTCTATGTGGTGTGCGTTTGTCTGTTTGAACTGAAGTGTGTATGGGCGTGTGGAATTTCTGTCTGCAAAGAGTTGCTCCGCGTTACAGCTTATGCATGTGTGATGCTGTTACGTGTGTATGTGTGGGTGGGTGGGTAGGGGGGGGGCAATGGGAGGAGGCATATGTATAGTGTAACATTCCTCACATTAACCATTTGAAATAACTTTCTTCAAACAGGTAGAAAAGAAAAGTGAATGTTATTCAAGAGACCCAACAAGTAGATTGTTATACGTACCAGGTGGCTTTCTAGTGTAACAGAACATATAATGTAAACTAAACTATACAAATATAATGTAAACTAAACTATACAAATACACTTGTGACTTAATCAACAAGTATAATAATGGTCTATACACCGCCCTATGTGTTGATAAAACTTGCTCTTGAAATAAATACTAGGGGGTGTTCTCAGAACCTCATTTATTAAAGTATCAACACTAACAATTGTTCTTGGATTTTTTTAAAAAGTAAGATAATAAAGTGGAGAAAGTAAATCTCATACAAGTCCAACTATTGTTATGACAACGAGTATTCCCTCTAAGTAAATAATATATAAAATATATTAAAATAATAGTTATACATTAAAAATGAAAAATAAGTGAATTATTTGTATTTGACCTCTCTAAGTGATAGTATCCTGATCTTCAGCGCAATGCATTTGACCTAATATATTTTCATGTCTCACTAGACAACAAAAAAAAATCATCCAGGAGGTAATTAATTGTAATTAATTCACAACTTTTATAGTCATATAATTCGATCACCTTGCTAAAATCAAGAGACATCTTCACGACCTTGATTATATCGGAAAAATAGAAAGATGGCTGTCTATTTTTAGTAACATTATCTCAGCTATTACTTCCTGTCAAATGCTTGAGTTATATACGTACTTATGTACTCTACATGCTTGAGTTATATACGTACATATGTACTCTACATGATTTAGTTATATACGTACATATGTACTCTACATGCTTGAGTTATATACGTACATATGCACTCTACATGCTTGAGTTATATACGTACATATGTACTCTACATGATTTAGTTATATACGTACATATGCACTCTACATGATTTCACTGCACTTATTATACATCAGTTTTAAAGCATCTCTTTTAGTGTTGCTCTTTACAAACCACTGTACATCTTTATCTGAGTGTCTTTATTATGAGTGTGACTGTTCGTCCGAGAGAGACCGAGAAATAAAGAGAAGGGTTGAGAGTCAAGAGAGAAAAACTGAGAGAGTGTGAGAGACAAAAAGAGACACACTCAGAGATCAAGAATGAAGAGAGAGAGAGAGAGCACAAGCAGAAGACAAATATCAAGACGGAAGCAATTAATAAAGTTTCTCGGAAGGGAATAACGTTTCATTATCGTAGTTGATCGGTTTCTATTCACCAGATCTTTCGCTCCGAATCTCAATCCGACAGTACTGGATGAACTCACGCGCTCAATGTGTGCCTTGATGTCATCCAATCAAATTCACGGTGCAACAAGAACAGCAGAGTGCAGTTCACAAGCTTGTACTGTTTCTGCAATACAGGATGCTGATTAATTTCTCCACAAAATACTGACAAAAATGGAAATAGAAATAAAGGCAAAGGATTCATTGGTGGTGGGGGGGGGAAAGGGGTAGGTGAGTTATAAAGTGAACGAGGAGGGAGAGCTAAGGAAGAGTAACCTTGGATACGCACGCATTAACGGGAAGATTGCTGGAACTGAAAGATTTGTCATTCCTGTTGAGATCCCGGATAAGCAGCGTCATTCAGTTTTTGTCTAGCTGCCCAAGTCGACTTTCGCTAACTAGAAACTTATTTTCTACGACAGCGCAGGTTGGAGTAAGGTTGGGAGAACTGTGTTTTACCCCACCTCCCACCCCTCCAGCAATGAAAATGTCAATTTAAACAATTATAGTCAAATTCCCCACCGATATGTTACCGCTTTGTCAGGGGTCTTCCTATGGCGCACCGAGACTAAATATGTGCATTTCTGATTGGTTCATAAATTTAGAAGCAGTGCTCACCACAACAAAGTATTGACACAACGTAATTTGAAACAAACATACGTCATAAGTAGACTTTGTTCGAGGAGGTTTTATTATTGCGTGTATCTCTGCCAGTCACTGGTTGGTGGATTGTTCTTCCAATAGAAATGAAACTTATGACTGCAGCACTGTGGCAGACAAGTTTGTTCTTTCCGGTCAAAGTTCGATCTCTTTTGCGATCCTTGGTGCTGAACTGAAAGAACTGTAGAACATAAGGGAGGTGTTGGCGAGGTACAGGTTATGAAGCTCTCGATAATTCTTTTGGTAAGATGAAAGTAGCGCGAGGCTGGTCTTGTGGTAAGGTAGATTAATGCAGTTCCACATAGGTCTTTGGTAAGTTGAAGCTGTTTTAAAGTATCTAATAAGTTAATTCAGTTCTAAGGTCTTTGGTGGGTGAAATCTTTGGTAGAATGAAAGCTGTTTCAAACTCTTTCGTTTGTAAGTGACATAGTTCTAAACTGTTCTTTTAGAAATTGAGGAAAGTTTGAGAGTTACTTATATTTTAGAATGACGTCAATTCCAAACAGTTCTTAAGGTAAGTGGAAAATTCGTGTGGAGGAGTAAATTTGCCTATCCCTAATTCTAGACTTACTTGTTATATAAATTGTTAAATTGTCGAAGAGACCCGGCCATGGGCATTTCTTATGATGGTATTTTTTTGTAAGTGCCAGAGTTGGAGTAAACAACTCGAGTTGAGAATACGCTAGAACTTGCTGATGCAATCTGTCACTACCACACTACTCCCTTGTGAAAGTGGGGGTGGTTGTCAACAGCAACGTAGGAAACTGTATAGATGGAATTACATAATCCACACACAGAAAACACCATAGATCTTTGCCTGGGTAGAGCGTAACTTTATTTTGCATGCAGGATTAAATTTGTTGACGTGAATGCATGTGAGAATGCGAAGTTGGGTGGTAAAAATAGCAGACTGTACAAGAACAGTACAACATAGAAAGGAGACAAGATAAGATAAACCGCACTTATTCTTTCAAAACAAAAGAAGTCAAATTCGTTGTTTGAAAAGTGAAATACTATATTTATTAAGTATGGGGTACTCTTTCAATCAGTGATCATCCAATCACTGCAAGACATTCATGAACATACACTCTGGGATGACGGTAAATGATAAAATGATAAAAATGAAATACAAAATAAGAATAAATAATATAATTAAGCATTTCTTATAGAGTGGTAACTCAATAGTCATAACATTACGTTAATAATGAACTACTTTAAAAAGTTCTTGAATTAATAGTTCAACAAATAATATTTCTCAAGTCAATCAAAAAAAGTTTTGAATAAAAAGTATCTCGAGTTTCCTATTCTGAATTTATCAATGTCCACTCAAGTTTTTAAGATATAACAAGTCATTCACACACGGCTGTTTCTTGCAGTCTTGACGTCACACAAATTTCTCCTCCACACAAATTTCTCCTCTACACAAATTTCCAGTATCAAGATTCATGTCCTCCCTGCTGTATAATGGCGATGGGATATTGCCACACTCTGTCCAATAGATTTGACCTGCCTCGCGTTAGGTTAGGCTGAATAAAAGAAACGGTTCCAATACCGTCACTCCCCGACAATGCTGATATCGCGGTTCGCTGTTATCAGTGATGTGTCATCGTTGGCATGGCCCTTTTGCCCTTCCATCAGAACAGCTGCTCGGATGCAAAACACTCCACTCATGGGATAGGCTGGCTTAAGTTTTCTTTTCACTGTTTCCAGGTATAATGTCCTGAAGACATTTTTACCACACACTATAACTGGCTTACTTGTCTTGCCAAGAATAGTGGGAAATATCTCGACGTCCAGTCGAACTTTCACTGAGTTGACAATATTTCCAGTCAATTTGCCTCCATGACTAGGATAGCCAACATGGCAATGAGAGAGAATGTAAAGGGGAAATAAAAGATTTTCTCCCTTTGTCCACCACACTGTACTCCTCAGATACTTTGGTGTCTCTCTGTAGACTCATATTTTTCTCTCTTTTATTACAAGCAAAAATTTTCTTTATAATAATTCTGCAGAATCCTCATTTTCAGCGCACAACTCTCATGTCGTCATAAGTTCACAGGTCACTCACTTGGCATGTGCCAACATGAAAAATTCACATTAAAACCTCACGCATTGCTAATTCTCAAGTGCACGTTTAACTCTAGTCAAATAGATATCTGTTATAATTACAAATATAACATATTTAGATTGAATAAATATTTATCTTGATCATGACGATCGTCATTAAAAGAGAGCCTTACCAATTTAGTCACTTTAGATGTCGTCATTATAAGAGAGCCTTACCAATTTAGTCACTTTAGATGTCGTCATTATAAGAGAGCCTTACCAATTTAGTCACTTGATGTCGTCATTATAAGAGAACCTTACCAATTTAGTCACTTTAGATGTCATTATTATAAGAGAACCTTACCAATTTTATAAAATTAGATATCGTCATTATAAGAAAAGCATTATCAATTTAGAAATGAAAATGTCAGTATAAGAGAGCCTTACCAATGTTATCTCGTTAGATATCGTTATGAGAGAGCCTTACCAATTTAGTCACGTTAGATGTCGTCATTATAAGAGAGCCTTACCAATTTAGTCACGTGAGATGTCGTCATTATAAGAGAGCCTTACCAATTTAGTCACGTGAGATGTCGTCAGTAGAGCATAGCGATTTCAGTTTAGTCCCTTGAGATGTCACTGTAAAAAATGTCATGTCATTATCTATTGTAAGATATTGTAATAACTTTTGATGTAGTCCTACAATGGAGCTATTGCATTTTAATCACTTTCGATGTCATCACTATAGTAGAGCTATTGTATTTTAATACTTTGATGTCATCACTATAGTAGAGCTATTGTATTTTAATACTTTTGATGTCATCACTATAGTAGAGCTATTGTAGTTTAATACTTTTGATGTCTTTATTATAGTAGAGCTATTGCATTTTAATACTTTTGATGTCATCACTATAGTAGAGCTATTGTATTTTAATACTTTTGATGTCTTTATTATAGTAGAGCTATTGCATTTTAATCACTTTCAGCCAGGCTAGTCGAGAGACTGTAGAAAAGTCGCCATTTAAAAAACTTATCTAGATAAAACCGGGATCATGTAGCCAGTCTAGATTAACCGTCACTTATTATTAATCCAAATATCAAGCTAACCTAGCCAGTCTAGATTAACCGTCACTTATTATTAATCCAAATATCAAGCTAATCTAACCAGTCTGAATTAACCATCACTTATCATTATCAAATATACCTAACTAGCCTAGATGGGACTTACTTAGTCAGTCAAAAGTAATTATTTTAATCTAGACAGTCTAAATAAGCTTAGTCATTCAAATATAGTCATCCTAACCTAAACAGACTACGTTGTCTGTCATTAGTTTTATCCAGCTAACCAAGACGGTCTAAGGTCAGACACCCATTTAGCCATCCAAGCATACCAAGGCTAATAAATTAGCCGGTCTAAATTAACCGTCACGACTTATTTATTAAATAAAAAAAAACGGAAAACATGTAAAGTAGCAATGCTTGCTAAAATAGACGTTCATTTGACTATATATTTTTTCAGAACGCTAAATAGTAACAGAAATTATTTACTAGACTGAATATTGAAACAGGAACGGTAAAAAACCTTGCGTTCACAAGAATGACCGAGAGTTGCGCACCCTTATCCGCATTTCATCACAATAATAACAGTGGCGTTCCAAGTTTTTTTTTGGGGTTTTTTTTTTTTTTTTGGGGGGGAGCTTGTGCAGAGCTTCGGTGGTGGGCCCCTTCGATTACATTCTGAAAGTTAAAAATCTAGACTCCGCTCGCTACCAGGGGCCCTCTGACCGCCGGGGCCCTTATGCATTGCACAATCTATTGCTACGCCTCTGGCAACATTAACGTTCAAGACGGAAATAGATGTCGCTGTGGTCTCAGAACGTTCACTATGTGTTTCGGTGTGATGGGCAAACAACTGTGAAACTTTCGCTAGCAACTCATAGTCGTACAGATAAAAACACAACATAGTTCGCGGCAGTTGTCAAATATGTCTCCAGCTGTCATAACAATGATAACTCACAAGTTTTCGTTTTGCCTTGGACTTTCTCCACTCTTTTTTTTTAACAAATCGAGTTGCGCCTGCTTACATAATTTAGTTGTGAGCGATACAGTTTTTATAAACGCATTAAGGACCCGGAGCGCAGCGTTCGGTCGCGCAATTGGGTTTGGAGGGGGAAGAGGGGGGACAAGATGGTGGAAAGAAGGCTTTATTTGTTGTTCTTGGTTTTTCTCCCCTCGCTGGCATAGAGTTACAAGCTAAGTCAGGTCATGCGAAAGAAAATTGGTTTTGACGCCAAGAAATTTACATTTAACTTTGTCATCATTGTATGCCGCAGAGACAAACCGGTTTCCTCGCGCAGGCGGTACATACCGCTGACAGTATTTTATTTGTCGGTCGGACGGATGCCTTTGTTATGCTTCAGTGAATAAGTTTTTCCAACTCACTTCCGGATAAATAGCTTGCGGTTGGTGTGTTTCAAAGAACTACCGGAAGAAAATCTTTTCCCTCTTTTTTACCCCTTCTTTTTTAATCTCGTGACATTATTTATGCTCTAGAAAGTTTTGTGGAAGAGAAAAGGTTAAACATTTTTATACCTATTTGTAAAGTTTTGTAGAAGAGAAAAGGTTAAACATTTTTATACCTGTTTGTAAAGTTTTATAGAAGAGAAAAGGTTAAACATTCTTATACCTCTTTGTAAAGTTTTGTAGAAGAGAAAAGGTTAAACATTCTTATACATCTTTGTAAAGTTTTGTAGAAGAGAAAAGGTTAAATATTTTAATACCTCTTTGTAAAGTTTTGTAGAAGAAAAAAGCTTAAACATTCTTATACCTATTTGTAAAGTTTTATAGAAGAGAAAAGGTTAAACATTCTTATACCTATTTGTAAAGTTTTGCTGTAAAGGCACCTACTATAAATCATGGTGTCGATGCACAAGAGTCACTTTTGCTTCTTGTATCCGGGCATTTGCCAGCCAAAAACAGAAGGCGCAGCGATCAATGACGGTAACCTACATTGTCATTGTCAACCACGAGGGAAAGTGGCATGTGGTTTGTCACGGTGATATGCTGTTAAGGCACTGAGTTCTATATATGGAGAACCACAAGGGCAAATTTGTTGCCACCGAACGTCCGCCATATTGAATAGACCGAAGCAATATGGCGTCTATGGTAAATGCGCGGTTGGGCATCGACCGTTTTCGGTATATTTATACCCAATTTTATGAATCTATAATTCAATAAATAGAATATAAATTTACAACTCAATAGAAACAAAACAGGAAGGGAAAAGATCATCAGGCCTTTCACTTCAGAAAATAATTAGCTGTGAAATGTAAATTTGTACTGTAAAGCGACAGCCTTGTAGAAAATTTTATTCGGTCTACTGAAGAAATCTATATTTCTGAAAGACCACAGCGACATCTATTTCCGTCTTGAACGTTAATGTTGCCAGTGGCGTAGCAATAGATTGTGCAATGCTAACTTTTAAGAGCGGTTTTCAATGTCCCATGTCAATCAATCCATTACTTTGGGGGTGGTAAGGTGTGCATGTGTGGTGTTCTATTGATAGTAGTTGGTTCACCTCCTCCATTACATTACCTACAAACTGATCCCCTGATCAGTCAGAATTTCTGATGGAACTCCTACTTGACTCCAGATCTCAACGGTGCTTCTGTGACTGTTCCAGTCTCGATGTTCTGCTGTGGAACAGCATCTGCAAACCTTGTCGCATAAATAATCGATGGTCATTAATATATAAAGGCCGCTCTTACTGGATACAGGAACTATCGGCCCCACTAAATCTATAGCTACACATTAGTATTGTTCACTAATCATTTGTGGTTCAGCTAAAGGCACGGCTAGATGGTTGTTTTTATATGCCATTTTCTGGCACAGATCGCAAGATAGGACATACATTCTTATTCCTGACCAAGAACAATCGTGAGTGACTCGGGCAGTAGTTTTTTCTACTCCCATGTGAGCACTCAACAATCCTTCATGTGCAAGACGTAGCACTTCTGTACACCTCACATGCAGCACTATCAGCTATTTATGGAACTCTTCGAGTATCGGTAGAGAATGCTTTTCTTTACCACTATACTCGCCATCGGATTCAGACATTCCAATGCTTTTCTTTACCACTATACTCGCCATCGGATTCAGACATTCCAATGCTTTCTCGTTGAAGGGCGTGGCTTGTTCCCATAACTTAGTGAGAGTTTCATCTTCCCTCTGTAGTCTTTTCATTTCTCTACAATCCATTTTCTCGACTGCGGGTACACTTATTATAGAAGAATGAGAAAGGTGTTAATTAATAAAATAGTTAACAAAATGACATAATTTGCCCAGAACTCGTCTGACAGCGACACATCGGCAGCACTTGCTATCATTGGATGTCCTCTCCATTTATATATAGCTCAGCGTATTAAGACCACACAGTATGTAGACATTCTCACCTGGGCATTTGCTAACCAGACAAAAGGCGCATTATCTGTGATGTTAACCTATAGAAAAGTGACTGCTAAATGATAACAAAAGGGTGTAGTGAAATGTGTCATGAGACTGGTAGACACTCACTTGTTAATTATTTACATCCAGGACTTTTGTCTGCCAGCACATATGACTCACTGACCTGTGAGTTAATTTGCATTGTGTTTACTCCCATGAATAAAAAGGTCAAGTGGGTTTTTTTTTTTTACTGCAGAAAACTGTATTTCTACCTGTGTGCTTCTTAGGCAATAGGGTACAGTGGTCTAAACAGGTTTTTTTTTTTGTTTCACGTGCACTTCAGGTAAATAATACCAACAGGAACTACCACCCGCTTTTTTATAATTCACACACAAATACACACACACACACACACACGCACACACACACACACACACACACACACACACACACACACACACACACACACACGCACTATAATAACGCCCAAAGTCTCAAAGATATTGATTTTAATTTATTTCTTTAAAAAAAAAAAACTACAATCGCATTAGAACTATAAACTTTGTTCTGTTACTGCACTACTTAAAATGTTCACGCTAGGTTGAAGGTATTGTTATTGTTGAAGAGTTTGCTCTTAATATCACCTCTAAGTGTACCCAAGACAATGATGCCTGTAAAACGAAATAACGCTTTGGTGTGGTTTTCCAAGAATGTACGTTTTAATGGGAATTTTCTAATCTGCAAGGAGTTCTGCACAAAGCCCGAGATCTGCAGTTAATTGCCCCTCTCAAAGATTTTGAACACAACAGAACAATCGCTGGACCATGTCAAAGGCAGGTTCGCATAATTGACTGTCACCTTAGAAACCTAGCAACACTGATGAACATGATTCTTTCGGCAGTCTCCGAGAGTATTTGCTTTTCAAATTCTGATAATCTCCCTTTGTACTACCCCGAGATTTGCACTCGTTAATCTCTCAATGTCTCGAGCTTTTCTCCTTTTGACAATTTCTGTTTGTAACTGCGATAGTATGTTTTGTTGTTGTTTTTGATAAAACGCATTCCTCTGCCAAAACTAATGTTCAGTGTATATATTTATTTGCTGGCAGCAGTCCAAGTTGAAAGATAGCGAATGCATATTTGTATCGTCATCACTTCCTGTCCTCCATCCCCTTTAGGTGCATGATGACTTCAACATGCCATTTAATTACATTTTTCTGCTGCCAACATTTGAGAATGGATGATGCATCAGACAATTATGATGACTCGTGCATGCGCGGAATGTTGGAATTTGGCTTGCTGTCACTTCTGCTTTGCCACTTTCACGTGTTACTGTTTGCCAAATGTTACTTGCTTGCCACCTCTATAGGATTTCCTGTTTGTCTAGTATGCGTCCTCGCTTGTCATCTTTAGATTTTAATGCTTTACAGCTTTGAGTGTTAATGTTTGTCACTTTTAGGTGTTAATGCTTAGCAGCTTTGAGTGTTAATATTTGTCACTTTTAGGTGTTAATGCTTGCACCTTTAAGCGTTTAAAGTGTTCATGCTTGCTACCTTTAAATGCTGTTAATGATTGCGACCTTTAAGTGTTCATGCTTGCTGCCTTTAAATGTTGTTAATGCTTGCTACATTTAAGTATTGTTAATGCTTGCTACCTTTAAGAGTTAATGCTTGCTGCCTTTAAATGTTGTTAATGCTTGCTACCTTTAAGTGTTGTTAATGCTTGCTACCTTTAAGTGTTATCAATGCCTGCTAAGTGTTGTTACCGCTTCCACTTTTAAGAGCTCATGCTTGTACCTCTAACTTGAATGTTTGACACCTGTATGGTTAAACTTTAAATGTTAGCGTTTGCATGGTTAATTGATAATGCTTGCACTTTTGAGTATTAATGATTTCCACTGTTAATATCTGCACCTTTTGAGTGTTAATGATTGCACATTTTTTATACTTTAGTGCTTGCACCTTGGACTGTTAACGCACGCCACCTTTACGGGATATAGTTTGTCCCTTAGGTGTTAATGCACGCCACCTTTACGGGATATAGTTTGTCCCTTAGGTGTTAATGCACGCCACCTTTACGGGATATAGTTTGTCCCTTAGGTGTTAACGCACGCCACCTTTACGGGATATAGTTTGTCCCTTAGGTGTTAATGCACGCCACCTTTACGGGATATAGTTTGTCCCTTAGGTGTTAATGCACGCCACCTTTACGGGATAAAGTTTGTCCCTTAGGTTTTTTTTTTATCACCTTTAAGTGTTAACAGTTTTGCTTTTAATTGTTAATGCGTGTACCTTTGAGTGATAATTAAATACTTTTAGATACTTTTTAGATTTCAGTGTTCAAACTTGCACATATAACTGCTACTGTTTGCGAGAGGTATACGTTAGTTAATGCTTGCCAGTTTTAATGTTTATGCTTGAAGTATTCAGCACTAATGCTTTGTCGCTTTTAGGTCTTACTGCATGCACCTTTACGTGTGAATTCTTGCAGCCATTAAGAAGCAATGCTTGTTACTTAAGGATGTTAAATTTAAGGGAACTGCTTGGACTTTTAAATATTAATTTTTGTATTCTAGCCTTTAATGTCTGTTACTTATAAGTTTAATACTGGTTTCTGTGGCGGAGTAAATTTGCCTATCCTTATTTCTAAACTTATTTGTTATATAAATTGCTAAATTGTCAAAGTGACCCGATCTTGAGCACTGCTTATGATGATAACTTTTAGGTGCCAAAGTTGGTTGTGAACAACTCAGGTAGAGGAGAGGCTAGAAATTGCGGATGCTGTCTAAACCAGTTCCAACTGGATGAGCAGTTTTTCTGACTAAGTCTCACACTTGTTCATAACAAAATCATCCAATGGAGATGGACCGGAAGTTTCTTTGTTGAAGAAGTACTCCATTCTAATCACTTTGAATTTGAACATAACTCGAGTCCGGTCATAAGGGCGATCTTTAGCTTACGGTAATTTAATTGACTGATAAAGAAAGAATGGACTTAAAATATTTATGTATATCCGCCAGGTAAGAAAGACGAGTGGTGTCTTCTGGAGAATTATTAGTTATATAAGATTGTTATAATTTATAATTAATTATGGGTGGTTAAATAATAATAGTCATCATAACCAATAACTACTATGGCATTCACATCACAGTGCCTGAGTGTTTTTGCATCGTTATGTGTTTGCACTCTTATGTGTATAGCTTGTACTTTAGATATTAATGATTGCATCTGTTAGTGTTCAAGTTTGCACCTTTAAATGTTAGAACTTGCACCATGAGGTATTAATGCTTTCTACCTTCAAGTGGTAATGTTTGCATCTTTAAGTGTTATAGCTTGCACCATGAGGTATTGATGCTTGTACCTTTTAATGTTAATGCTCGCACCACTAAGATTGAATGTTGACTAATTTGATAAGATTTATGATCGTTACGTATTTTGATTCATTACTACCAGATCCAAAACAACAACATAGTAAACCATTATTGTGCACATATAGGATCTCGTTGGTTTTTTTCTGGAACTAATCGTTGTCTGCATGCTGTTAATATAACTGTTGAAAGCAATCTATCTATCAATGTGTTTTGGAAATTACGACTTCACACGAGGAGCACAGGCATGTATATATATATAGAGAGAGAGACAGAGAGAGAGAGAGAGATTTCATTAATTCTACTCATAGTAAGAAGTTAGTTTTTTCTGAAGATTTTATTTATATTAAATTTTACACAAAGAGTAGGCAACCTACTCATTTCTAGTTTTACAACTGCCACAGAGAACTTAAAGTTTCTGCAGTCTCACCCAACGGATTAAATACTGCCTCGATGAGAGGATGGAATGGTTAAATCATATTTGTAAAATTATCGTTTTGAAACCTGGGCGCGAATTGGAACTCTCCATCCATAAAAACAGTCTTTGAAATTTAACGGTAACTTTTAACATTCTATTCTGAATAACTAAAAAAAAACAAAAAACGACGAACTAGCACTACGCTGTTCAACGTTCAGAATAGAAAGGGTTAATGGAAGGTTAATCCAATATTTTATTGTTGGCGCGCTGAAGGAGATTTATGAATTTTGTCCTGGAATCACGAATTGCCAGATCTGGCTTTACATCAGTTCCTTTTATTATGAAGGAATACATTTATACATATAACGCGGATTATTTGCAGAAGAAAATTTACTACTAAAGGGACATAAATCATTAAGGCGAGCATTGAAAAGGGCTCACGACACTGCTTAACGCACATAATGAACGGTGACAAAGGGGTTAACGGGAGTAAAACCTGTGCTTAGTGGCTTCGCCGTGAACTGGCTATGCATTTCTTTCCTGCCTCGCAATTCACCTTGCTTGAGAAATGTACTCCTTGAGTAGGTATAGTGGTGGTGGTGGATGGTTGGTGAATTGGGTGTGTGTATGTATGAGTGTGTGTGTGTGTGTGTGTGTGTGTGTGTGTGTGTGTGTGTGTATGTATGAGCGTGTGTGTAAATACAGATTATTTTAGTAAAATGTCATACTCAACTGCACTCCTAGTTAAATAACATGTCAGTCGTTATTTTTGCTGATTAATAAATACCCGTATTTTCATCTCTCCCTTCCAAAACATCCTTGTACTTATGCTTGTCTGCGAAATCGGTGACAGTTGGAAGTTGTCAATTCCTAAATCAGAATGAACACAGCATTATTTCCTTAAATGCGTTTTCTTCTCTCAGGCCCTGGAATACAGTTGGATTTCATGCCATTCGAGTTTGTCGGTTTTTATTTGTTTTGTGTTCAGTTTGTTTGTTTGTATGTGTGCTTGCGTGCAGTAAGTCGTCAGTTGAGTACATTTTGTGTTTGCACTCACCCACTTTTGTCTTCTGCATTTCTTTTTTTCTTTTATTATTTTGCAGAGGCTTCGTAAGTGGTTTTTCCCACTGTAATATTTTGTCTTTGAATCAATACGTGGATACTAATTATTAAAGAGAGGTACGGTGAATACAAAGGCAAGACTATTGAAGAGAACACCTTTGCCTCTCTTCTCTCTCTCTCTCTCTCTCTCTCTCTCTCTCTCTCTCTCTCTCTCAGCTCTCTAACGTTTGTCTTTCTTACAATAAAAAGACACACACACACACACACACACACACACACACACACACACACACACACACACACACAGAGGCACACACATTCTCTATCTACTATACATGCACGCACACAATTATGTACACAAACTTACAGTCTTCTCTTTCTCTCACCACACACACACACACACATCTCTCTCTTTCCCACACACAATCACACACAAAAACGCACACATAACTACACACAAATACATTATGACTAAATGAACTACAACAATGTTTTCTTATTAATAAAATACATGACCTGCATTATTATGTCTGGTTACTACAAATATTTGACCTACATCATTGTGTTTGTTTACTAAATATATCTGACCTACAGGCCTGTGGTTACAAACAACATGACCTAAATCTCTGTGTTGGTTACTAAATATATCTGACCTACAGGCCTGTGGTTACAAACAACATGACCTAAATCTCTTTCTTGGTTACTAAACTATCTGTCTAGCGCCATCGTGTCCGGTATTTTAACAGTCTTGGAGTGTAAATAAAGTGAAAGCATTTATATTTTAATCTGGAGAAAAAATACACTTTTGGAGGACAGACTTTTTTATTTAATATCCTTTACGCATTCAATTTTCAAATTAGATTTTAGTGTCATACTTCTGTTTTAACTAACCTCTGTTAGATAAACTACTTACTGTTAAAATGCATAGAACATTTAGTATTAACAAGCAACCAGCATATTCATAGGTGAACCTTATAACCAGCAATCAACATATTCATAAGGGACCTTATAACCAGCAATCAACATGTTCACAGGGAACCTTATAATCAACAACCAGTATGTTCATAGGAAGATCTTATAATCAGCAATCAGCATGTTCACAGCTGGACCTTATAATCAGAAACCAGTATGTTCATAGGTGGAACTTATAACCAGCAACCGACATGTTTATAGTTGAACCGTATAACTAGAAAATTAATGATTTGTACCAATACAGAGGTCTGCTAATGAACACAAACCAATATACCACGACCATCACCAACCGAGAGCCATAAGAAATGAAGTTATGGTCTTGTTCAAAACACTTGTTTCATGCTTGTTGTGATCGGTGCTAGGCAACACAGAGTAGAGTGTTTCTACAGTATTATTTCCGAGGAATCACAGACAATCTTCCGGAAATTTTTTTTATGCCAAACGCGACGATCTTTGATCTGGGAACACTTCCATTCAGAATGACGGTTCCCTTCTCGCTCATAAAGATTCAGTTGCCAACGCCGACTGACTTGACACAGAGCCGAGAGAATCCGAAATGTCTTTATTTGACAGAGGAAGGGAAGAGAGAGGAAAAGAGGATTTACAAGAGAGCTTTTCGGTTGGATAAATGGACAGATGGACAAACCAAACAGGAAGGAGCTGTGAGAGTGGACACATGCAGACACATTAAAAGACAGACAAACGGGTGGTTAGTGTCAAGGGAATGATCGGGTGTGCGGGAAGACAGGCATTTAGATATATAGGTAGATAGATAGAATGACAGGCAGACAGGCAGGCCCAAAATATCTGCATAGATCGATACATGGAAATGGTTGGGTGAATGGGATTTTTCAGCATTCATGAGTTTGGTCCATGTGACTAAATTGTTTTATAGTTTTATGCATCCTGTCGTTTGTCGAAACTGTCAATTTTTAATTAGATGTAAATAGTTCTTAAGTGAACAGTTCTTAAACCTATATAGTTAATGAAGCCTTTACACAGCCATACACTTTCAAAGAAAGGTTTTTAGTGTGCTGCTTTTGCTATTTATTTTAGTTGACCTATGTGGCAGTAGTCGTTGTTGTTGTGAGACTTCGGCCTGCGGATGTTTTGTCCATCTTTTTGCTTATTGTGGGATTTAAATCTCTGGCTGTTTGATGACCACCAGCCTTTGTGTGTAGCGTATTTTCGTTTCTTCTTTCCTCTGGTTACTGTGTACTTTCGCATCTGTTAACTGCTCCCCCCCCCCCATCTGTTCCTGATGCTATTTTCATCCTCTGGTTTCTGTGAACCTTCGGTTCTGTTAATTGATTATCTTCTCCTGAATGTATGTAAATCTTCATTCTCCGTTGGACATTGTTCAGTGCGTACCTTATCCTTCTGGTAAATGTGTCTTTAATCTTGCTTTGTGTCTTTAATCTTGCTTTGTGTCTTTAATCTTGCTTTGTGTCTTTAATCTTGCTTTGTGTCTTTAATCTTGCTTTGTGTCTTCAATCTTGCTTTGTGTCTTCATTTTCTGACATTAGTTCAATGTTACCATATTCTGGTAATTGCATAACCAGAACTTCTGGTTATTTTGTGTCTTCCCTCGTCTGCTGTTTGCTTAGTTATTCAATGTTTCCTTACTCATCTGGATGTTCGTTGTCTGCAACCTCTGGTTATTGAAGATCGTATTTCTCAGCTACTTACTTACTCTCTCTCTCTCTTATTGTAAATCTGCAGCATTTGTGTTATGGCATCTTCATCTTCTGTTGGTTGTATGCTTTAGACCAGGGGTCTCCAAACTACGGCCCGCGAGGCCCTCTCATGTGGCCCGTGGGGACCTTTTTGTCTATGGAAAAAAATTAAGGAAATTTACATGTATCCTGCCAAGACCAGCCGCCGCTAAATTTTTCTATCTCTAATCTCTTAGAGTTGAGAGGGAACAAACAACTCTGACCCAGATTCGGAATAAAGGAGCGTTATTGATATGGGTCACTGATTGTTAAATAAGTCGGACATATTCTCAGTATCCAGTCCATCCAGTCTATACTATATGAGCAGTCAACCGTGACTATTAGACAAAGCCATTGAGTTGCAAGCAAATGACCTCCTTAGGGACAAGTTCAAAGAAGGACTGGTGGTTTTTTACCAGTTTTTGCCCAAGGACGACTTTCCTAATGTCAAAACATTTGCATCAAGGTACCTTTCAATCTCTGGAACAACATACCTGTGTGAACAAACATTTTCAAGAATGAAAATACGTGAAGAACAATTTGAGAACAAACTTGTCCGATGATAACCTCAGGTCACTGTTGATGTTAGGGACATCAAATCTAAAGCCAGAAATGTCTGCTATTTTGGCATCCAGGAAAAAATTTCACCATTCCCACTAATACAAGTGTTTATGTGTAGTGTATCAATGTGCTATTAAATAATAACTGAATAAAATAATATTAAATAAATAATTACAAACAACATCCATGTTTTGATTCTTTTTTATTTGGACCTCGAGTGTGTAGTCGGCCCCCGAACTGCTGTTTGATAGTTAATGTGGCCCTCGGGCTGAGAAGTTTGGAGACCCCTGCTATAGACTAGTAAATCTTCAACCACTGGTCATTGCGTTTGCTGATAGCAGTTTGCGAATGTTTTTGGTCTTCTGTCTTCAGCATACAAATATGCAGTCTTAGGCTTCAACGTATGAAATAATGTCTGGTTGTTTTTGTTTAAACCTGTAATAGATGTCTTTTAGTAACTGTGACGTAGTTGTTGGAGGGCTGAGACGAAATATTAATTCTTTCACCACCATCGGCTTCCTGAAACTATAGGCGAGTCCCTGAAACATCTGGCTGATCACACATTGTGGATGGAAAGAAGATAGACAATGCAGAATGAAAAAAAAATTATATCCGAATAAAGGCCGTAGTACGTAGCAGGGGAGTTAATTAATTAAACTGACAACACACAACATGAGTCAGATTAATCCGCTCTCTCTCTCCAATATATTTAAGAAAGAAAATAAAAATAGAAACTGTAGGCTACGTCCCTAGTTAAACAACATGAAGCGGATACTAAGAATAATTAGAATTTGTTTTAATCACAGCTATGTGGGTCTTTTGGAAAAAAAATAGCTAAGGAAACTGAAACAGCTGTTGTTTGTCTAACAAACGTACTTGTAAGGGTTCAACAGGCGGGTTCGTGTCGAGGACGTGGTAACGAGGTTAATGACAAGGTAGGGCACATACTTTGTATCAGCCTGTGTTCCTTGACAGAACACTCTTTCACCCATAAAAAAAAAAAGTATCACATCTGATAACGTTCTAGATGGGATGTGTGATTTGCAGAGGAATAAATGGATTGAAAGCTACCATCTCTGAGGACAAGTGGTGTCAGTTCTATATAGTTTACCATCACCAAAATCAAATTTTGTCAGTTCTATATAGTTTACCATCTCCAAAGTCAAGTGGTGTCAGTTCTATATAGTTTACCATCTCCAAAGTCAAGTGGTGTCAGTTCTATATAGTTTACCATCACCAAAGTCAAATTTTGTCAGTTCTATATAGCCTACAATCTCAGAAGTCAAGTGGTGTCAGTTCTATATAGTTTATCATCTCCAAAGTCACATTTTGTCAGTTCTATATAGCCTACAATCTCAGAAGTCAAGTGGTGTCAGTTCTATATAGTTTACCATCTCCAAATTCAAATTTTGTCAGTTCTATATAGTCCACCATCTCAGAAGTCTTGTGTCAGTTCCATCTAGAGCCTATCATCTAAGAAGTTAACTGGTGTCGATTCTTTTATATATCCTTCCACCTCAGAAGTCAGGTGATGTCAGTTCTCTCTAGAGCTTACAATCTCAGAAGTCAGGTGATGTCAGTTCTCTCTAGAGCTTACTATCTCAGAAGTCAGGTGATGTCAGTTCTCTCTAGAGCTTACTATCTCAGAAGTCAGGTGATGTCAGTTCTCTCTAGAGCTTACTATGCTGTCTTTTCTCTCAAGTACGATAATCGAAGAGGTCCAGTGGTGTTAATTCTCTCCAACATTTCATCAAAGAAGTCAAGCCGTGTCATTACTCTCCAACATGTCCTCAAAAAAGTCAAGTTCTATTCATATTTACCAGTCTACTATTCGAAACGCCTCAAAACATCAACCCATCCTGCTTTCATTATAAAAACATAATTAATTAATGAATTAAGGTATCATGATTTCTTCGGAAGTGGGCTAATTTTACGAGACGGGGGGAATATATGAAAGGTAACATGGTGATAATTGCTGATTGGAGTCACTCGTGACTAGCCTGTCACATGAAATTGAAAAGTGTCATGCGACAATTTTCCTAAAATATAGCATCTCATTTTTTTTTTTAAATAGCCTGGAATGTAAATCCTTTGCAACACGTCGCTTAAGAGGTCAAGTGGGATTAATTCTCAGCAGTATGTCATCTACGAAGTCAAGTAGAGTTATCTATCTTCACGACGTCTTTTTAAGTGGTGGTAATTATGTCGAGTTTTGTCGTGTAAGTGTTTGACCCACTGAGCTCTTTATATGGAAAGGAGACGAGGGCAAATTCGCTGTCGCCAAACGTCCGCCATTTTGAATAGACCGAAACAATGTAGCGTCTATGGTAACGGCACGTTTGGCATCAATTGTTTTCAACATATTTACCCAATTTTTAAATCTGTAATTCAATAAATATAATTAAATTTACAACACAATACAAACAAACAAGAAGGGAAAAGATCTCCAGGTTTATCACTTCAGATAATAATTATCAATGTAATGTATACCTGTAAAACGATAGTGTTCTAACAAGTGTTCTAACACTTGACATTGCTTTGATATGCTGTATTTATTACGCTGTATGCATGTATCGGGCTAATGAATACCATTGCAGGAATCTGTAAGTTGAGACTGGAATCTAAGAAAGAATGGAGTTATAAAGCAAAAAAAAAAAAGGAAGCTTAGCATGTGCTCCTTAAGTATATTTTTCTGTGAGCAGGCAGCCTTTCCACTTGCCTATTTTCACGTGTTGTTTGAGTTCACTGGTTCACTGGCTGTAGGCCACTGCGACCAGGGAAACATGGGAATTGTCTGCTGCGTGTGTAAAGTGTAAAGAGGACACACTGCACTCTATATAATGTTAAACGTGGGAATTGTCTGCTGCGTGTGTAAAGTGTAAAGAGGACACACTGCACTCTATATAATGTTAAACGTGGAAATTGTCTGCTGTGTGTGTAAAGTGTAAAGAGGACACACTGCACTCTATATAATGTTTGGTGGCAAAGTATGCTCACTACAATGAGAAAATTTCTGGTTGGGTAAGTACTAAGACATTACTACAATTGCTGTTCTGCTTGAACAAACTGATAAGGCAGAAGAAGGCCCAGGTTGACTTTGAGAGAACAAGCAGCGAATTCTGTTTCAACGTGAGAACAGAAACACAAGGAAATTGAACTAACTGTAATTTGTGACAATGTGGCAAAATGCGCGAAGGACTGTTAAGATCTGCATTGAATCAGGTTACACAAAGACTATTATTGCTTATCTCTAATAATTCCATTTCTGTTCTGTGGTAAGATTATCCTGTGCTTTGTAATGACTCTATTGTTGAATTGTATTTTACGCAAAAAAACTGTGATCATAAAATTATATGAACATGGGTTCATCGAAATATCAATGTCAAGTAATCTTTTCATTGTTTGTCATTTTATATGTGATTGTTGATTTAATAAATTTATCTGACCTTCTTATGCATACTGATAATCTTGTGTTGTAGAAGAAAGTAGGGGTTGCAAAGCGCAACTCTCTTGCTGTTTCTCTCCCTAGATACAGTTCGCTTGCTGTTTCTCTCCCTTCAGTTATAGCAAACTTATTTCACTTGTTCGTTCACATGTAGACACTAATTAACTCCAACCATAAATTAAGGTGTTATCACAGGGACCGTCTCTCGCTTAATGGAAACAACGTGGACACAATGAGTGTGTTCTTTGAAATCCGATCAAAGATCTACTGTGGAACAGCTAATCTCTTGAGCCATAAAGCTCTACCTGTTGAACAGCTAATCTCTGTAGCTATAACGTTCACAGAGGTTATGTTTTCTTCTTGTTGTTGTTTGAAATCAGTCACGTTGTTGGAATTCAATGTGGCGTTCTTATTCTTGAGGATTTTTTTTTGTTTTTGTACGCTTAGTCACCCTGAGGTAAAATGGGTGGATACCAGCTACGCCTGGTATCCGACTACCCGGTAAAGAAATCCTGTCGGTTGGAAATCCTAGGTCGGGTCAACTACTTCAACTTGAAAACTTAGGGAATTAGTTTTGTGGGGGGAGGGGAGTGCAATTACAGGCCAAAGGTATCAGTTTTCTAGAGGAAGCCATTTCTTTCCCTTTTCTTATCGTGTTGTGTTTCTTCATTTGCGTTGCAATAGCTTACTGACGTCACTCTTTCGAGCGCTTTTGGCGCTGTATTTAGAAGTAGAAACAGCCTATAGTTTTATCGTCATATCGGCATTACAACCACGCATTATATTAATCCGATAGTTTATAATGTATTTTGCATATGTGGTAGGGTAGATAAGGTTGAGAAGGAAAAAAAATCAACACATGTCACGCAAAATTGAAAATGGATGTGGTTTTTGACACTTTTGACACTTACCCACTTGTGCCGAGTGAAAGCCATCCTGATAGAGCCCGAAAGGTTAAGCAGAGTAGTATAGTAGCTTTCGTCGGATTTCGAGTGTCGACGTGTCTGTGTGCTGACGTATTCATTTAGAAGTGTGTCAGGCCTACGCGTCAGTTTTCAAATAGGACATATGCATTTTTTTAAATGAAAAAATACTACACAAACTGAACATTTGAGTCGAGCATATATATAATCATAAAGTTTTTTATTTTCCTATCACTCGTGTTACTTAACAAAAAGCAGTATAATTTTTGAAGAAAAGTGTCATTAAAATCTCAGTTCAGGTGTGGTCATTTCTGGCTGTGCCAAGGCGCTATAATGGACAGAAGTAAGGGGCGTGAGGGAGGGAGCTTCACTCGTAGTTTGATTTGGGTTTCAGATCTGTTTCCAACCTTTGCTGATGTTCAGACAGGCGCAAGTTACAAGTGAGGTATTATTCTAGAAGGGAGGGACATGGCGAGGGGGGGCTGAAGGTGTAGAGGGTGCTCTTGGTGGGTGTCCGATGCAATTTTGCCATTTTCTCCGATTTTTCACTTCCAAGGATCTTTAGCATGTGTGTCCTTAAGCAGACGGGAACCCGCTTATCGTATCATCTGACAGAACTCAAGACTTAAGCTAGGGAGCAATTAAGAAACACGACTTAAGCTAGGGAGCAATTAAGAATCACCATACTGAGAGGAGGGAACAATTGCTAATCCCATTTACTTGAGTAGGAGATCTGTGTTCCTGCAGGTCCTAAACACTGACCTAAAGTTCTGAACAGTCTCTTAAGGCATGTCCTGAACAGTTTCTTTAGGCCCTGAAAAGTGACCTAAGGCGTATCATGAAAAGTGACCTAAGGCGTATCATGAAAAAAGGCCTAAGACATGTCCTGAACAGTCGGCTAATTTGTTTGTGAACGACTCTTAAAATAATAAAGCTGCGATATAGTGCCTTTCAGCATTGCAAGGGGATGACACCAACCTGTGTGTGCATGTGAGCGTCGTTTGTGTGTGTGCGTGTGTGTGTGTGTGTGTGTGTGTGTGTGTGTGTGTGTGTGTGTGTGTGCATGTGTGTGTGTGTGGTGTGTGCATGTGCTTGTGATGGTGGCAAGGAACAGTAGTGGCATCCATCGATATCCATCCCCGGTCAGACTTTTTCCCCCCTCCTCCACCTCCCTCCGTTCTTCCTGGAAGATTTGTAAGAGGCATAGTGTCAGATAGTTTAATGACTGCACATACATATTATGTGTTTGCTTCAGTAGGGTGGAACATTACATAACAGACTAGAAAATATTTGAACTGACTTGATCTTTCTCAAAGTTGTCATTAGATAGTTATATAAACCTAGTTTGATTAAATAAAAGTGTTGACCGACTTTTTTTAAGATGTGTAAACAGATCCAACCACTTGTGCTTAGTACCTTCACTGCATGGTGGGGTCATTGCAAGTACATTTTATTTCGCCGTTGTTGTTATTGCAAACCCATAAGCTTGAAACAACATGTGCATGATTTTAATTTACTATACATTACTAGTTAGATCCGTTCTATTTTTTCCACACATTTTAATAATGAAGAATTTTTAGATTTAAGACAATGCTTTTATTTTCAGACCAATGATGTCTTCATTTTCGGTATTATTTTTCATAGACACTTTGTGGGCATTGCTTCATCTTTTACTTTATTTGTGGGCATTACTTCATCTTGTACTTTCTTTTTGGTCATTACTCCATCTTGTACTTTCTTTGTGGGCATTACTTCATCTTGTACTTTCTTTGTGGGCATTATTCTATCTTGTATTTTCTTTGTGTGCATTACTCCATCTTGTACTTTCTTTGTGGTCATTACTCCATCTTGTACTTCCTTTGTGGTCATTACTCCATCTTTTACTTTATTTGTGGGCATTACTTCATCTTGTACTTTATTTGTGGGCATTACTCCATCTTGTACTTTCTTTGTGGGCAATATTTCGCTTGATACTTTCTTTGTGTGTGTAGCTGAGTAAATTTGCCTATCCCTATTTTTATACTTAATAATTATATCTTTGTTGCCAATGTTAATATGACTCTACCTTAGGCACTGCTTATGATGATATTTTTGGAGTAAACAACTCAGGTAGAGAATGTGTTCGAGCCTCCTGCTGATGTAATATAAATTGGTCTTATGTGGATGAGTAGTTTTTATTATCCAATGGTTAAGATTTACAAGAACGAGAACAGCCAATGGGCTGAGATCAAAAGTTTACTTGCTGAAGTAATTTTATTCTCTAATCACTTTGAATTTGGTGTGGCTGGAAGTCCAGTCATGAAAAGCGGCTGTTAGTTTAATGGTGATTTAACTGATTGTTTGAGAGAGAATGGACCTAGAAATATTTCATGTATTTTGCTATTGATATGTTATACTTGCGTTTTAGGTAAAGATGTATTAATTGAATAAACTATTACTTCAAGAATTGTAAATTATGATACTTGTATGATACACATACAACATTATTTCTAGTGAACATGTTTACAAATTATTATGTTGCATTTATTATGCTGTATGCGTGTATTGGGCTAATAAATACCACTGCAGAAAACTGTAAGTTGATACTTGAATGTAAGAAAGGATGGAGTTAGAGATGAATACACTGGAATACTTAGCATTTGTTCCCTGATTATATTTTACAGGGAAGAAGAATCCTTTTATTCTAGAATCTCTGGGATTTCTAGAAATTCCTGATTTATCAATTTATAAACTGCTACGACCATGACAAATTTGAGAAATCTCTACCCCAAAGTGTACGTGTAAGAATACACATCATAGAATTTTTGGTATAAGGAAGTTACTGGAATTGCTGCACTGTTTTCTGCTTATACACACTGTATCAGTATGATTAGTGGTTGAGTGAAAGCCATAGCCCTTCTACACACTGTATCAATATGATTAGTGGTTGAGTGAAAGCCATAGCCCTTCTACACACTGTATCAGTATGATTAGTGGTTGAGTGAAAGCCATAGCCCTTCTACACACTGTATCAATATGATTAGTGGTTGAGTGAAAGCCATAGCCCTTCTACACACTGTATCAGTATGATTAGTGGTTGAGTGAAAGCCATAGCCCTTCTACACACTATATCAATATGATTAGTGGTTTTTAGTTTTGAGTGAAAGCCATAGCACTTAGAGTAAGACTGTTCAAGTTTTAGAATTGCCCTTTATCGCTGGAGGTTTGTTCTGCTGAATCCCTTGCTGGGTTTCATTAGGGTTGATAACTGCAGTAAGAGGGCAATGCGTTACAGCTGGTGTTTTAAACTAAAAACAGTTTTCCCGATATTGTTGGCAGTGAGTGGTGTGTACACCATGTGCAAGCGATTTACATTTTATCGCATGATGCTGTAAGAGGGAATGCTCACGTCAAATTATTTTACAAATATTTTCTGTTGAAAATTTGTGCAATCTTCTGTTAAATTGTTTATTTCAGGCTGTGAAAGAGCATCTCCTTTTAGTGTGAATTATTGATTTAAACCTGTTTTAGTGTGAATTATTGAGTTAAATCTGTTTTAGTGTGAATTATTGAGTTTCCTGTTGTACAGAAGCTAACAAGTAGAAACATAAGGAGTTTCCAGTTGTACAAAAGCTAACAAGTAGAAAAATAAGAAGTTTCCTGTTGTACAAAAGCTAACAAGTAGAAACATAAGGAATTTCCTGTTGTACAAAAGCTAACAAGTAGAAACATAAGGAGTTTCCAGTTGTACAAAAGCTAACAAGTAGAAACATAAGGAGTTTCCTGTTGTACAAAAGCTAACAAGTAGAAACATAAGGAGTTTCCTGTTGTACAAAAGCTAACAAGTAGAAACATAAGGAATTTCCTGTTGTTTGGCACTCCAATGAAAGGCACAGTAAGGACATGAAGTTTTCACTTGTTCAACAATTTGATGGAAGCTACAGTAGAGATATAAGAAGTATCATTTCTTCATCTTAAAGAATAGGAACTAAAAGTCTAACCTATTGTTACTAACAAAAGAAATATAATATGATAATTTTTGAAAGTTGCTTCAAGAATTATTTCCTTAACCGATAATTCTAACATCGACATCATGAGAAACCTTATTCAATACATCATCTCTAGTTCACACATCTCTTAGAGACCTTATCGTGATCATGTTAACAGCACTGTAGTCATCACCATTGTAGTCATCATGCAGTCATCGTCACTGTAGTCATCATCATTATAGTAATCACCATGTAGTCATAACCACTGTAGTCATCGTCACTGTAGTGATCACCACCGTAGTCATCACCACTGTCATCGTCATGACCGTAGTCAATGTAGTCATTGTCACTGTAGTCATCACCATTGTATTCATCGTCACTTCACTATAGTCATCACCACTGTAGTTATCACCATTGTAATCATCGTCACTGTAGTCATCATCATTGTAGTCATTGCCACTGTAGTCATTACCATTGCAGTCATCACCACTGTAGTCATCGTCACTGTAATCACCACTGTATTTATCACCATTGTAGTCATCACCACTGTATTCATCACCTTGTAGTCATCATCACTCTAATCACCACTGTAGTCATCACCACTGTAATCTGTATTCATCACCATTGTAGTCATCATCAATGTAGTCATCACCATTGCAGTCATCATCACTGTAGTCATCACAATTGTAGTCATCGTCATGTAGTCATCACATGATTCAACAACATTGCAGTCATCATCACTTTAGCAATTTACTATGCTTATATAATGTCGGTCAAATGCGTTTACAGTTTATTGTCGTCGTCGTGTGATGGTCCTCTTCAGCTGTTTCTTGTATTAAACTGCTCATTGGACTCAAGTAAAGTGCATAATAATAATTGCGATTCAATAATTAAACTTGTTTGAACTGCAACACGCGAAAATCAATTCACTTCCAAGAACTTTTCGTTGACATTTTAAATTTACTTCAAGAATGCTCGTTACAAAAAAACTAATTGAAAGTAAAATAGACGGGGTTGGGTGGATGGAGGGGGGAGAGGGGGTACAGTGACCCTACACCTGCCTGATCTGAGACACCATATCCAAAATACTCCCTGATTCCTGCCCCACACGCGACAACCCGAACTCCGGTGACTGACGCCAGGTGCCCTTGGCTGCAATGAATATCACAGGTGTTCAGTGTCCTTCACCCTCCATGACCAATGACTTTGTCCTGTGACGTGTTTCCTGGCAATACAGACCGGCAGGTGCTTGGGTTTCCATTCTTTCACAAAAAAATTCTGACGGTCTATGCCTCTATGGTGTATAGTGTGACTAGATAGTCGTGATGCAATCGACTGGCTTCCCCCTCCATCTCTGGGCTTCGTGCGTGCATGTAGGTCGTGTAAGACGAGCCTCAGTTTCAATTAACAAGGGGAGGACAGTCATGTGCCGAATTAATAAAGTGTGGTAATGTATGTGTGTGTGTGTGTGTATTTGGGAAGAGTAGGGTGGTGGAGCCATAGAAGTTTGAAATTTGTGGAATGCGGCGTTGTTTGTCTCCCACCTCAAACCCTTTGAGAAGAATTCTTAGTATGTCAGGAATTTAGGTTCAGAATGATTTTCCATTTGGAAAAAAAACAAAATGGTTGTATAATTTGTTGTAGCAATGCCCTTGAGCTGTATAGTGTGTTGTAATAATACCTCTTTGAGCTGTATAGTGTGTTGTAACACATATATCTTTGAGCTGTATAATGTGTTGTAGCAATGCCTCTGACCTGAATAATGTGTTGTAACACATACCTCTTTGAGCTGTATAGTGTGTTGTAACACATACCTCTTTGAGCTGTATAGTGTGTTGTAGCAATGCCTCTGAGCTAAATAATGTTGTAACACATACCTCTTTGAGCTGTATAGTGTGTTGTAGCAATGCCTCTGACCTGAATAATGTGTTGTAACACATACCTCTTTGAGCTGTATAGTGTGTTGTAGCCATGCCTCTTACCTGAATAATGTGTTGTAACACATACCTCTTTGAGCTGTATAGTGTGTTGTAGCCATGCCTCTGACCTGAATAATGTGTTGTAACACATACCTCTTTTGAGCTATATAGTGCGCTGTAAACATAAGTGAGATGCCAATCATTTCACTGCTTGGTTACTAGTTCTGTTTAAAGACTTTGAGAATTCTAAAACAAAAACGAAAATTTAAAATTTAAAAATAAAGACAAACTAGCCATTTGTACAACAACCAGCCCACCAATCAAACGAAGCCAAACGTGAAAGTCTTGTTAGGATTTTGAAAAGGTCACGATATTAACTTTTGCGTTAGGATTTTGAAAAGGTCACAATATTAACTTTAGCGTTAGGATTTTGAAAAGGTCACGATATTAACTTTTGCGTTAGAACCATAAAAGTAATTAGTTTGGTTGGTTACTTGTTTTTTTATTGTTTTGTTTTGTAGCTGAAGATTTTATGTTTAAAATTCAGCTTCAAAACAACAACAACAAAAAGACGCAAGTAACTCGACCAGCATAGAATTATTGAAGTAAATTTTTGTTACTGCCTCTAAATTAAAACGAGCAAATAGTTTCTTTTTAAATAGCAGGAATTTTAACTATGAGAGCTCAATTTTTTTTTAAAAACAAGTTGGATTCCATTGTATTTGATGCGGAAGTACACATGTGTTCAGCAAGCTGTGCTATGTGGCAATGGCAGTAAAAGTCATTCACTGGAATTCACTCACGGAGAGAGGCAGTGATCCCATAAAAATGTGCGTGTTTATAATAAATTCCTTCTATATTCATTTTAATTTTTTTCTTGTTCTTCATAATACTAGTAAATATATAGATGTTTCCCTGTATCACTCTAGTCCTTTGTCATTTGCCATTTAACTCACTCACTATCTTCTAGTCTCAACTCACTATCTTCTAGCTGGTGGACAAGAGTTAGACGTTAAGGGACCCAATATCTAGACCGGCCCGAACCCTTTCACCCTGGAGGAGCTCTTGAGATCTTAGGGATTCCATGCATACATTTACGATATATTTTCCAATCACGATCTCTCGGAGAACTTCTAGGGACCCCACCCCACCCCAAACTAAATGTTCAGTCAAACTTGCAAAATAGTGTTCACAAAGTAGCGAAGCACAAAGTTTGATGTGCTTCTTACAACCAACAGGACGAAAGTGTCAAACTGTGCGATCAGGTGCAGAGCTCTGTGACACAGTGCCAACAGTGAGGACCGCTGCACTCCTCCCGAGGACTTTCAAGCTGTTACAGTTATACACAAACATGGCTACTAAATCGAAGCGAACTTTACAGCTTTTAATCTCTCATAGGAACAGTATCTTTTATCTTCAGGATGGACAATGTTTTTTCCTTATAATCTGTCTGGTGTTTATCCCACTGTTACACGTGTTACGGTAATTAAATCACAAATAACAAATCAAGCATGACGTAAGAGTAAATAAATAATCATTTTTGTTTAATACTTTGTGAACGTACGTAATAGGTGTTTTTTCTTGACACAATGAGCATTTTACTCACGACGTGCGTAATAGGTGTTCCGGGTTTTTTCTTGACACAATGAGCCTTTTACTCATGACGTACGTAATAGGTGTTCCGGGTTTTTTTCTTGACACAATGAGCCTTTTACTCATCTCAAATTCTCTTCAGAAGCAATAGCAGCAAACCTCCGAGTCCGATATTGCTTCCACTTTAAAGTCGAAAAAACAAAAAGGGAGAAGAGTAAAGAATTTTAAAACTTTTGAATAATAATAGTTTGTGTGTGTGTGTGCGTGCGTGCGTGCGTGCGTGCGTGTGTGTGTGTGTGTGTGTGTGTGTGTGTGTGTGTGTGTGTATGTGTTGGAGGGTGTTAGGTTTCCCTGCTTATCGTATTTAATGCTCAATGCACCCACACTTTGTAATAACACGGGCTTTGAAAGGAAGACGGTGTTAAATAAATGTCTATGAGTATATATTTAAACCATTAAATATTTATATATTCATACCAGGCCTTTCCTTAGCACTTTCTAAGAGGACCACCACCTTAAGGGGCACCAGCCTTTCCTTAGCACTTTCTAAGAGGACCACCACCTTAAGGGGCACCATTGTCCATTGACCCTGGATGACCTTTTAGAAGTAAATATTAACCGTTGGTCTAAGAGCCGCCGTTAACCTCGACAGGTCACGGTTTTGTGAGAGTTACACTACTTATTGATCAGACTTGGTTAACTTTGGGTCACTCACCCCCCAACCACTACTTAATGATCCGACTTGATTAACTTTGACTCACTCACCACCAACCAGTCACTTTATGATCCGACTTGGTTAACTGTGGCTCTCCCCCCCCCCCCAACCATTCACTTCATGATCTGAGTTAGTTCACTTTGGCTACCCACCACCACCACCACCACCACCACCACCACCACCACCACCACAACAACAACAACAACTCACTTCGGATCAAATATATAACCTAAGAACAAAATTAGATTGTGTTAGAATTTAATAACAATCTATTAAAACAAGCAGATTGACATCCTGGGAATGTCACTAAAAGAGGCAGTTATTCCAATGAACTTCACACCTCTCCAACCCTAGTATGGATTCCATAATTTAGAACTTTCTCGCATGAAAGGTTCACAGAAAGATGTGGGGTGGGGGGGTGGGGGAAGAGATGCGCCCGTAATCATCAGAAGTGCCAAGTAGTTACGAATAATAAATAAATAAAGAAAGAATATGAAATATATTGAACATGAGCCATAGTGATGTAACCGCTGTCATTACCACAGACGAGTCTACTGTCATCAATGAACAATAGCCATGGTTTTGACTATTCATTGATGACCTAGAAATCAGTCTCTCGTGACATAAACACTCATTAACACCTCGATGGAGATCAGTTATTCAATACTGCTTGTTGCACCTCTAAACGCATTCACAGGTAGACAGACAGACAGATAGATAGATAGATAGATAGATAGATAGATAGATAGATAGATAGATAGATAGATAGATAGATAGGCAGACAGGCAGACAGATAGATAGATAGATAGTGTTAACAGATATATGTAAACGCATTTACAAATAGATAGATAGATAGATAGTGTTAACAGACATATGTAAACGCATTAAGATAGATATATTTATATATACACTTCACGTGATTTTTGTGTTGCTTCCACCACCCCCCTACCAACTTTCCACCACCACCCACCCACCGCTTAATTTCGTGACGATGATATCAAGTGCCCCTTACTATCCTAGAAATACGTGTGTAGTTAAATTTACTCTCTAGTAATTTTAGGAATTTTCTTGGCACACGCATGCAATCACAAAATGATACGATTGGTCATTCACCTGACACTGATAGAGAGTTATAGTCACGCTTTCCAGTTTAATCAAACTACATCTTGACAGGTGTAGACAGATGATCGTCATCAGCCTCACGTAGGCAGTGGTGAAATTTAACACGTAACAAAAGGGCAGATTGAAACTAATGGTTGCTTAAAGGTTTTATAACAAAGACCATGCATTGCTACATTTGGCAGAATTGGCACACAACGCATCTGTGAATAATACTATAACCAGCTCTGTAGTAATGAGAGTTCTCTCTCTTGAAATGAGCACAAATTGACGGGTGTCATTTCCTAAATTAACTTTCTTATCCTATCCACACTGTGGAGTTCTGATATACAGTAGTTATCTGAATGTATCTTTTATAAATAGGAAATGATGTAATTGTCTGGGTTACTGATTAGTATCACGTGAGTCTCTTACTCTGAGGATGTCTATGTATGAGTAATGTGGACTTTGTCTTTACTAATGTTATGTCTATGTATGAGTAATGTGGACTTTGTCTTTACTACTAGTATGATCTCTTTTTGCATCTAGTGCTAGTTTTATTACTGCCAGTCTCGTGGCAGTAGTTCAATACAGTGTGCAAGCCTGCTATGTCTGATGACGTTATTACAGATTCTCCTGACTGTACTGTAGAAATAGAGGATAAGTCTGCTATGTCTGATGACGTTATTACAGATTCTCCTGACTGTACTGTAGAAATAGAGGATAAGTCTGCTATGTCTGATGACGTTATTACAGATTCTCCTGACTGTACTGTAGAAATAGAGGATAAGTCTGCTATGTCTGATGACGTTATTACAGACTCTGTAAGACAGTGCACAAACTGCTATTTGATTACATCGTTATAGACTCTGCGCACTGTACAATGTAGACAATGAACACAGCATTAAAAGATCATAGCACTTTATGTGAAGTCACAACAGTTTTCGTCTGGAAATCTTTCTACTGTGTATGCAGAGTTTAGTTCCTGCCTGGCTCAGTTCTGGTGAAGGGGTAACCTGCTACATTCAGACCTCTGCTATTACTAATGGCTACCCACCCATCTACCTCATCCTAGATCTAGATCTCAATCACTCATCTTCTGTAAGCAATCCTGTCTGAGAGGCTCTTTCACACTACAGTTGGTCTAGAAATATTTTATCCAGTGGAGGTAAAAACAGACACTGACATACAAACAGTAATATATTTACTATCAAGAGACACGTGGATGGGCAAAGACCTCTGTCGACACATACGAGAAGACATGTTTACAGATGGATGACAAATGCATACATTCGTAAAGACAACGTACAGACATAGCAAACATGCACATAATGGCATCCAGTTTTACTATGGCAACATAAGTGTTTCATGTTTCTGTGTTGTACGCATATGTAATCTATATTGCAGATGGACAACAGACATTCGTACAGACATATTTACAATCATTGCAGACACATACTTAAGGGCATACGCACATATTGACACAAAAGACAACAGATACATACACTTAGTTGTAAAAGTTCCTTTACAAACATGAGAAACACACATGTAGAGGCATATATATATATTTACAGACAAAAATCATGTAAATAATACAAACACAGACAGGAGGCGGACAAAGGCATTTATGTCTTAATTCGCCAACCATAGGTTTCACCGTTCCGCTTGCACAAATGCTAAATAAAAACATTAAGAAACACTAAGTAGATCTAGCTTTCAGGAATTGATGGCCAAAGGGAGCCAGTCAGATTCAGATTTTGCCGAGATTCATTTCCTCCGCAGGATAATAAAAATGTCAGTAATTCTTACAAGTAAATTAGTTTGTAAAAAAAGATACATAATAAGGAAAAAGGGGAGAGAAAAAAAAAACCACACTGCCGTTGCCATAGTAAAAAAATACATGCAGCTGCATGAGCTTGCAATCGGTACACTCATAAGAGTACTCGTTGAGATGAGAAATTTTTACTCGCAAGACAACTCTCTCCAAAGGATATAGACTTATCTCCCCCTTCCAGTGTCAGCCCAAGCGAATATTTCAGCACAAACATAACGAGTCAGTGTGCCCGGGGGCCGTGACAAAACCGACGAGTGGCATTTGAGAACAATTTAGGGGACGCGTTGGCTCACATAATGCTTAATAAAGATTTTAAGCCAGTTGGGGTAATAACGTATCGTGCTCTTTCGGCCATGCTTGTGGCATTTGCTCCTGCTTTCTGACTAGCTTTCTAACCTCCCCTTGGGGAGTTGTGGCGAGAGAGATGGTTCGGTGCTGTCCTATAATTCTCACACACACGCACAGACACGCTGTCTATGACCAAAATCAGAACGCTCATGCAGCTTAATTTGTGAGTGCGTATGTGAGTCGAGTATAGGCTGTATGCATTGTAGTGCGTACGTGCGTGCGTACAAATTTGCGCGTGACCTACAGCTGCAACCACTTAAATCATAAAATACACCAGCGTCTCTGAAAATTCTGTTATGAAATATATAAGATTTGAATGGATAGGGTCTCACATCTTAGACTTTCACCGAATTTGTATGTTTTGACCGTTAAAATACTGTCAGTTGCGGATCCTGTGAGGGGACAGTTTAATGGAGATACTGTCAGTTACGGATGGAATTACTTTTAACCCCTTCACTGCCTTTAACGAACGAATTGACGGAATTAGGCATTTGTCATAAAATATTGACTGACAAACTTTTTTTTTTTCTGACTGTGTGTGTTTTGTTTTGTTTCATAAAAATGTTGACAAACACTACACACGCAAGCTCTTTGAGAAAATTAAAATGTACTTGGGCTTCAAGACTAATGCAAATTGTGTGTTATCTGTTTCCCCGCTTAAAGAAACAGAAATGGGTGGGAGGTGGTATACGTTTAAAAGCTTTGGGAGTAGAAAGGTTAAAGGAACTGCACTTATTGTCTTGCGCAGAGGTAATAATACTGTGACCTTGAATAACCATTTAATCTTGCAGTTGTAGATCTCTGAACTACTCCAGTACATGACTCTATGTACGTAATCTGACATGGAGTGTAGTCTAAGCACTGGGGAGTATTTTAGATCTCTATCCACAACTATCACCACCACCACCACCACTAACCTGAAGCAGCTTTCAGTCACGAAGTATTGTTTTTAATGGGGGAACTAAAAAACGTGTTTATTAACACCTTCACTGTAGCTTGTAAGTTTATGATGCGTGTCTGTTTCAGCTACAGGTCGAGTGGAAGAAGTGGTAGAAAGGGTGGGGGAGATAATGCTCCCTGAATAAACTGATCATCCGTCATCGCTGCTTAATACTGATGCTTTGGCATCACTCCAGGTCTGCAGAGAAAAAAAATAGATGGTATCTATAGTCAGAACATACAATATTACGTCATTATCAGAACAAACATACGCACGCACATATTTACTTATCTGTGTGAGTGAATGTGAACATATACCTTGGTTTATAGGGTGCTCATACAGCTGCACATCCATCCGCATACCTACCCTAAGGATGTGCATACCAAGATAACGTGTGCATGTGTGTACGTACCTGTATTATACGCATGTGTGTACGTACCTGTATTATACGCATGTGTGTGCGTACCTGTATTATACGCATGTGTGTGCGTACCTGTATTATACGCATGTGTGTGCGTACCTGTATTATACGCATGTGTGTGCGTACCTGTATTATACGCATGTGTGTGCGCGCCTTGTGCCTGCACGTACAAGAACAGGACAATTAGATTAACACGTATCTATATTTATAACGAGGCTGGGTTTTGCCAGTACGTCAGCACACAAAAACACACGTTACCTAAGCATCAGTCTCGGAATGCAACACTTTATAATATCATCGTTACAAATCACAGGAGTTGGAAGGGGGGAGTATTTTCACTTCTCTCGGCGTCAGTCATTAAAAGAAATTAGAAAGTACTCTAGACAACGAAATTAAGCCACAAAATTAATTTTTATTGCATTGATTTTTGTTGTTGTTGTTTATTCTGAATGACAGAAGTCAAGTTGCAATTGTACATATTTCGATTGCGTATGATGAGAGAAGGTAGGTAACTCTAAGCAACCAAGAATAAGAGAGGCAAACCGAAACAAAGAACAGCTGTACAAACAATGCAAACCACTACTGCCAAAATGGAGAAAAGGAGAGAGGCAGAAAGGTGAAGGTCGAGAGGAAAAAGAAAAGAGGAATATTCGCACGAGAGTAAAAAAAAAAAAAAAAAATTCCAGACATCTCTCTTATGTTATCCAGAATATTTATCCTGCTGGCTTTTATTTTCTATCTGATGTTTCAAGAAATTGGACCGACATTAGAATAATATTTTTTTAAGACGCCACAAATCATCGGCATAGCGTATACTCTTTCGAAGCAAATTAGTTTATAACAACAAAGCCATTTAAATTGCCCCCCCCAAAAAAAAAAAAACAAAAACAAAAACAAAAACAAAAACAACAACTGAATTGTGTTAAAAGTATTATAGAGGCCCAAAGCAAAGTCGACAACATTGTACAGCGATTATATAGCATAGCTTAATTTAGTGTGCGTCAGATCGTGTGCTCCGTGTGTCTGTGACTCAGGGCATTAAGAACTAATGAAGTAGTGCAAGGCTTTGTTACTTTAGTCCGTGTGTTTGTATACAAACGACCAAATAGGACAATTTGTATGAAGTAGTTCAAGGCTTTGTTACTTTAGTCCATGTGTTTGTATACAAACGACCAAATAGGACAATTTGTATATTTGTATGAAGTAGTTCAAGGCTTTGTTACTTTAGTCCGTGTGTTTGTATACAAACGACCAAAATAGGACAACTTGTATGAGAGAAGTGGAAGATTGCCGCTGTGAAGTCCACTTCCAGCTTTCAACCATTTCGCGGCGACTCACGAGCAACTCACGAGCAAGGAATGTAGGAACGTGTATGTTGTTGCAGTGACGCATTTGCGAATGTCCCGTCAACTGCATGCGCCATGAGTATGACAATGAGTCCATGTTTTTGATCACGTGACGTCATAAGGGTCGTGTTTGGGCAGCCGCGTGGTGTACTCTTGGTACCCACCCCTAAGTCTGAAATGTATTGCACAGTGAGAGCCGGACGTAAGATATCTTCGAGAACTTTGGAGAGTTTTTGCGTACGACTACGCTTATGCGCTCTGAGAGGCTGTGGATGCGCACACACCCACTCACATACACACGCATAAACTCACATATACGCATACACTCTCTCACATACACGATCCACTCGCATACTCACATAAGTGCGTATACACTCACTCATACACACATACACACACACCCTCTCTCACACATGTACACTCACATACACGCGCGACAGCATAAACGCGTTAATGCTCCATAATGCTTTTACCACGGGTATGACACAAAAAGAAAGACGTCAACGGCAATAAGACTCACACAATATGTTTTGGAAAATAACGTTGTTTTAAGTTTATTTCACTTCATTATGCAATAAATTCATTCATTCTTTCAAAGAATATTCATTTATTTATATAAGATAGCAGGGGCGGGGGTGCTGTCTGCAAGAGAGAGATTAGGGTATAAATCTAGAGTTTAAAAATTAGCGGATACATTAAAATACGAAATACACTTATAATTTCGGGGAGAACAAAGATGGGGTGGGAGGTGGTGAGAGAGAGAGAGAGAGAGAGAGAGCAAGGGAGAAAACTAATAAAAAAGAAGTATTGGTTTTCGAACGGCCTGCTAGATTCGACACATTTAAAAAGAAAAAAAAACAACAAATATTTTATTTTATTTTTCCTCTCCCAGTTTAAATTGCGCATATCCGCAAAACACGGGAAACCGTTCACCATGTGTCAAGTCACGTCTTAAACGTACTCCCTAGTGTTGGCGATAAAACGGGAGCGACAAGAGAATAAAACCCAAAGAGAAAAGAGAGAGAAACTGGAAAGAAGGTAAACAACTTCACGGTCATAAAGGTAAACAATTGCAGTCAAAGACATGCAATATATCCAAGGGGGACGGGCTTGTGGGGGTGGTGGGGGTTAGCGAGGGAGAATTCCAGCCCGGAGGTCGTTGAAGACTTGAGACTTCGTTTTCTACTCCCCTAAGATGCAGACTGATTTATGGTCTTTAAGAACAATTCCACAGCTACTTTCTGACTAGATAGCAGTTTGAAATAGCGCGTATCCACTAGAAACGATAATACTACAGCGCTAAACATAAAAATAAACAAGCAAACAAATATGGAAAGAGCGCGTAGGCACTGGACTCACTACCATAGACAACAAAGGCACTGGGCTCACTACCATAGACAACAAAGGCACTGGGCTCACTACCATAGACAACAAAGGCACTGGGCTCACTACCATAGACAACAAAGGCACTGGGCTCACTACCATAGACAACAAAGGCACTAACTCACTACCATAGACAACAAAGGCACTGGGCTCACTACCATAGACAACAAAGGCACTGGGCTCACTACCGTAAACAACAAAAGGTACGAGGGCTCACTACCATAAACAACAAAGGCACTGGGCTCACTACCATAAATAACAAAAGGTACAAGGGCTCACTACCATAAACAACAAAGGCACTGGGCTCACTACCATAAACAACAAAGCCCCAGGTTGTACCTACAAACATGTTGGAAAGGACTGATGATATCAGTCGCTCAAAGAACTTTGTGGGGCTCAGAAGGGGATACAAATCATGGACTTTTCTTTAATTCTGTGTTTACTTTATGACATTAAACATACAGGCACGAAACACAGACGACTTCTTTTTTTTTATTTTTTAAATCGTTCTTTTTATTGCATGATGCCCTTTGATCTCTTCTTTCCGAATTCCACGTTCCTTTAAATTTCCTGTTACAGGGTTTATTGAACCGTCTTGAAATAAACGTCATTTTTAAAAGGGTTAAAATAGAAAACCCACTTTTAGTGGCTTCATTTCACTGTCTTCTGCACACATACACAAACACATTACATTCACTCATGCACACACCCTATACTTACCAGATCATAGACCATGTGTTTCGGGTAAATGTTACAATCGATTAGCACTGCTAACATGATAGACACACTGCTAGCATGATAGACACAACTTCGGTTTTCTGTTGAACATGTATTATCGTGTCTGTCTGTCTGTACATTTGAAGGGACTGCAAAGTTTTAAATAGCTCTAACGGAGTTTGAAGTATTAAGATTCAGACTAGTAATCTCCCCTTCAAAACAAACAAACAAATAAACACACACACACACACACACACACACACACACACACACACACAGAGAAAACATCTATACATGTTCCTGTTTTTTTCCACTATTTTATTTTATGACTCTTACTGTTTCAAATATTTTGTTACCAGAATACCAGTGTTTCACGTGTCAATCTTGGAGGTCACCGTGATAGCATGACAACATAGTGCTTATTACATTACACGTCACTGTGACGTACTGATCCGTTTGATGTTCCTACACTCCGCGCATGCCCGAAACAGCAGTCGTTTGGCTGGGTTAGATCCGATATCTTTGCCGGGTACATAAATCGCACTGTTCTACTGGCAAGGTGTTTGGGGCTTAAAGGGGTGGAAAGACTAACAAACCAGTGCCTCAGTTATGTACCTTTGCTGAGAACAGCGAAACTCGTCACCTGGCAGGCTTACAGTTTGCACACGAGACTTAACTACGCAAAAAGAAATACCAAGAGTAGATAGATGTGTGTGTGTGTGTGTGTGTAATGTGTATTGGTTGGTAGGTGGGTGGGAGATGGGTGGTGTGAATGGGGTGTGCGTGGATAGGTGTGTGGGTATTTATACTTTGGAGTCTGTGGTTTCATTTGGGTTTAACTCATAACGTCCGCTTTCATGTTTATCTGATTTCACTACACTAATGGAGAAAGTACTGTAGCCATCTTAAGAGCAACACACACACACACACACACACACACACACACACACACACACACACACACACACACACAATATATATATATATGTATGACAAAGAGAGAAACAGAAACTGATATTCATGAGAAAAGCAACTTTAACCTAAAATTATTAGCAATAAAAGCAGATGCTTCGTAGCCAGTATAAAGATAAACTGTGCAATCTCTAACACATGCTTAGAAAAAGACTAATGATCTTTACTTCTCTTTTTTCTTTGTAAGTTGGCGAATGTACCCTAATAAATTACACACACACACACACACGTTCAATCGAAAATCAGGGGAAGTAATGAGAGACAACTCTGTGAAAACAACTGTCCCGGCTGAATACCTCGTGTTTAGAAGCCTCATTATCTCTTTACCAGCCTGCTCCCAAAGGGGACGTTATAATGAAATCCTTTCTATGCAATAATCACTTTGAGATTGGCGGTTGGGGGTCATTACTCGCAGACCATGGATAGCTCTCATTTGAATAAATGTCGTGTACTGAACGGCTAAAGGCAGATGAGTATTGACTATCGTTATATCTCCTTCAGGCTTCAGCCCGTTGTAAATTAATTACTCATCAACCTCGTTAAAATCACTCATCTCAGCCCTCACCCCCACTCTGTGCTATTCAGTCACGCCATCCATAGAGTCACAAATTTGCAAACCAGCAAAATAACAAACAACAAAACAGCAACAATAGACCCAAGCCCTCCCCTCTCACCCCGTTGGTATCATTCTTTTCACACACAAAAATTAAAATAAAACAGAAGTATAAATGCGCGGCAACCACAGTGATAGCGGTCGAGAACGTTCGAGAATCTATTTTATTCAAGGCCAGCAGAAATACGCCCTTTTAGCTAACAGCTCGACAGAAAGACCCCCTTTTAAGCCTGGAGTTGGAACAGCTTGAATTTATGGACCGTCCCTAACTCCTATTGCCCACCTTGGGACCTCTCTCACTATCTCACACACTCGTGCGCACATTCACACACACACAAAAACACACACACACACACCTCACAGACATCTTCACACACACAGACAAACACGCACATTCTCACTCACACATTCGTATTCGCGCATGCGCACTGAAACACTGAGGTCCTCTTCCCTCCTATTGGTGAAACGTGAAGAGTGTTGGAGACTGAGGGCGAGTGGTTTCTGGTTGCAGCACAGAATCTGTCATCACTTGCTGGGGTCAGTACAGGTCCAGTAAAACTGAGTAAAATCCCCAAGTGGTGGTGCGGACAAACGCGCTGGTTCAGCGTGAATTGAGGAGGGCGTGAGGGTTGTTGCGCTGAGCCGGCTCAGAAGTGTTGATATTTTGATAAGTGTTGATAATGGAAGTCTTTTTAAATGAGTTTATGTCAGTATGAAACTAACAGTCAGGATTTTTAAAAGAGCTCAAAGGAAAACTTCCTGACTTGTTTTACTGCCATTTGAGGTGATTTCATTAATGTTAGCAAATCATTTTGTTTAACCATAGTATGTTGTGAGCACGGCATGATGTATGGGAGCTTACCTCTATTAAGTTGCAAATTTGTATATATTAACAGAGTTATTTCCCATGCTTCTGAACCCGCATGTAGGCGTGGATTTTACTCGAGCTTTCGTTTGTTTCAAGACTGGTACTGCGTAATTTGCCACGTCTCGGTGCTGCCTCTTGCTGGGTTAGCCGCAGAGAGAGCTGAATGGTTAGCTGAGACTGATCAGAAAAAGTTTCTGTACTGCAAACCAAGTTTACACTGACACAGTACAGTACTGAAACACAGGGCGAAACAGGTCTTGGCACACTCCCCTTGAACTCGTCCAGTGTATGTAATCAGTAGAGTTCTTTACAGTTCCAAACTCGGCGTTGTGTGTTTTCACTGCATGTGTTCTGTCGTGTGCTTGTCCTCACTTCGTTCTTGTAGTGCCAGATTAAGGCCACCCAGGGTACCAAGCGTGGAAAACATTATTTTCTCCTCTCCCCCTTTTTATCAGCAATTTATCATATATAAATAATTGTAACAACCTTACGGATATAACTTTACTGATATCAGTTTAACGACTTTACCGATATAACTTTAACAACTTTACCGATATAACTTAAACAACATTACTGATATACCCTTACAACTTTACTGATATAACTTTAATAACTTTTAACAACTTTACTGATATAACTTTATCAACTTTACTGATATAACTTTATCAACTTTACTGATATAACTTTAACAACTTTACTGATATAACTTTAACAACTTTACTGATATAACTTTAATAACTTTACTGATATAACTTTAACAACTTTACTGATATAACTTTAATAACTTTACTGATATAACTTTAACAATTTTACTGATATAACTTTAATAACTTTACTGATATAACTTTAACAACTTTACTGATATAACTTTAACAACTTTACTGATATAACTTTAATAACTTTACTGATATGACTTCAACTACTGATATAACTTTAATAAATTTAACAATTTTACTAATAAAACGTTAATAACTTCACTGATATTGAGTTTGCTGTACGAAAGAAGTATAATCTCAAGACAGTTGTCCTGTTGTCCTGCAATGACAAACCCCTGGACTGGATAGCGTCCAGCTAACTGTTAAAATGGTGTGGAACAGTGTTAACATCATTCCAAATCAAAGTACGCGTTTTACGTGCATCAAAATTGAAAAATATGATTCATTCAATTTTATCATTAACGATTAATTTGAATTTTCTGGGACCCTGTCGCAAATGTTGAGTGTGATTAATGAGTAATTTGCCCTGTGTTTAGTGCATCCGCACTGATTTTGTCACGTATCTCTTGAAAATATCCTTCTTTATATACCCCCACCTCCTCTAAAAGTCCTGCTGTATACTTACTTTCTTCTCTTGTACATCCCCCTCCCTCCTGTAAAAGTCTGTGGCGGAGGAAATTTGTTTGTCCCTATTTTTAAACTAAAGTATTATATATATTATATCAACTGCATCTCGCATTTGCATGCTAAGGTCGGATGATTTGTAAACAAGCATAGCTGACCTTTGACCTTAGGTATTGTAACAGTGGCCACAGTACATAGTATTTAATTAATGTGAATGCACCCCTCCCCTTCCTGCATTATTTAAAAGTACAGGCAGAGTCCATGTTCCAGGATTGGACTGCAGAATAACTATGGATGATGTCATAGATATAAGACAGACAATAGTCTAGGTACAATAGCTACATCCACCCAACAATTCTGATTATTTATATGACAAGAGATGTGAATAGAATATGCTACTCTGGCTCTAGTGGTAAACTAGTTTATTAATGAATAAACATTAGCTGTAAGTGTGATTAAGATTGGAACTATAATTAAAGTACTATAATGTCACTTTTCTACTAATCATCGAGTTGACCAGAGTTGTGGACTGCTGGCAGGTAACTCTTGGATAATTCCAGTAATAAATGTTAGTGGTAAATTGTCAATGACAGCAGTAAGGTTGCTGACTTATCTGTGTTCTTCAGTGGAGGTCAGTTTGCTTTTGATTGGCTGGATGTGGATACATAATGGCTGTAGGTACTCTTAGGCATTGGACCATCGCGAAAGCGGTGGAAGCCGGAAGCGCCCCCTACACTCAATCAAATCAAAATCAATTAGGCACTGGTGCAAGCCACAGCACCATGTCTTTGGTGCATATGCTGGTGCACAGCCGTAACAGTTGTCACAACTGTTGCATGCATTTGAAGGGGTCACTTTTAACACAAGTTCACTCAAGTCACAAAATGACTACAGGTCAAAATGACTATATCTCTCTTAGATATAATGATATACTTGATAACTACTGGTTATCACACAAGGATAGTCAGCAGGAGTGACAAGAAAAGGATGTGATTAGACATTAGTTGACATGACATGACACTCCTCTCATTAAATTAAATGTACAGTATTTAATCACATGTACAATACTTAAACATACTGGGGAGACAAAAACCTGATTGAGTAGACAAAGAGTTGACTTGGTAGACAGACTTGACTGATTAAACCAGTATGATGTACCTCATCTGACTACGAATGTTTTGAAAAGAGAAAAAACCTGTAATCGTGTACATGCACAGAGAAATAAACAATAAGAAAGAACCCAGTCCATTTTACAATTTTATTTATTGCCTTGTAGTTCCTCGTGGTTCCTTGTAGTTCCTCGTGGTTCCTTGTCGTTCCTTGTGGTTCCTTGTCGTTCACATAGAACACCTGGTCGTTTGCAGAATCATAGGAATGACTTCTATCTGCCGTCATTATGTTTCCTTGTCACCTTTAATATTTTTACGTTTACAAAAGCTATTGTAGATGAAGTCACACTTCACACTAGCTGTTAAAGCCTTTAAATGTTATGCTGAGTTTTTAATGACATAGTTACATGTAAGTGTCTGCGCGCGCTTGTATGATAAAGAAACAACAACAACAACAAAACACCCCGCAAAAGATAAGACGCAATAAAGTTCTTGAATTCCATTGTCAAGAATAATAACTGTTATCAAAGTGTGTTCAACTGATCATCCCCAAAATACGATTACTTATTAACACAACAAATCATCTGCCACTTCAACAAGCCATTTGCCACTTTTAAAAAACCATTTATTCATACAGAAATGACATGCTTAATAGAAAACACCTGCATAAACAAAATAGGACCACCTGTATGTGTAATCTTATTCAAATAGTTTCAAATGCATTAACTCCCTTTTAATCTACTACCAATTGCAACGCTCCATTCCTCTCTGTTTGAAATTTGGTGGCCATAGGTCGGGTCACCTTGAGACTTTGTGATACCTGGTAACTTGCACATATTTTTAGTTTTACGTCTTTCTTGTAATCTGTAAACAGTTTTTCACCTGGCTTACAGAGTTAACACCGGCACCCAACATTTGGAATGCAGCGTTCACCAGGGGTACAGCACTCTGTTTTACCTGGTAGGTACTCACATGCCGTTGAACCGGAAGGACAGTCCCATAGAGAGCGCTGAAAACAGAGACAAGAGATAACAATACTCATTACTTTGTTAAGCGGTATATAGGAAGTCTTGTAACCCCCTCCCCCACCCAAGCTCATACAAGTTCTTTTCTACGTATACACATAGCTTCTGTCTAATTAATGACAATATAATGTCAGTCTGTCTAATTAATGACAATATAATGTCAGTCTGTCTAATTAATGACAATATAATGTCAGTCTGTCTAATTAATGACAATATAATGTCAGTCTGTCTAATTAATGACAAATATAATATCAGTCTGTCTAATTAATGACAAATATAATATCAGTCTGTCTAATTAATGACAAATATAGCATTATTCTGTCTAATTAATGACAATATAATGTCAGTCTGTCTAATTAATGACAAATATAATATCAGTCTGTCTAATTAATGACAAATATAGCATTATTCTGTCTAATTAATGACAAATATAGTGTAGTTCTATCTAATTAATGAAATGTATAGTGTCAGTCTGTCTAAGTAATGAAAACTATTGCGTCATTCTGTCTAATTAATGAAACGAAATAACAACAAAAAAAAATTATTCAACACCAATAGTAATTTATTTTTTATTGCTAAGACAATCCGATCTTTTCCAGTACACTCATTATCCTGTCATCTTCAGCCCCCCATCATCATCATCATCATCACCGCCACCACCACCACCACCATCATCATCATCATCACCACCATCACCACCACCACCACCACTATGATCACCTTCATCATTATCATCTTCATCTTCTTCACTATTAAAAAGCAATATAGAAAAAGTATTCACTTTACGGAGATGAGGCACTTTTGAAATGAAAATAATTGGAAGTAGCACAGAACAACCTTTAAATTGTGTGAAATTGATTACAAATGATGTAACGAGGTATGCAACTGCATCGCTCAAAGAAATATTTTATTATCATTATTATTATTGAATTTTCCTTGTCAATTCTTAATCAATTTTAAATCTGTTTGCTAATTCTTACAACATTCTGGAATTGGGGAATTGGTTGTGTACCAGTGATATTAATTTGCATGATCTTAATTCGGGTTTTGTAGCCGTGTGTGTGTGTGTGTGTGTGAGAGACTTTGCAGGCTGGGTGATGGTTACGTAAATGTGCCATTCGGGGAAAAAACTCTGATGGCCAATTTATCGAATGTGGGGCGGGATCTGAGTACTTCTAGCATAGGCATATAAATAAATATAACGGAATATCTTAAACGTAATTTATATCATTCTTATAATCGATTTAATTTACTTCACCGCCTCCACCACCACCACCAACAACAACAACAACAGCACATGCACATACACAAAGTAAATCTTAATATCAATAAAAAAAAAAAAAATTAAATTAAACTTTACATTTATTCTTTACAGTTTTATTTTTTACACTGAACGTCTCTTTGCTATGCAATCAACCATTTGCTGACAGTGTAAATAGAACAAAATTTAGACCAAATAAACTAACAGCAGCTAATTTTTACATAAGAAATTAAAGCCTTTTAAAAATTACTTAATTAATCACAAATTATCATTCAAGTCACAGTGCAGAAACTTCAAGCACAGCTCTCTTAAAATTTTGACGTCCATCTTGAAAGGGGCCGTAACTCTGTTCACTGATCTTTAAAAATAAGACGAGAGGCTGACTACCTAAATCGCGCGAAAGCGGCGGAAGCCGAAAGCACCCCCTACATAAAGAAGGAGACTACCTAAAGTCAGGTGACTTCGTACACAATTACTTCGGAAGCTGTCTAAAGCCTAGTTCAGCAACGGACTTTAAATTTGTTTTTAGTAGTTCCATTACTAACGGCCGCTATGTACTTCAGTCAGCGTATTATATTCTAACGCGTACGCTGTGCTTTTTACGTAATTACGTAAAATTTCTTGCTGGGGCTGTAATTTAAGTTCCCGCCAATCTTGTCCATATCCGAAGACACAAGTCAGAAACATTGAGGTGAGGCCAATGAATGTTTGTCTTAAATGAGTTATCTGCTCAGAACCGAAAACATCTCTCTCTCACTCTCTCTTTCTCTCTCTCCCTCTCTCTCTCTCACACACACACACACACATGCGCACGCACGCACGCACGTACGTACATACATCAGCATTTGTCACAAGGTCACAGGTTGAGTTGCATGTCCTTTGTTTAAATTCTTGCTTCTTTTTCATATTTTTTCCTTCGTATTTTCCTAATTATAATCTTTTCAACTGTTTCACTCTCCTCCTCCCAAGCAAACAATCGTTCCCCCAACCCCACATCCTTTTATTAGTTCTAGATTTATGGTAAAATACTATTTGTTTTAATTTTGTGTTGCCCAGAACCCCCTCATTGTGCAATAATTTTTTTAAAAATTGACATTAGCGGAAAAGAGATTAAACCATTAAAGCAAGTCAGTGTAAAGTTAAAATGGCACGATTTGTGATTCCATTACCTGATTTCAAGAAGACCATTAAAGCAAGTCAGTGTAAAGTTAAAATGGCACGATTTGTGATTCCATTACCTGATTTCAAGAAGACCATTAAAGCAAGTCAGTGTAAAGTTAAAATGGCACGATTTGTGATTCCATTACCTGATTTCAAGAAGACCATTAAAGCAAGTCAGTGTAAAGTTAAAATGGCACGATTTGTGATTCCATTACCTGATTTCAAGAAGACCATTAAAGCAAGTCAGTGTAAAGTTAAAATGGCACGATTTGTGATTCCATTACCTGATTTCAAGAAGACCATTAAAGCAAGTCAGTGTAAAGTTAAAATGGCACGATTTGTGATTCCATTACCTGATTTCAAGAAGACCATTAAAGCAAGTCAGTGTAAAGTTAAAATGACACGATTTGTGATTCCATTACCTGATTTCAAGAAGACCATTAAAGCAAGTCAGTGTAAAGTTAAAATGGCGTGATTTGTGATTCCATTACCTGATTTCAAGAAGACCATTAAAGCAAGTCAGTGTAAAGTTAAAATGGCGTGATTTGTGATTCCATTACCTGATTTCAAGAAGACCATTAAAGCAAGTCAGTGTAAAGTTAAAATGGCACGATTTGTGATTCCATTACCTGATTTCAAGAAGACCATTAAAGCAAGTCAGTGTAAAGTTAAAATGGCGTGATTTGTGATTCCATTACCTGATTTCAAGAAGACCATTAAAGCAAGTCAGTGTAAAGTTAAAATGGCACGATTTGTGATTCCATTACCTGATTTCAAGAAGACCATTAAAGCAAGTCAGTGTAAAGTTAAAATGGCACGATTTGTGATTCCATGACCTGATTTCAAGAAGACCATTCATGTGGACTGACCTTTGAGTGGCGCGCAGGGGCAGTTGAATTGAGCAGAGGATTAATGACTTGCTTCCAGTCAGCCTCGGACCAAGAGGGGTCGGCCGCCACCAGCACGTCATTGACCATGAAGGTCGGGGTGCCAGTCACACTTCCTGTTGATGAAAAGTAAATGTGTCATCGACACTGGTATCATCGGAATCGTTTATAAGGATATGTGTGAGCGTCAGAATGTATGTATATGAGAAATGTATGTGTGTGTATGTGTGTTTGTGTGAGAGAGAATGTGTATGAGTGTGTGTGCGCGTGCGTGCGTGTGTGTGTGAGAAAAAGTATGAGTGTGGGGTATGTGTGTATATGCGAAAGTATGCTGTATGTGTAGTAGTGTGTGTGTGCGTGAGAGAAAGAGAGAAAGAGAGAGAGAGAGCATACTTACAGTTATATATAGAGAGAGACTTTTGTGTCTGTCATAGTCCATATTATATTATATATTATACTTCGATTTTACCATTATCGCTTAGTTAATTATTAAATAATTAGTAAATAATTTTGAAAATCTGGAAATACGTACTACACAGTGAAATGTGCAATAAAGACAAAAATGAAAGCATGCTAATGGTAAACACACGCCAAACCAAAGAGCGATAACTCTAATTAGTCTATTGAAAGATAAAAAAAAAAAAAAAGGTAATAATGCCAACAATGACAACCTGATAACGGCAAAAGTATGCCAAAAGAGGCGTGTGTAACAAAACAATAACAATAATTAAAATAAAGAAAACACTAGATAGGAAAACAGTGACAACAGGATTATGGTAACAACAACTAGACAACAACAACGACAGCAAAAATTAAATAAAATAAACAGTAAGAACGAAAGAAATTGTTTGTCCGTATATACCATGCTGATCCCTGCGTGAGAGGTATAGTCTGATCCCACAAAATCTGCTTTTCAATTTTTTTAACCTGGGTCGTCCAAGGCAGAGCGGTCCCCAACCATTTTATAGCCAAGAAAACATTCAAATTTTTTTTAAACCTGGGTCGTCTAAGGCAGAGCGGTCCCCAACCATTTTATAGCCAAGAACGCATTCAAATTTTCAGAAGACTGGTAAACGCCAACACATTTTTTTTTCCAAAATTTATTTTGTACTGGACATTAAATAATACGCACAACATCCAATCCAGTAATACATAATGTACAAAATTTATTTTGTACTGGACATTGAATAATACGCACAACATCCAATCCAGTAATACATAATGTTCAAATCTATAACATTGAAAGAGGTCTTTTACACATATAACATTAAAATAGGTCTTTTACACATATAACATTAAAAGAGGTCTTTTACACATATAACATTAAAATAGGTCTTTTACACATATAACATTAAAAGAGGTCTTTTACACATATAACATTAAAAGAGGTCTTTTACACATATAACATTAAAAGAGGTATTTTACACAGTTAACATTAAAAGAGGTATTTTACACATATAACATTAAAAGAGGTCTTTTACACGATATAACATTAAAAGAGGTCTTTTACACGGTATAATGTTTTCTTTAAATTATTCGGCAATTATTCTTTCACCATAACATGTCATCAGCCAGATTTTTGTAGTTGTAAGAGTAAAATGATATTCCTGTTTGTAAGCAATCGTCAAAACGGACAGCTGTCAGTCAAGATCTGTTTGTAAGCAATCGTCAAAACGGACAGCTGTCAGTCAAGATCTGTTTGTAAGCAATCGTCAAAACGGTCAGCTGTCAGTCAAGATCTGTTATTTTACTTTATTTTGTTCACCGTTGGAAACAGAGCTTCACATTGATACGTGACGTCATTAGTCTATATATTTTCTACGCCACATTTTAAAGGGGGAAAACCCGTTTATGTCAACCAGATTCCAAAAATTATCATCTTTTGCGCACGATTTTAGAAAATTATAATTGAGAATATACATGGGGTATATTGTTCGCAATTCTACGAAAACATACATGGGGCTTATTGTTTTCATTCTGCCAGAACATGCATATGTTTTCAGTTCTACGAGATCACACACGGGGCTTATTGTTTACAGTCTATGAGAACATACATGGCTTATTGTTTACAGTCTATGAGAACATACATGGCTTAATGTTTTCAGTGTACGAGAACAGACGCGGGGACTGTAGTGTTTACTCAACGAGAACATACACGGGGGTTGTTGTTTACAAATGCTGACTAATGGGGAATATTGTTTTCATTTCTACGAGTACTTACGTGGAGTGAACAAAATAGTCTCAATTTTACGAGTACTTACGTGGAGTGAAGGGGTGGGGACAAAATAGTCTCAATTTTACGAGTACTTACGTGGAGTGAAGGGGAGTGGGGACAAAATAGTCTCAATTTTACGAGTACTTACGTGGAGTGAAGGGGAGTGGGGACAAAATAGTCTCAATTTTACGAGTACTTACGTGGAGTGAAGGGGAGTGGGGACAAAATAGTCTCAATTTTACGAGTACTTACGTGGAGTGAAGGGGTGGGGACAAAATAGTCTCAATTTTACGAGTACTTACGGCTGCAGGAGTACTTCCACTCGATGCGGGTGTCCATCTCGAGCGTGTCGTCATCAATCAGCTGTTTGAATTGAGTGTCCGAGATTCCCAAAAGACTTGCTAGCTTTGCCAGACGACTGAAAAAGCAAGAAAAAGTTGCCAGTCGATTAATATTTTACTTAAGTCTTTTTTGTATATATGTATTTGTTTTTTTTAATATTTGAAAAACTCGTTTTTTTCATATATCTCCTTTTCTCCCCTCCCCACCTTTTGGCAGGGAAGGGGGGAAATTAGTTATTCATTCTGTTGTAATGTCTATCTCACATGCAGACATCATTCGTGTATACAGAAGTACAAATGACTATCCATCCACCCATCCATGTCAGCATGACTAAGTTCAAATACCAACATGTACAAAAGTAAAAGTTAAGTTTCATTGTAATTATATTTTCGTGAAGTGATTACAGTTAACACCACAACATTAAAAACAAATGCCATTATGATGCATACGCTATCATAGTTCCTAATTTAGTATTTGTACTACTACCACCAAATATGTCATTACACATTCATTATTTCTGATGCAAGTGAAAATTTAACCCCATTCAAACTACTTGGAAAAAGTCGGATCTAAGGAAACTTGAGGTTCGCCCGTTTTGAAATTCCGAAATCGTGTACTTTGTAGTTCGAATATAGTTCCACCTCTGCCCACCACCTCCAACACACACACCTCCGAGGTTACAAAGCTTGTTTCTCAGTGCTCGTCTTTGCCGCGTTTGATTTGTTTGGTTACCGTCAGAAGAGCCTTTCGTGTGAACCGGTACTAGGGTAAGGGAGGTAATTCTTCCAGTACACTGTTTCGATTAGCCATTTTCTTTCTCTCCCTTTGGCACGAAAATGAGCAGTTCCATCTTGTAATACTTGCAAACACAAGAGCGTTTCCATGCAAACGTTTCTAATTATTTCATTATTATTTTTTTTTATATATATATTGTGATCAAAACGAAACGCAACCCTTGGCAATACATGTTTATTACTAAATTACAAAAACTGTTGAATATGTTAGCCATCATTCTGTGCACATAAATGTGTTCAATGAATGCTGGTCACGTGTCAATTACGTACTCGATGACGCCGGTGTCTGAGATGTCTCGAGTAGCATCATTCGTGAGATTGTTGATGTTGTTGTAGATGATGTTGATCCAGCCGTATGTCTGGTTTACTGTGGTCAGTTTATTGATCACGTGAGCGCCCTTGAGAGAGGAAGGAAAAGGAGATGGATGAGATTATATTTGGTTGTACAGTATGCATTCTCTAACAAACAAACCCGGCTGCAAAAACCAGGGCAATAGTCTTTGCATGCTTGGCTAAAAAAAAAAATACATAAATAAATACATAAAATCTTATATATTTTTTATTTTTTTAATATTTCGCAATTTGTATATATATATATATTTTTTAAAATAATGCGAACTGACATTAATTGCATCAACAAATTGTAGAGACAAACTGCTAGAACAACGAAGCGACACCTAGTGACGTGGTTACATAATTATATGTTTGGGATAGGGTGGAAAGGGGCACAACTCATAAAAAATGTTTGACTTTCAAGACGTGTAAATCTGACACTCACTAATAGTCACTTTAAAATTAATAATAAAGTGATTTTATTTTTTGGATTTAAGCAGTGTGATAGAATCGAAGCCGATCTTTGGTAACTGTTTTTTCCGCGTTGCTATCGGGGATGCTAGCTTTGTCGCTGTGCACAAAAGTACTCCGCCCAGCAGAACTGTCAGTCTGCAGGAATCAAGATCACGTGATCTCTGTCATCAGGCGTATTTTTTCATGTATCGATGACATTAATTTCCAAGCTTTTCTAAATTTCCACTTTCAAGAATTCGAGAGGACAGGGACAAGGAAACAACCCCCCCACCCCCAATCCCCATCAAAAAACAACCCGAACAAAAGTAGTGCCTATGGACGCACTTGGACAACTGCAAATGACGTAATAAGAGATTGCGCAACGTTATCAAAGACGCCATCACCCGCAGTTATCAACGAATCCAGGTTGTGAGAGATGAATATGGTCAGAAATAAAAATGCAACACGCTTCTAAGATAAATGAGGATAAGAAAGTGTGGACGTGATTAAAATGACGTCATGGACTCGCTCGCAATCTCTAACTCGCTCCTTTTACTTCGTATTTTTGCGAGACTTAACTCTACTGGTTTTCCATATTGCAGTTCTTTCCCTTCTCTCCTCTGACGATTTTCTGCTAATGCTTGAATTAAAAAAAAAGAAAAGAAAAGAAAAGAAAAAGGTCACGGAGTTATGTACCAGTGACAAAAATAGAAAATATGCACATGCAGATCACGTGATTCGTGTGTGTCATTGTGCTTGTTGAACCATGTCACCGAACTGGCTCCGATGGTGAAGCGAAGGTTTCACGTCTTGCCCTAAATGCTCCCTTTTTTGTTGAATCATAGCAAATAAGGGAGTTAACTTTGCTTCCTTTCGGGTTTTCAGTCATAATTAACTAAAGCTGTTAAATTTGTTTAGTTTTTGTGATCAGTCATAATTAACTTAAGGATTTGATTTCTTTCGGCGTTCAGTACATAAGTAACTAAAGAGGTTAGTATTGATTCCTTTCGTTGTTCAGTTATAAGAGGTTAACTTTGCTTCCTTTGGTTGTTCTTAATTAATTAAAGGGGTTAACTTTGCTTTTTTTTTCGGTGTAGCGAATTCGGTAATGAAAAAAAATTGCAAAAATAACATCGGAATAAATTAAAAGAACTACTGAAAAAGAAAGTGCAAAGTACACTTCCGGTTTTTGAACGGAAATACAAACCTTAGCAGCGTAGAAACCATTCCTGTGGTAAGGAAGCGGAAACAGGTGCGTGTTCAGCACCAGAACTTCAGGGCCATAGAAATCCGCAATCTTCAGCATTGTCGGGAACGCTAATTGACTGTCCGGACAAATGAGGTCGATATAAAAATCTAAGTGGATGGGGGCGTCACGTTTTGCAGACCCGTAAACAAAACCCACCTCTCGTCGAGGTATTGGTATTTGTCCATAAACGCCAAAGACGATAAGAGACAACAGTAATGGCAGGTTGCATATTGACTTCATGATTGCTGAAAGTCACTTCTGGGAGACAGAACAAATTGCGGTAGGAATGTCACTCCTTGTGGGGTATTTTTGTTTTTGTTTTCACTGTTCGGTGTCTGTCGTGTAGATTGCCACGCCTTAGATGAGCACAAACTGTCGGTCAGCTGTGTCCCCGAAAAGAATATTTAATCCAGGCTGAAAAGAAAACTATTTCTAAATTTAGAATGTTTTCCGCCTGGATTTCAACTGTCTAGAGCTACATACAAATACGGCCGATCCAACTCTCGCCGACCTAGTGACAGGCTTAAAAAAAGAATACATGTAAGTGATTCGCGCAGAGACGAGATTAAGTTGGCTGGTTATCTTTTTCCAGGCTGTTGCACTGTTCTATTTTTGATGAACGCTGCTAGCAGTCCTCATTACCTTCACTATTAAAAGGACTAATGAACTTAAGAACTAAAAGTACTTCTGAACTTAAGAGCTAAGAGTAGTAATGAACTTAAGAGCTAAAAGTAGTAATGACCGTTAAAGGTCAGTCAAGAAAAGATTAGCATGTCAATTGCTGAGCTCTGTGGTGTGACTGCAGGTTTGGAGGGGGGATGTTCTACTTATTTGGCTGAGTATCATGTGTCATGTGCGACACACTCGCTACACGTTCATCTAAAGTGTTCTGGAAGAAAGCCCCTTACTGGAACTAAAAGAAATTGTTCGCCACACGAGAATCACAGAGTACGATAGGCACAAGTCTGACTGGACTTAAACTCAAGGCACACCTCTGACTGGACAAACTGAAGGCTCGTGTCTTACTGGACTTTAACTTAAGGCTCGTGTCTTACTGGACTTAAACTCAAGGCACATGTCTAATTGGACAAACTTAAGGCTCGTGTCTTACTGGACAGTCTGGATATATCATACGTCATGTATTAGTTTGAACGAAAACAGAAAGTGTTGTACTGCAAAGTTTCAACCCTTTCCTCTCTGGTTCCCCAGTCACTATGATTTTGAAACAAACTTTTGGAAATATACCATTTTATAGACTCCGCATATATTCAGCATTTCTAGGTTTCCTGCACACTCTAACTCTCAATTGTAAACATTGTAAACATTGTAGCGATTAAGTGTCGCTTGAGAGAATAAGTCCTCAATCTCTTTCTTTCTCTCTTGTCCCTTCCCCCCATCCACTCTCTCTTTTCCTTGTCGTTTCATGACAGTTCTACAATGTGATAGAATGTAAAAATCTCAGACACATAATTAATGTCACGGTTTTTGTTATGCTGTTTGTTGTTCATATTCAGGTCACAAATTGCAAGTTAATTTTACCTGTAGGAAAACTGAAATGTAATAGCTTATGACAACTCGATCATCTTGTCAGAAGACCAAGAGGCTAGTTGAACTTTGTGTGACGTGCCGTCACGTAATACGTGTTGTCAGTTTCTTGTGTCTAACATGTTTATGACGTCAATCCGCTTTGTTTCTCACAGCTTCTGACAGTAATCTAATTCTCTTTTGCCCTTGTATGTCTGCTTATTTAATCTATTTTGCTGCTGTTGTTATGACTACGTTTACTATCGACTTTGTCCTTTACAAATCATCCGTGACGTCAAACTTCTTTTCCTTTGACAAAATTGCCTTTGATGTCAGTCTCGAATTATTCTGACACGACAATCTTCTTCCTGTCTGGCCAAATGAGTCCTGTGTTATTGTCCTCCTATGCGATAGTAAAAAAAAAAAAGAAAAAAAAAAGAAACTTATTGTGTTTTACAGGGTTCTATTTGATGTCCATCTCAGAGCACATTTTTTTTTAATACTCTTCATATATGTCATCGTTCCGTTGACCTAGGTCTTCTATCTTCGTCTGTGCAGGTTTTACCTTTACCAGAAAAAGAGTCAATTTCTTATCTCCCTTAGTCTAGAGACTTCAATACTTACTGTGTTGTTCAAAGATAATATGCTTGCACGCACACACGCGAACTGTATACAATGAGACTATTCTAGAAAAGTTTTTTTTTTTTTTTTAATGCTTTTGAACAAGGATGCTATTTAATGTATGCAGGTGTGGCACTCTAAGGGAACATGTAGGAAATAAAATAAATCCATTTCTTATAATGCATTTCCCACCACACTATTTAAAAAAAAAAAGTTGCTAACTTTGCTTCGAAGCGTTCAGAAGTTCACATTCGAACTCATTCTGCGATTAGGATGATCTGTTTTTAATGAGTTATAAAAGTAATGGTGTTTTTAATGAGTTATAAAAGTAATGGTGATGATCTGTTTTTAATGAGTTATAAAAGTAATGGTGATGATCTGTTTTAATGAGTTCTAAAAGTAATGGTGGTGATTGTGCAGCACAATGATGTTTTCAATCTTGGGCGCAGAAAACAGTATCCTGAGACAGCAAGGTGCCAGTCACGTGAAGCTATCGTGCGCGCAAAAGGACAGATTTTAATTCTTCCTAAGTCATTGTTGTTGTGCATTACGAATATGTGAACTTGTTTGTTCCTATCAGTTTTAGAAGGAATTTTTTTTTTTTTTTTTGCTAGTTAATTCTGCGATGTAATGGCAGCGCGCTTGGCTTTTGGCGCAACGCCAAGAATAAGGTGGATAGGAGAAGACTACTACAGGCTCGTTGTAGAGTTGCATCCCTTTCATATTTACTACTGTAGAACTAAAGTACTAAACAGTTCTTCGAAGACTACATTTTTAAAGATGTAGGGAAACAAGTCTTTACAAATATACTAACAGAAAGGAGGGAGAGAGATAGAGATGAAGAGTTAATGAGAGACAGACGGACGGAGAAACTAGATACGTTAATAACTTTATAACAGATTTGCTTCTCTCGACGCCGATTGATTCGCTTTGCCGCTGCACGCGGACAGTGTTGCCTAGTTACATTACCGTAAACAAACAAATGCGGGACCCAAATGAGTCCTATCTATTTTCCAACCTTTCGATGATTTCGCAGAAAGATTCAGGTGCCTATGGAGGAATTTAGGCCATGGGTTTGTGAACAAATCTGTGGCGGTTTTGTACCGTGATAGTCCATCCAATCTTATTTCAAACTGTCCATGGAGTTTGTCTACTTAGCCTGAGGCACACGAAACACACTGTCTCGTCTCAACCGTCCGACTACACAGTATTCCTGCCACTGTGAATTAAGAAGCGGTTAAGAATGGTGGAAACGTGGCTAGGTTTCTCTAAACATGAGTTTTGACTCCAGATCCATTTCTTTTGAGAAGTTATCATCATTATTGTTCCTGTCGTTAACAAGCTGTCAGTCTCTAGCTGTAACTCTGTGTACAGTAAAGCAAATGCTGAACTCTCAATGACATGTATTACTCCTTTTAGTGCAGTGCTAATGCCGAGATCTCCACGAGTTGTATAACTCCTTTTAGTACATTGCAAATGATGAAATCTAAATGACACGTAAAACTCTTTTTAGTGCTTTGCTGAGAGTGAGCTCTTAATGTCAGTGTAACACTTCCCTGTGACCTCTTAATGTCACTGTAACACTTGCCTGTGGGCTGTGCAAAGTTGTCTGGTGTAACTTTCATTGTGATGCAATTGAAGTTGCCACTAACTTTTTTCTAGAGCTGTATAAAGACAGTCATAAATGGCTCGCTACTCGTTCTCGCGGATGAATATAACAAAATTGTGCTATTAATAGCGTGAGTGCTCTTCAAGCATTTGTTTGTCATTAGTGATATGAAAGGACTTTGGAAGGATAATTTTTGTGTGTGCTAAAAGTGTCTGTCAATATAAAGATAATTAATTATGTTCTTTTAAGCCATTCTACGCATAACGTTTAAACAGCTCACATCACGCCATTTTTTCCCCTAAAGGGAACTAATACAGATTGTGGGATACTGAGACGAGATAAGATCGTGGAGTTCCTCCCCTTAGCCTTGTAATTTTGCGCGTTGTTCTTCCATCACTTTTTAAAAGTAATTTAATTAATTAAAGAAAGTTTCTTATTGGACCTGGTTAAATTATCACAATCTAAATATAATTAAATCGAGCATAATCTAAATATGAAATCGAACATACACTAAATAAATTAAATCGAACTTAATCTGAAGATATGCTGGGTTATTTACTAAGCACATCAAGCAGGTGTTCAGGACACCAAACACGAGTTCAAGGATAAAAAAATCAAGTTAATTGCTGATGACAAATTTGTTTGAATATGTGGTGGAATAAATTTGCCTATCCTATTTCTTGACTTAATTGTTATATGAATTGTTAAATGGCTAAGTGACCGACCTTGGACACTCCTTATGATGGTATTTTTGTAAGAGTCAGAGTTGGAGTAAACGACTCGAGTTGAGATTATGCTAGAAAATTACTGATATAATCCAAAACATTTCCAATTGGATGAGTAGTTTTTCTGACTTTTTTGTCTTACACTTGTTCATATCAATTTCATCCAATCGGGATGGACCGGAAGTTTCTTTGTTTAAGAAGTGATCTTTTCTAATCACTTTGAATTTGAACATAACTCGAGTCTGGTTATTAGCAGAGCAGGCCTTTTTGATTGTCACTTCACATATTCTGCTTGAATACGTTCGTGTACATCTAGCTTTGTTGTCAACTTATCAGAGGCAGAGAATGTACACAAAAAAATAAAGTTAGAAAAGTACTTAAATTAATGTAACGTATTGGAATTAATTATTACTTTTCATTTAGTATTACTAATATTATTTTGAATACCGTATTCTTGACGGATCTGTTGTAATAAGACTAATATTACCTGTTTGCAAACTAAGTTAAATGAATGTAATAAAAACTAATATAGGACAAAGATATTGACTCTATGATTGTAATCCAGTTAAAATGTGTGGACTAAATTTCAAATTATATATATAAAAGTACATTTTATCTGTGATCATATGAGTTAGATTTTAAGTGTATTTAATTACGGCGTTGCTGTACATAATAAACATTTACATCTAGGACTCTAGATACAGTATTTTGATCACTTGCACCTCACAGCAGTCATTATAAATATAATGAGTTTTTTTTTAAAAAAAACAAAAAAAAACATGTTGTACATTTGAAAGATTTCAATCACTAGACAATATCGAGTTTGAAGAAATTATTTATTTATTGACTTCTTTGAATCGTGGATTTGAATCAAATATTATTTCGTCGGCAATTGTGAAAATATATTTACTGGCACTCTAAAAAAAAAAAAAAAAAAAAAAAAAAGAAGACACATAAACAATGAAGCAAGGATTCACTCAGCTTTGTTTTCCCAATACGTACCAGAATAGATTTCTTTGAACTTTCTAATAGGTACAGAGATTTTAATATTGCGGTTCATTCGGTTCTTTATTTTTCATTGGTTACAAGGTTTATCATTAAGAAAACATTGCTTACACTTTAATCTGGCACTGGTTATACCCACCCAACTGCAACCCCCATGTTGGGAGACTTACAGTACATGGTGAAACAAGACGGGGTATGAAGTCGCCTGACTGACGTGCACCCTGTTCTCCTTGAAAAATCAGGTCCGTGTTCAGCAACTACAGTATTTAATAGCAAGCAAATAAAAATAAAAATTAAAACAAACGATTTCGGAAGACGTCATGTGAGGTCTAAATGCCTCGTTACGGGCTGGTACTGTAGAGAGAGACGCTTGTAATAGCTCATATCTTGAGGACTGTTGCACATGTAATGGGGAAAGAATGTAAGGGGAATAACTCAATCTTATAAAATATGTCCCTTCATAGCATTGCGTCCAACCTGATTCTGGGAGCCTGCGGATTTCCGCGTACGTTGTATTGCACTGTCAACGGCAAATAGAGTGATTAATGTTCGTTATTCACCCATATATTTGTGTGAGTGTACGTTTACAAGTTGTAGTACTAAAAGGAGGCTACACTAGGACCTCGCTTATCCCGAGTTGTTTGAGAGTGCGTTCGTTGCCCTACAGTCGGTTACAATAAAAAATTAATGCTAATATTTTTACGAAATAGCATAATAATACATTTAATAATAATAGTAGTAAAGCCAGAGTGCGTGTTTTGCTTGTACATGCGTGAGACAGTGCGTGTGCGCACGTACATATTAGTGTGGATACGTATGTGTTACACGCAGAGGGGGTGTGTATGTTACAGAGATAGAGTGTATAGTGTGTGTGTGTATGCGTGAGAAGGAAAGTGTTTGTATGTTAAAGAGAGATAGTGTGTATGTGCGTGTGATGAGAGAGAGAGATTGTGTGTGCGTGTGATGAGAGAGAGAGATTGTGTGTGTGTGTGTGTGTGATGAGAGAGAGTGTGTGTGTGATGAGAGAGAGTGTGTGTGTGATGAAAGAGAGAGAGAGAGTGTGTGTGTGTGTGTGTGTGTGTGTGTGTGTGTGTGTGTGTGTGTGTCTGCTTGCGTGCGTGCATATGATGAGAGTGTCTATGTGCGTGTGATGAGAGAGAGAATGAGAGAGAGAGAGCGTGTGTGTGTGTGTGTGTGTGTGTGTGTGTGTGTGTGTGTGTGTGTGTGTGTGTGTGTGTGTACGTGCATCTATATTTAGCAAAATGTAGTAAGTAGGCCTTATGGTTAGTAAAGTTTTCTCAGATCCATTCGTCACTAGCAATAACGTATTAAACATGCACAACGCGATCGTTAATTAATAAATTTATTAATTGTAAACACTGAGATTTATTTGCACCAACCCATCTACTGTGATTTATAGTTTACCGCCACTAAACACTGACAACAGGAGCCACTGAGTACCGAGTGCCTGCCTGTCTATGTCCTCCCACCCAATGACGTCAATGCATGTTGGCTAACTTTAGATCAAATGGCCACCCCGACTTCTTTAATTTCGGCAGTATGAGGTGACGCAACTGCTACAGGTCACCGAGTGCAATTCGTTTAAATTCACAGAGAGGAAAAATCCCAGATCCCCAGAGTCAAACATGCACGTGTTCAACTCTTTTTCTACTGATTTTCTCGAGAGAAAAAAATATAGTGTCCGATAAGAAATGTAACTAAACGTTCCTGTCTCGAGAGGGGAAAAAAGTGTCTGTTGAGAAGTATATCTTGCGTTGTCAAAGAAATTTTGAGCGAAATAAATATGTAAATGTATTAGAGCACCAAAGGGTTTTTCGACTTCAAAATCAACGAGCGATGGAAATGGATGTTAGAACAGAAATCGATCAATCAATAAATCAGTCAGTCAGTGTTATACTGGAAAATAATACTTTTATTGTTAATTCGCTGATGAGCCAGTGCTGAAAATCTCCCTAAACTACAAAATTAAACAGTTTACCGCAAATGACAGTAATGCATAAATTTACTCACTCACCCCAGTATAACGGTACACTGTTAACACGCTGATGAATGAACAGCGACAACTCGGACATAATTATATACATACAGCAAACCTAGTGACGTCCATTTAATATTAGTTTTACAACAACAATAAATGCTGTGTGAGTGTAAGTCAGGGTCGTAATAACTCACTGGTAATGTGCTGCATTGTTGTTAGGTTTGAAGTTAGTGTTTTTCATCATTGCGAGTTTTTTCTTGTCCGCATTGAAGTCACTGATAAGTTCAATGATAACTTTCTAATACTTCAGTGGTAATTAATTGTTACAATCCTGCTCAGTCGTAAGTCCGAACATAGGTGTTTGTAATTGATTAACTTAATTTACATTTTTGTCCTTGTTAATATACAAAAGAAGTCAATACGCATGGACCACTCTGTTATAACTTATGTTAACGCGACACGTCAATGGGACAGGTCAATGGAGCACATAAGTGCGACACGCGAATGTGGCATGTCAGTCGGGCAGGTCAATGCGACTCGTCAAAGGGGGTACGTCAATGGGACACATCAATGGGATACACCAATGAGGCACCCCGATGGGACACATCAATGGAGTACGTCAATAAGGCACATCAATGGGGTACGTCAATGAAACACATGAATGAGTCGTATCAATGGAATACGTCAAAAGTGCACATGAAAGAGAATACGTCATTGGGGCATATCAATGGGGTACGCTAATGGGGCATATCAATGGAGTACGTCAACAGTGCACATCACCGGGGCACGTCAATAGGGTACGTCAACAGTGCACACCAATGGGATACGTCAATAGAGTACGTCAACAGTGCACATCAATGGGCTATTGTGGCGTAATAAATTTGCTTATCCCTATTTCTAAACTTAATAATTATATACTTGTCGTCAATGTTAAAGTGACCTGACCTTGGGCACTCCTTGTGATTATATTTTTGAGTTTGAGTAAACAATCAGGTGGAGAATATGCTAGAAAATTGATGACACAATCCAAACCAGTTCCAGCTGTTTTTTCTTACTAATAGTCTCATACTTGTTTATAACAATTTCATCCAAAGGGAATGGATTGAAAGTTGCTTTGTAGAAGAAAGTCTACATTTTAATCACTTTGATTCGAACATAAATGGAGTCCAGTCGTAAAGGTGATCGTTAGCTTATGGTAAAGGAAAGAATGGACTTTTAGAAATAAAGAAAGAATGGACTTTTAGAAATATTTTTTACATGTTTGTTATTGATCTATGATTTTAATTGGAAAATACTTACGTAATTGAACCATTATTTCTATGTTCACTAATTTGTTGTAGCACGTCAATGCGACACGTTAGTGAAGTCATTGTAACATAATAAAATCTCAGTGTTAGTCCAGTATATCTCATTGTAACATAGTAAAATCTCAGTGTTAGTCCAGTATAACTTAGTAAAATCTCAGTGTTAGTCCAGTATATCTCATTGTAACATAGTAAAATCTCAGTGTTAGTCCAGTATAACTCATTGTAACAGTAAAATCTCAGTGTTAGTCCAGTATATCTCATTGTAACATAGTAAAATCTCAGTGTTAGTCCAGTATAACTCATTGTAACATAGTAAAATCTCAGTGTTAGTCCAGTATAACAATTCAGTGAAAACCAGCATAATAACTAATGAAAATTTAGGCAATAACTGAGTGATAACCGGGCATAAAAGTCACTGATAATCCGGTATATCTCAGTTGTGATCCGTTGATAACTCGGTGATAGCAAATTGACAGCACAGAAATAACCTTGTGATTAATCGATGGTAACACAACAACTCAGTGATAAAACAGAATAATATTCCAATTGATTTTCCAATTAAAGACAATTTACTGTTGTGCGTGCAAGCGCACGCGCCCGGCCGTGAAAATTCTAGTCTTCCACCTCATCAGCGGTGAGATAAATGCCCATTTTCTAAAGCGGTAATCAAAACAACAATCAAATTTAAATAGAACTTGATTAAGCAAGTGATAATTCAAAGTATTATTTAATTTTTTATGGTAGAGTATATAAAAATTTATCATATTCAAATTTACTAGCATGTAGAAACGTGTGCGTTTCATTCTGCATCACTCAATACCGGTTCAGTTAGAATAACTCTATTGAGAGTTAAGTCCCCTAGACAGTGCCGGCACCTCGATGTTTTGTGCGAGCGTCTGAACCCAGTTTACTGAAGATGCGGCAATTTACACCGTTCAATAACAGAATCTGTAGGGCGCACATTAGCACAAGAATCGTTGTGCCTATCCTAAGAAGAAGAACAAATTTATAAACAAACAAAAGGATGGGTGTGGCAGGCTTGCAGGATTTCGTCACCTGATCATTTTGCCCCTTCACTCCCCTTTAACGGGCCAAGTAAAAAACAGGGTAAACCTCGAACTGTTGCAGAATTGTAGGAAATGATTCAAGATGAGGTTCAGGCAACCGGTGGCAAACATCACTGGGCCTTGGAAAACGTCACAAACAAGGTGCAGCTATATTGACAAAGAAGGTGGACATTTAAACGATTTCATCCTTAAACTAAGTGACTCGTTAGAATGTCTTTGTGTATGACTTCAATAAAATGTGTTGGGGAGGGGAATTAATTGTAACAATTTTATTAAAAAGAGTTATAGCAGTATAAAACTCTACTAGGTTGTCGGACCCTACGTTGTAATATTGTGATGCTTGTAAGGCACATACACAAGGGAGGTAAGTGTACAGTGAAATGGCACAAACTAAGTTCGCAATTTGTATCACAATTGAACTCACTCTGTCCATGAAGAAATATCAGTGACCCAGTTAACACCTTTATTGTGTGACCTTTGACCGGGATAGAAAGTATCGCCATTAATAGAAAGATTCAGATATAGGTCATTATCAGTTGCTCGGCGCAGTCGTAACCTATACGTATTTTGCATAATACGAAATTCGCTAAAACAACGAAACATCACTGTAGTGACTTAAAGCACCCATTAAAGTAGGGGAAGTCTTGTTTTACATCTATCGGTATATATTTCTTGCTATATTTATCAGTTAGCAATATTTGGAGGTTATTTGCAGAATATTGTTAATATGGACAAATCATTCTTATTTTCTTAATACTGAAAACAACTCTTTGATATCATAAATTTTAATTGAAACTAATTAATTTTAATTAAATCCTAATCAGTGGCAGTCATTTCAAAGGAGTAACTATGGTTTTGTAAAGTATACACAATGGCAGACTGTTATAAATGCATTATAATTGCTGTAAATTGTTAACTGAACTGAATTTACGCAATTTTAATTTTTTAATATAATATACTTTAAAAGTACTAAAATAGATTTTAAAATTTAAACTCTTTTACAAATTTAAATGTTCACCATCATTTAAATTAATGTGATTGTCAATGAACATGTTAGGAAAACAACAACAATGTACGAATTAACCCCAACTCTTACGTTTTCTACTTGAAAATCACATCAAATTACCAGAAGCACTAATACCATGTGAATTTTCTGAACAGTAGTTATGAAATGTGAAAAAATGCACTATAAACTAAAATTTTCTTGTAAATCATACCACTGAAGACTATCTAACTCTGTGATCTGAAATCCAAGTAGAGTTTTCTAGTGCCTCTGTGAAATGTGTTGCTAAAAGTGTACGTTTTCTTGAAAAAAAAAATATTACAACTACTTTAATTACATAACATGCGATCAAAAAAACCCGGGTGACTAAATTAATGTAAACAAACAAATTATTAGAGAGAAATGCTTATGAAGTGACCCGTTCTTATTTCATTGCTCTGGATGAACTTGCTCGTAGACAACGGGTCAGAGGTCGCGGCTGGCGCGCACAACTCTGATGTCCTGCGACAATTATTGCTGAGCATGAAGTGTATTCTCTACTGCATTCTCTACTGCGTCACTTCTCCTCAGAAACCATCTCTGACTGACCTGTAGAGCAAAATACATTTGACAAGAGATAAATTACAAATCACGGTCACATTCTGTGGCATGCTTCCAAATTTATTTTGATTTAAAATATAATAATTAGACGTTGTAAATTATAGTACAGAATATCCTATAATACTAATGGGGAGTTTACACTAGCCGAGAGAGGTTAGACACCGTCCTGATAGTATCGAAGTTACATCAGCAACTTGTTTGTATAAGACAAGGTTTCTTTAAATCACGTGACTGCGTCTATTTTGTCCATTGAATTGTGCAAGTCGGCATCATGTGACGAAATCGATTAGTCGGCTTTGATCCTCTTTACTGCTCATTGTTATTGCTGAGCTTGCTTCCTTTCTAACGAGGCTTTCCAAAACCTTCAGTTTGGCTGACCAGGTTAAAGAATTGTATAATATTTTACGTTCTTCGTCTCCTACTGGGTTTTGCTGTCTCACTGCAAATAGGTCATGTGGAATACGAGAAACTGAACCACTGTGTTCACTCAGGCTTGCGTGTCGGTGGTGCGCATCAGATCTCTTTGTTCACTGGATTGACAGACTGTCCCATTTACTACTGAAGTAAAAGCACTGCAGTCCCCCCCCCCCCCGCAACCCCCCCTCCCGCAACCCACCCACCCCCGCATCCCCCCCCACACAACCCGTCCCTTGAGAAAAAAACAATAGGCGTTTTCGTTTCTGTATTAAATTTACTGTCCTGCGATTGTGTGCACGTTTGCACCGAAAATAGGAAGTTCAAAGTGTAGTTTTTAGTCTGCCAATCCAATTAATTACTGAAGAGATTAATGTCTTTGCGCATATTCATTCAAATCCAGCCGTGAAGGACTTTACAACATGCAGAAGGGAAGTTTCGATCAGGACCCCGCGCCTCCTTAAATGAGAATATTTTTTTTGTTACCCACTGTGAGTGTAACCGATTCAAGCCACTGTTGTCAATTTATGTACTGCGAGCTGCAGCTGTCACTCACACTGACCTGGCTTTCGCATGATGTTCCCTTTGCAAGACACTACTAAAAATAAATTTACGATAGCTTTGTAAGCTTTCGCCCCGACCCGCCATATCGACGAATCACCTCTTCCGATTTCAGACAGTGCAGGTGTTAAAAAAGAATTAGTTCAAATAAAATTAAATGAAGAAATTATTAATTCAGCATACAGATAAACACCCAGCCAAACAAGTAGATACACGCAATTCGTTCATATATATTACTTATACTGCTGGCAGTCAGATTATACAAAATAATGATGAAATAAACAGCTAATGGACTCAGTCCATTTTGGTGTGTAAAATAATAATGAAATAGTTCACAGCTAATGGACTCAATCCATTTTGGTGTGCAAAATAATAATGAAATAGTTCACGGCTAATGGACTCAATCCATTTTGGTGTGCAAAATAATAATGAAATAGTTCACGGCTAATGGACTCAGTCCATTTTGGTGTGTAAAATAATAATGAAATAGTTCACAGGTAATGGACTCAGTCCATGTTGGTGTGTAAAATAATAATGAAATAGTTCACAGGTAATGGACTCAATCCATTTTGGTGTGCAAAATAATAATGAAATAGTTCACAGCTAATGGACTCAGTTCATTTTGGTGTGCAAAATAATAATGAAATAGTTCACAGCTAATGGACTCAATCCATTTTGGTGTCCACACTGCACATGAACTAATCATATACAACCGATTTATCATACACAGTTCCTTGTGTTATCGTACACAATTTCTTTTGTGATTTTCCACTTCCTAATGATTTGATATTCACATAATTAATTATTCTGCACACAATCACTGTAGTGATAACATAGCTGGAAAAAGAAACCACTGTAGAGAGGTAATTTGAGAATTATAGATATTCATAATCAGATATTATGGAATGAAAGCCCGATTTCCTTCTGCTTCTGGCAGGCTCTTCCAGCTCCTTCTCTCAATTCACAGCAAAACTTTGGATCAGTTCACGACCATCACCCAGGTCAGTATATAGTCCAGCGTCCTCTGCACTGAAGGTCACTGTTCTTGCACCATTTACATTACCCCCTCCCATGGCTGACGTCACACCTTGTCTCAGCCTAGGTTATAGCCACTCTTGCTTCCTGGTCTGTGACATTTAACTAAAAGATGCAGCTTGTCACTTTCTGATAGAAATCAACAGAATGGATTATGAGCGCTGCATACTGCCACTTGATAGATTGTATACTTCCTTCACTTCATCTCTCTCTCTCTCTCTCTCTCTCTCTCTCTCGTAAGCAATCACAAAGACATTATATTTTACAGACTGTGGAGTAAAATATAGTAAAATCGTTATGGTTAATTACACGGGAACATGAACTACAATTTCAGAGAATTTCACCTTCACACATGACTCTACCCAAAAACTAATTCTATTACCATCAAACACACTAACCGCTCTTATCCTTAAAAATGGAACTAACAGAGCCCGTAGCACAAAAAAGGAGTTAGTAGTGGCTTACATCTACTGTAGACCATTTCTGTCTATCGTTCCAATTCCATGCCACCAAAAACTAGATACGTTATTACCAACCAACCAGTTCAACAGTGTCGCTTGAAGGATGGAGTCGGTGATGGCTAAGAATAAATTTTCCTAAAGTTTGAAACTTGGACCATGAGAGCAAAGTAAGAGAGCTTGACACCCATTACAGCAATATTAAGAGTTCTTGACACCCATTACAGAATAGAGTTCTTGACACCAATTACAGCAATATTAAGAGTTCTTGACACCAATTACAGCAATATTAAGAGTTCTTGACACCCATTACAGAATAGAGTTCTTGGCACCAATTACAGCAATATTAAGAGTTACAGCAATATTAAGAGTTCTTGAAACCAATTACAGCAATATTAAGAGTTCTTGACACCAATTACACCAATATTAAGAGTTCTTGACACCAATTACAGCAATATTAAGAGTTCTTGATACCAATTACAGCAATATTAAGACTTCTTGACACACACACACACACACGCACGCACGCACTCACATACACTTGTTCTTGGACAATGACACTTAATAAGGCCTGGATGTGCTGTTAGCTTATCATCTCAACCTAAATTTTAACAATGCACAGGAAAACCTTTCTGGAGCTATTTTATTTTGAAAAATAACATAAAATTAGCATTTTTAATACTCAATAAAATGATCGAATAACTAGTTTTTCTTTTAATAAAATAATATTTTGTCATAATAAATGCGTTTTATATATGTTATTTCACATTTTATTTCAAGCTAGTGTTGTGAAAGAGAGGTATATGTTTGATGTGTAATGGGTTGTGTGTAGATAGGGTAAGGGTAGTAGTAAAAGTAAAAGTAAATAGTTGTCCTGATGAACAACCAACCCCAAACAATGCTTTTATTTATTTTTAAAAAATAATTAATCGTATCAACAGAACAATACTATCATTACTACCACATGACCCAAACGATAATCTCTGTTAAAACCTTAAGTCTTGCTGCATGCGTAATTAGTTGATGACCTAGTGAGGCATGAACCGACTATTTCTAGCATCAAGTCTAAATGAGCACCATTTACCGTGTGACCTTTTTAAGCGTATGAGAGTACTCTCTAAGTGCTACAGCTGTTAAAATCTTGTTTCCTATTTATTCCTTACTAGCTTTTGCCCGCGGCTTCACTCGCGTAATTGTGAGTTTTCAGACTATGTTGCTTGGAGTAATATTATTTTATAGTACGGTTTTTGTTTTTTTAATTTATTATCAAGTAAGAACCTTAATTCAGCAGCCCCCTTCCCCAAATGAAAAGATAGAGAGATGAGAGAATGAAAAAGTTAACAGAGAGATGGGTGGGGGAGGGGTCAGGAAGAAATAGTTGAATGAAAGAAGAAGACGTAAGAAGTGCTAGACTGATAAAAAGGAAAAAAGAGAATGTTATAGTGGGAGAGAGAGAGAGAACATGGGTTCAGAGAAAGACAGATAAAAGAGAAGATTAGAGAGAAGGAGAGAATTACAGAAAGAAAGTGTGGTTTGTCTCATATGAGTAGGCATTGCAAAAATAAGAGGTACCCACACATCATAATACATGAGAATCCCAAATCCAATATTTACTTCAGCCTAAAATCTAATATCCAGAATGAGAAGAGCAAACTGAAAGCATGCTCTTTACTGTTAATGGAAATTTTTTGAGGTTTTAGGGCTACTCATGAGAGGTCTGTGCACATTAGTTTTTGAGGTTTTAGGGCTACTCATGAGAGGTCTGTGCACATTAGTTTTTGAGGTTTTAGGGCTACTCATGAGAGGTCTGTGCACATTAGTTTTTGAGGTTTTAGGGCTACTCATGAGAGGTCTGTGCACATTAGTTTTTGAGGTTTTAGGGCTACTCATGAGAGGTCTGTGCACATTAGTTTTTGAGGTTTTAGGGCTACTCATGAGAGGTCTGTGCACATTAGTTTTTGAGGTTTTAGGGCTACTCGTGAGAGGTCTGTGCACATCAGATTTTCAGGTTTTAGGTTTTCATCACCACCACCACCACCATCACCATCAACATCATCACCACCACCACCACCATCAGCAGCAGCACCATCACCATCACCATCGTCGTCATCATCATCAGCAGCAGCCAGCAGCGTTGTCATCATCAACATCATCATCATCACCACCATTGTCGTCGTCATCATCATCGTCATCATCGTCATCATATCTAGGTTTTATGAAAGCTCTTAAAATGTCTTTATTCTGATGTTGATGTTCATGTGCGTAAGGTTGCCTATGTTGCTTATTAGCTGAGCTCCCTACATTCCACAATTTGCCCTTGAAGTTAGTTAAATCTCTCCACCACACCGCCAACCCAAAGTAAAGATTTTCTGGAAACCCAAAGTACAGGTTTACTGGACTGCTCAATGTACAGGTTTCAAGACTATCTAATAGTCCGATTTACTGGACTACCCAGAGTACAGAAAACTGGTGGACAATCTTTTATGAAAAGGTGAAAAGGTATTGAAAATAACACTAGCAATGAAATTAAAGCAAATTTTTATTTTAAAACAACAACAGCAGCAAAACCCAAAGCTTGCTAACCCTCTTTAAAAGAAATTTGGAGCGGGGGTGGGGGGGGCAGGGGAGAGAGAGAGAAGAGGAGAGAAATGTCACGCAGAAATAGAACAAGAAACACCTGAGGAAAGCTTGCAAAAGTGTACGTGTTAAAACAGAGCATGAGTTCTTTGCATCGCGTGTCCTCAGTTTGAAACAAGTAGGCTTTTAAGCGAATGTCAAGGCCATAATTATAGGAAATAGAAAACAAGCGCTATTACGCTGTCAAGGCCAAAGACTTAAAAACAAACAAAACTTATTATGAAAGAAAATTTATGGCCTTAGCTCCAGTCCCACTTGTAAACCCAGAATTAGTTTATGCGCTTTGAAATCGCTCACCTACCATCCCCGGGGAGTGAAGTTAAGCCACGTGACCACAGACACGCTGTTTATTGACGGTTTCATCTAGTCTTTTGCCAAACAGCAAGAAAAGGCTCACTGGCCCGTGACTTTAATTGACATTATTTTGTCTGCCAACCTTGAGGAAAAGAAGCATCACGTGGTCTGTGACATCATAAAAAGCTGCCAGCAAACTGCTCAATTATTATAAAAGGAGCTGTTGGGAGTCGCCTAAAACCAAAAACAAACAAAATTATGGAATGCCTCAAACAACAACGATAACCACGAAAACTGCGGGAGAACACTAAATTTTACTACAACTGCTAGTTAAATGCAGCCGCCAGAGTGCTGATTTGCTTGATGTCATCGGAGTTGGGCAATGCTTCTTGCTTCATTTAACTCGCGTACCCCTAACAAGCGGCAGGGTGCGAATCAATTCCGATTACTGAAATCTACTGGAAGCAGGCTCACAACAGGGACAAGAGCCGTGCCATTTGTCTATATGGTTGATTTTAGTTTGTTTCTCGTCCGCTTCCAACTTTCTCTGATTTCACAGAAGAGCGCAAACACAGACGGAGAGACGTGTGTTCAGAATGGGAGAGATAAGATACCAAAGATGGAGAGATGTGGAGAGATAAGATGCCAAAGATGGAGAGACGTGGAGAGATAAGATGCCAAAGATGGAGAGACGTGGAGAGATAAGATACCGAAGATGGAGAGATGTCGCTGTTCCAAGTGATAGAAACATAAAAACAAAAGAAAAAGAAAAAATAGAAAAATACCAAGACCTCAGATTAGAAATTCAGAGACTGTGGAATGTAAAAGCAGAAGTGATAGGAGCCTTGGGGAACATAACATCTGAATTGGAAGGCTACCTGAATAAACTCCATGGAAACCACAGACTCGCTCCACTACTCAAAGCAGCGCTCCTCGGAAGTGCCCACATCCTCCGTAAAACCTTGGATCTCCCAGAATCTTGGTAAGATTCCGAGACCTTGGATCACAACCGACAGTCAAAACAGAAGTCGTGGAAATAGGCTGAATAATAATAAGCTATACTTATCAATTCTATATGAATATCATTCTTAAGACTCTTCTTCTAATGTTCATATTCTTAACATATCCATTCATTAAAACTCTTCTTCTAATATTCATAATCTTAATGAACCCATCCATCAAAACTCTTATAATGTTCATAATCTTAATGAACCCATCCATCAAAACTCTTATAATGTTCATAATCTTAATGAACCCATCCATCAAAACTCTTATAATGTTCACAATCTTAATGAACCCATCCATCAAAACTCTTATAATGTTCATAATCTTAATGAACCCATCCATCAAAACTCTTATAATGTTCATAATCTTAATGAACCCATCCATCAAAACTCTTATAATGTTCATAATCTTAATGAACCCACCCATCAAAACTCTTATAATATTCATAATCTTAATGAACTAATCCATCAAAAATGTTCATAATCTGAATGCACCCACTCGTGTTAAGGTTTTATTTTATGGTCATAACGTTAATGTACCCATCCATTAAAACTCATCTAATGTTCATAATCTTAATGTACTCAGTCTGTGGCAGAGTAAATTTGCCTGTCCCTATTTCTAAACTTAATTGTTATATAATTTGTTAAATATCAACATGACACGACCTTCAGGTATTGTGCATAATATTTTTGTAAGTTAAAATAACAACTCAGGCAAAGAATATGTTAGTACTTGCTGATGTAATCTAAACCAGTTCCAAGCAGATGAGTAGTTTTTCTAATAATCTCATACTTGTTCGTAACAATTTCATCCAATATGGATAGACCGAAACTTCCATGTTGAAGAAAGTTCTATATCCTAATCACTTTATTTTGACGTAAATCAAATCTGGTCATAAAGGCGATCGTTAGCTTATGAGGGGATGAGGGGAGGAGCAGGCTTTTGTAACCTTGTATCCACTTCAGACTGCAGTGACTACTGTACTCTACCAGATCATGTTGGTGTGTTTATCCAACCATTGTTGTCGAACTTATCAGTAAACATGTTGCTCTAAGTTGATTCCTCTGAATTCCATTCGAGAGCCAATATGACGGAAATTGAAGTTTGAGTTTGGTCTCAAGATTTCACAAAGACTTTTTGAACATTCCTTATGGTGTGCCTGAGTAGCACACACAAAAGTTGTGGAACTTTCCTCATGATATGGTTTGGTAGCGGATACGAAGTTCTGGACACATTGAAGATTCTGGAACAGTAGTTATAATGTGCCTAAAAGGGGTACATTGGACCGTCATCTAATAAGGAAGAGACATTTTGCAAACTGCATGATTGTGAATATGTGCTATCACAGAAAAGGTTTTGTACATTGACTCTAATTATCTCTCTAAAACTCCACTCTCATTTCTGTGATGAATTATATCTATGAACTTGATTAAATTTAACATATTATATATATGTGTGTGTGTGTGTGTTAAATTTACTGCTGATGTCTATGCTGTGATAAAATGAAATCAAACATTGTTCTGAAGTGATGTAAATTTCAACGCTCTTTTGATGATATTCATATGTTGTATGCTTGACTGTTGATTTAATAAATTTAGTGTTAAATTTATTAATCTTATTGCACATATATTAAAACCTTATGTTGGAGTAATAACGGTGGAGGGGGGTTCGTTAAATATAAATAAAGCTGAATTTTTATTACTTCTTTAGTAAGAAGTTTCCACCTGCAGAAACATCATGCGACAGTCAAACGTCTATCTTATTATTGTGTAAAGAGTTACGACAACCTTATAATCCGCCAAGTTCGAGACGTTGGTCTTGTGGGAGAATTGTAAATAAACATAAACTAAGATTCTCGATCACTTGTAATTAGTTATGTGTTGTTAATTAATAAATAATAATCTTAACGAGTGAAGGGTGCCCAGAGGTGTCACAGTCATTAAAAAATTAACACGTGGTCAGCATTTTCCCTCACTTAATCGTCCTTTCACTTGAAACTAACTGCCATTATAACACAGTCAAACAATATCTTTCACAGCAGCTAGCACAACATCTTTATTTTTCACCTTTAATACCAGTTTTTACTTTTCATGATCTTCTTCAAGTACTTTTCTTTATCTCACCCGGTCCATATCTAAGCGTGCTTTAATTAAGGTAAATCCACATTCACATGCAATATCCCGCCCCCCCCCCTTTATATGTTACTGTATTTATTGATTTCGTGCTTATCATCATGTACTACTTTATGAGTTATTCTATATACTACTATACATTTTGTTGTATGTTTTGCATTTTATATTCTCGTATTTTTATTTAGTAGTGAGAAGTACATAAAGTATTTCTGTGTTAATTGTAATACTATACTTGAAGGCATTGGTTTAAATATGTCCCAAATCCGCTATACTGTCAATATGTCTATGATTCATTTTGTGATCACTTAGCATCGATCTCACTGCTAACAGAACTGAATCGGAAATGCAATGTACCGGGGAAATCAGTGCTGCTACTATACCTTTGCCAATCGGATTGCCTGAGCAAGCCTGCAACTCAAGCAACTATTATGAATAACTTCGTCATCCGATTAAGCCTGAACTGGCTATTTATATATTATTTACTTAGAAAGACGACAAGGCCTTTGATGCCTTATTGAGACTCGCAGTGCCTTGCTTGTTCAGCGAATTTGATGACGACAAACCGTGTATTTGCATCCCGCTGAATTTGCGACAGATGAAAAAGACGGTGATCTGCACATCTCCACCCATCCTGGGAAAAAATATCACAACAACAACAACAGAAAAACGTGAAATATAACTGTTTAGTCTGAAAAACAAGCCAGGGCAAAAAAATCAAAGATCCGTCGTACATTGACGTCAAATGATTGTTGTCACGTGATCACGCAAACACTATCACAGTGCGTCACTGTCCAAGATGGCGGTTCAGCCTGCATTTTCGAAACCAGCAGGCAGAAACTCGGAAATAGTTCGTGGACAGGTGTTTGAAGTCGGACCTAGGTATACGAATCTCCAATATATCGGAGAAGGAGCATATGGCATGGTCGTGTAAGTATAGTGCATTTTTGTTGACGCCATTTTGCAGACAGGTGTTCGTCAATTAGAAGCCAGCACGCTTGCGCCTTGTGTGGCTTGGTTGAACTCTAGAAGCAAATCTCACTTCCTGAGTGGAAATACTCTTGTTTATCTCAGAGACAAGAACGCGTGAAGTTTAGCTGCATGTTCCAATATTTGATTTTAGCATTAGCATTTTATTTAAAACATACTTGTATCGTAATTTTTTTATATCTGTCAGGTGAACATTGATTGAACATTGACATTTGGGTCGATTGGTTTTGTTGCAGACGTAAACCGTTTCACGTTTCCACTGAGATATTCAGGTCATCGAATACGAATACAGCACATCGACAGTTCTTTGCGAGTGTTGTTAATTGTTCGTATTTTCAAAATACAGTTAAAATTTCCACTTTTCTTGAAATATTATTACCTTAATTGCAGTGAAACTGACTAGTTTTAATGAGTAAATCTATATCAAAACCTAGGACTATTTGACAGTGCATGTTATATCTCATACTACTTTTACTAGGAATCTTAGTACAGGTACTTTGTTTAATACAGTGTTCTCCTGAGCAATAGGAAGAGGAAAATAGTTGCATCTCTAAAAAATCTCAGATTAACATAAAGATAGAATCACAGAACAGTGCGTTTTAGATGTACTAAACCGCTGTACAAACTATATTTCTGACCAAAATGTTACTGTACCTACTATTGTTTCAATTGAATTGAATTTATAGTTTACGTCTTAATTTTACTTCATACACTACGTTGGTGATGCAATGAGTCAGTGCCTAGTTATTACATGCTGGCATTGCTGTTACTATCTCCTTTGAGTTGTAACATCTAAAATAATTTTCTCTTGTAAATCTGTTTTGTTTTGCATTTATAAACAGTCTGATTTTTATCTTCTGTTTGATTTTGGTACCTGTGAGTTAAAATTGAGATTCCCCCTAGGTATCAGAGGAGTTTAATGTCACCAATATTGATTTTATGAGTATCCAAGTAGATGTCTGCAAAATATGATATGAGTCTGTAGGACTTTTCTGTTGGATCCAGAAAACACTCTGCTGATAGTGATGAAAGTATTGAAGAACTTCTTATTTTGATAGCTTCTAGTGATGCTACTGCTGATAGCGAGTATAGTATTTATAGTTGTAGATGTACTGTGAAGCGCTAGTAATGCACTTATAAAAAATTACCAAAAGATAAACTTCGGATGTTGTAAAACTTGTATTCATTCTGTACAACAGAACATAATTTAACAAAGATAAAAAGAAGAAAATATTAAAAAAAAAATGTTTTTCTTACTCACTGTTTATGAATATTGATTCTTAAAGAAAATTTATATGGAATGAGGACATAAGGTAACTGATTTAGTGATTATAATTTTATTTAGCTTTTTAAAAGGGGCCTTTGTATTTACACCCATATATACTAATATAGCTACATTAAACATTCTTAAAGTATTAGTCTCTTTGTCTGAATCATGAAGGCATACTTATAATTTATATATTGTGAGGATTTTTTTATAGAGTTGTTTTGTTTTTATAAATAAAATTGATTTATTTAAAAGAAGAAAATCATGACATAGTAATTTCTGTAATACTAACATAGTGTGTTAAAAATTATCATTCTCCATAATGCCATTCAGTAGTCTGCCCTAATACAGTAATAGACATAGTCTTTTGCTGAGTTAGTGAATGAGATACAGTGAACTGTATTAGTAGAATTAACTGATAGTACTAGCAGCTTTGTTAAAATTGTAAATTAAAGAATAATGACAAGAAAGAAAATAATAAAACATTGCTTTAATTAGTTTTGTAGAATTTCTTAAAACACTAATTATCAAATGGTAATATACTTAGTGAATGTTGAAATACCTGACATGGTAATGTACTTAATGAATTTTGAAGCACTGTAAGTGTAAATATAAATAATTGTACATTATTAATATTATAATATCAGAATAGTAAAAACTTTTTAATAGTATTATTAGTAAATAAAATTGTAATGCTGGCTTTAGTATTAATTATTATTGTATTAATATTACATAAACTGAGCAATATGGTAAGATTAGCAGAGAACAGAATAGAATGGGGGAAACTGGTTGTCAGGTCATCAGTGATGCCCCAACTGTCAACACGACTAAGGGATAAATAGAATGATTAATATTACATGTACTTCTTTATCTATTTAAAAAAATTGAAGTAAAATTTAAAATACTACTTTACTATACTAGCTGCTATATAATTGTAATTCAGCTTTTCTAAATTGTACAGATTATCATTATGTTAAAAACTAAATTTATTAAAAAAAAATAATCAAAACATGCATTTATTTACATTATTTTGGAAGTTAAAAATAAGAATGTTTTCTTGCTAAATACATATTTTGAGGGGGAAAGATACCCACCCCCAGAAAACATTTCTAAAATTAAAAAAATTGTATATTGATGACATCTGTACTTAATGGAAAATAATTTATATCTGCAAAATATCTTTTCTGATATATCATTTTTTCCATAGTTCACTAATTACCTGTTCTTTCTTTGTTCAGTAATAATAAATATTGCTAGACAAAATATTTGATTGCCTCTGAGATTTCCAAACTCCTTGTAAATAACATTTTAATAAAATACTATTGAAAACAGTTTCTTAAAGAAACAATTTAATGCAAAAATATGTTGAATAATACTTGTATTACTGTTACTGTGTTAGTAGCAGAAGTTAGTAAAATCATTGGATCATATTTTGGGTACCATAGAAAAAGCCCCATAGTATTAGCAGCAGCTGTAATGATGACTATTATTAGCAATTGCATTGATGTAACTGTAGTGTAAGTGTAAGACTTTGGACATTCTAATTTATTTGGTTATGATTATAAATACAAATTAATCATAAGGCAAATGCAAATACGGATAATGGAAACAAGGAAAGTTAATGAACTATATTCCATTAGTGTTTACTGCTGTCAACAGTTACTATTACTATGTCCAAAAGGATGACTAACATTTTCTGCATTTTATATATTAAAGGATTTCATAATCCATATATCCAAGTCTTGATTAAAATAAAAAACATTTCAGTAACATTTGTCTCATTAAGGTTTATGGATTGGATATTACAGTTGTATCCATAAATTGCATAATGGCATCTTTTTTAGTGCAATTCTATGTAGATTTTTAAATAATTATATTCTGTTGTAAAAATTTGCTTTTTCATTTGGATTTGATCATGTTACATCTTGATTTGGAAATAAAGAATTCACTTATTCAGCAAATATACCCCCATCTCTTCAAAAATATGTTGGTCAGAGTATGTTTAATGACTTTTAATGCTCATATCTAACTTGCATCATCAGTGTCTTGGTATAGTTATAGTAAACTATTTCAGTATTTGTAACTATAGCTTTACTGCAGGATATTCTCTCCTCATTAATGCCGTTAGGCAGTCCATTGCTTTGTAGAAAACGAACAAGGAGCTGTAAGTGATTCATAACTTATTTGACAATTTGTATTTAATCTGTTCCAAAATTTTGGCAGTGATTCATAACTTATTTGACAATTTTTTTTTTATCCATTCCAAATTTTTGGCAGATCTGCAACAGATAATGTGACAAAATCGAAAGTTGCCATTAAGAAAATTTCACCATTTGAGCATCAGACATATTGTCAACGTACATTACGGGAAATTAAGATACTCAACCGGTTAAAACATGAAAATGTAAGTACTCATTGTTGTGTTGATGTTTTATTTTTATATATATATATCAATTTCATTCATTTGATAATTTATACACAGTCATTCCTGGGGGATTCTATAAACACTAAACAGTACTGGATCTCTTTTCCAGAATCTAAAAGACAATTGATAAAAAAGTACCTAGAAAAGTACACTATAACTCATTGTGTCAAACTATAGAAGATATGCAGCATTATAACTAGAAAAACACTGGATAACATGTAAGAAAAGAAGTACACTACACCTTACTGTTGTTAGAACTGTTGAGAATATGCAATATTTTAACTAGGAACTTGTTGGAACTATAGAAGATATGCAATATTTATAACTAGGAACTCTGTTGTTAGAACTATAAAAGATTAGCAGTAATATAACTTTGAACTCAGAACTATAGTCTATATGCAACATTTTAACTAAGAAAATAATAGATGAAAGAGTAACATAAAATAGTAAATTGCTTCTCACTGTTGTTAAACCTGGAAGCTAAGCAGTATTATATAACTAAGAAATCATTGCTGTTGGAACTAAAACAAGTAAAAGATATGCAATATTATAATTAATATAAGTAGAATAACTTAAACGCTAGTTGAAATGCCTTGTAAAGTTGTAGGATTTTGTTAAGTTTGTATATCTGCATGAAAACTGCTTCATATGTAAGTATGTTGAATACACATTTACTGTTTAAAATGAGTATTTGTACACATATATAATAATCATTAAATCCAGCAATAAAGTATTTGTACACATTAAAATAAACATCAGATTTAACAATAACATAACTGTATTTTTGACTACTGGCATTTGAAACATTAACAAGTAACACAGTCAGCCCAGAAGATGTTACATTTTAGAAACTTCTTAGTAAATCACACATTGAATCTTGTGAATCAAAATATTTTAAGCTAAAGATATAATTATCTTCAATTGTCTAGTTCAGATTAACAAGGGGTCATCTCATTACAACATTGAAGAGACATTTTTGCATGTAACTTTGTAAGTCTTGTGATTCATTATTGAATTGTATCAATTTTTAATATCTGAGGCATGTTTTCATCTTATATAAGTTGCACTGCTGAGGTCTAGTCCTGAACTTCTAAAAATCACCTGTGGTTCTGAGCCTTTGACCAATCAGTATATTTTTTTGTTCATAGAAAGGCCACATACAAGGATTGAAACAGGAGCTTGATTAAAATTTTAAAAATAGAATTATTGCTAAGTTATTATAAGCTCTTATCAAAATTTTGGAATGTTTTTACCATAAACGAAATGCAAGAAAGGCCATTTTCACTTAAATCATGTGGAATTTCAAACAAGTAGATGAATCAAGCTGTGTATAAAGACATAGCCACTTGCTTTCAGAAGATTGAAAAATGGAGCCTAATTAAAATATTGAAGCATGTATAAAAATATTGCTAATTTATGTAACATTTCTTTAAGATTTTTGGAATGTTCTCTCAAAATTCTGCAATAAACGAAATGCAATCATGCAGAATTTCAAGGCAGCTAAGTAGGTTGAGCTGGTGTGTACAAGCGTAGCCTTCATCTCAGTGTAACTTAATAGTGGTGCAAAGATACTCACATAAGTTTAATACACATGATACTTGATAATAAAGAAGCAGTGCATGTGGAAAGGTTGGGAGCAGTGATTTGGTGAGGTGGGATGGTAATGATTTGAGTGTGTCTAACTGACCATTTCACACTCTTCCGGAAGCAAGAACATATTCTCATCATGTGATTTACTGCCATGTATGCTATATGTTTATGTTTCTTGTCAGAGTTGTTGGATCATCATATGCATAAATTCTGTTCAAAGTCATATATGTAAAGTCTTATCAAAGTCATATACTATAAACCATTTCAATGCACCATGCATGTGTCTTTTCAGAGCTGTGTACATAAAGTCTCCTGAATGTTGCATTGTGAGACAACATTTAAAACTTCTTCAAATATTTGATATTTTTAATTCATTATGTTATAAACAGAAATCAACAGAAATTAGCTAAGTGGTTGAAGTTATTTCTAAACTCATAAATGCAATGATCATTTGTAATCACATAATGCAATTTAATTTTACAATTTGTAATACTAGTAAGTCAAGTTTACCTGAAGGCAGTACTCACTGGTACTAGGTATTTTGGTATTAGATTAGGGCTGCCCTCAGTTTTGAATGTGAGGGCCACATAGCATTTTCGATGTGGTTCACAATTCATAAACTAAACATAACATTAACAATGAAAATTTGCTTTTGGCAACCGTAGATTTTCTGTTAGAAATGTTGACCTAATTTTCTTAATGAGGCTTTAGCATCTCTGATTATCCAGCACACATCTGAAGAATATTTGGCTTTATCAGTAATTGAGATCTACAGCAATGATGAAAGATATTTGTCTGTTAATCTTTTACTTTTGTTTTAGCTATTTTGATTTATTGACATTTGTGTTGAAAAAGTTCACTCAGGATGTTCTTGCTTCCAAAATAGGTGGATGCTCTTTTACAAAAGTGGGCAGGTGTGAGTAAGTACCTAAGCAAAACTGAACAGTGTTGAGGTCGTACAGTAAGTCACCTCACTTTGACAGTTTCTTAATTTTGTTGTGAAGCATTTCAGAGATGCAAGCCACTCGAACAGATTGCAGTGACATACATCATGCCTCACATCACATGCTCACTTGCTTTTTTCCTTAGCAAAATAAATCAGACTTTATGCTTTAATGCTGATCATGAATTAATGACTGTCCAAAGGACACATACAAAAATTGCATTGATCATATTGGTGAGTGCCACTAGAACTGGCATTCATAAAAAGGTGAAAATGACAATAAGTTAATTTAAAGACAAAAAAGTCCAAATGCCTCACAGGTATCACAGGCGCCTTTTGCAGGCTGCATTTTTTGGACCCTTGAATTAGTCCAAGGACAGGAAACTAAAATATCAAGAATTTTATTACAGCTCAAGTCCTGGGCTCTCTGGGTAAGAGGGCCAGTACAATATTATTAACTTATAACAATTAACATCATAAAATTAATATTAATGTAATAAATGATATTTATGAGTTTTATTATGACCTGTTTACTGTGGTTCACAAATCCCTGGCACTTGGTCAATATGACACCTTCAATTTTTTTTAATAAATTATATTGAAGATAAAAATGTTCAGCATAAACTATATTGCAGATTTAAAAATTCATTAAAAGTCACTCAAAGAATCTATCAAACATCAGACGATCAGTACTTCACAAAAAATACAAGTGTCTAATTTCTAAATATATTAGTTATTTGTGGAGGGAGCGAAATGTTTGTTTCAAATTCTTGGCTGTCTTTATTATTTCAATGATTATCTTTTATATATGCTTGTGACATACCAGATTCCTGAAGGTAAATGTTTCTATTTAATTACATTCAACCCTGAGCTAACTTAACATATTTCAGATTAAAAGTAAATTTACTTAACTTAGAATTAGATTTTAGAAAGTTTCTGTAAAACCTATGCTTGATCTGTCTATTCCAATAAAAAGAATATTTGTATTTTTAAAAATATTGTTTTGCTGCATGCAGATTGCAATGTTATTGCTAAGGATTGTCTTCAACCAGGCCCTTCACAGCACACACATGCAATAATGCAGGCAGATGTGTATACAGCATACTCATAAACATTCACCATGCACACACTCTCTCTCTCTCTCTCTCTCTCTCTCTCTCACACACACACACACACACACACACACACACACACACACACACATTGTACATTGAGATTTTGGTTTATTGTTGGTATCTGTGGTAATCCAGTTAATGAGAATTTAAATAAAAATCAATTCTATTTTCATTACACTCAACTTGATATTTTAAAAATAATTCTTTATCCTTAATTTTTTTGAGTCATTTTTGTAACAAGAAGTATGAGACAGTATTGTGGAGGTGGGGTGGAAAAAACAAACAGTATATTGTTTGTCTGTCAACTGTAAGATTAGCACAAAAAAGAGTACAGTGTATCATAGCTCTTTTTGCTGTACCATCCAGTTACCAGTTTGAAATTTGAAGCTGCTAGTAAACTAGGCATACACATAACATTTGCAATGATAATTACTGAGTGGCATTTTCTCATACATTCATAAGCAAAGGGGCATTTATATATAATAATATATATATAGTAAGTGATTTTCCAGTTTAGTGCAGGTCAGATATTTTAAAACTTTTGCTGGCATGGTACAAGTAATGCTGAATAACATTTAGGATTGATTGTATATAACCTTTTCATTAGAGTTCTCTTTTTCTCTAAATTAGAAGCTACTCGTAGAATTTCTTATAACTCTAATGAATGTAAGATTGAGAGCTTCAAGGTGTAATCTCAAAGACTTAAATATCAACAAAATTATATTTTAAAAATGATTGGATTATAGTATTGTACTGAGTTTAGTGCAACATTTAATTTAAATTATTTCTTTGTATTTTTTATAAATTATACAGTGAACCGCCACTTCACAATAGCAGGGATTATGGGAATTGTATATCAGTGACATACAAAATTACTTCCAGTAGCACGGAACAGGGTGTTAGGCTGGGGATCCTCTGTAGTTTGTACCAAATGCTGAAATGAAATTCTTAATCTGTAGGTTTTGTTTGTTTGTTTTTAAAAAAAAAATAATTGTTTCAATTGAATCTGAATTTTAAACAATAATATTAAATAGTTACTAAAAATATGGATATGCATATTATTTGATCATGTGTGAGTTACATAGCTGTTTTTGAAAATACTTAACATCAATTCACATTTGGTACTGGCAGTAAAATTGTACTGGAATAATATCCAGTTTATCAGGTATATAAAATATTCTCATTGTGGTATCTTATTCTTAGTGTTTCATCGAAATAAATTTAGAAGCATTTTATTTTAGTTGTGCTGCAGAGAGGACTTATCCTTACAAGATATTAAGGAAGTGAGATATTTTATGTTTATCTGCCTGCCCTAGTCACATACACTTTTACAATTTAACAGTGCATATATAAACATGCACACAAACACACACAGAAAAATTGTTTTCCATTCCCCCACCACATCTCTAAGGTCTTGAAATGTGCAGAATGTGTATGGTCACAGACACACACATTAGTAAAACTATATATGTTTGATTACACATGCTAATGTACCCTGCTTTAGGATCCTGGTCAGGATATATTTACAGATTTCGTCTTAAATCTTTATTTAAAGAAGAAGTCTCTTCTGATAATTAGTTCTAGGAATTTCTGTAAATTTATTTTTGATAAATTATCCTTTTCTTCTAACTCTTAAGTGCCACGTCTTTTCATGAATTATTTATATTGAGTCAAGTGAATACAGTGTATTTGAAAATTAATAAGAAATATTCTTTTAAATATTATTAAATATCGTTTTTAATATACTACAGTGAAATCACATCTTTTGCATATTTAATTTATAATAATTCAACTATAATATGCATTTGGTGGATAAACATTAAACACATTTTTCAGAATAATTAAAAAAATAATTTTCTTGTTGCAATTCTGCTTGTTGTCCAGAGTGAACAACATTAGCGTCTCACATGCTGAGTCAAGAGTGTGATTCTAGTACAGTATATAATTATAAAGAAATATACATATTTCTTTGCATTTAATTTCTGAATACAATTCCTCTATTGAATGAAGCTTCAAAATTATGCATAATATTTGTGACAGTTTGATACTGTACCTAGAAATATTTTAGCATTTCAAGAGACATCAGTGACAATTGTCAATCACCATAAATTTTGAAGAAAACACAGCCAGCAGTCTCCAGTGAACTTCTCAAGCTGAACCAGAGTCATCCCACAGAGTCATTCTGTGTGACTGGATATATGTTCCAAGCCTGGCCCATCATCTCTTGATCAGCATCCAGCCCTAGAGATGTCCCAGCAATGTTGTCATTAACAAGAAAGATTAATTTGTCCTCTTCATTGTTTCATTCTACATTACAATCATCAAGGTGCTGCACTCATCATTGTAATGTTGACTATTTGTCATCTTTTCCTTAATGCACTGGCATCACAACATAAGATGTGATTTCACTGTATTGGAATTGATATTTAAGATTTATTGGATTTGAATGTACTTGATCTTAAGCTAATACATTATTGCCAAGTATAATTGTTAAGAGTGTGTTGCAATTGCACTCTTATGCTTGCCTAATAAATACATTTTAAAAAATTAATAATTATTTTTGTAAAATAATGAAAGAATGTGATTGTAAAACTAATAAATATTTAAATTGAAAACTAAATTTGTGTTTGTGTGTGTGTGTGTGTGTGTGTGTAATTTGTGATTATCTGCTGCATCTCACAACTTTAGGAAATATCATGCTGACAGAATGCCTCTCTCCTTACACCATTATTCTAATTTCACTGAGATGGCTGTGAGTTGATTTAACAGGATTGTTCCAAGTGTTTGAGCAGTGTCTTTTTAATTGTAATAGTCTATACCCATTAGCACACCAGTTATTTCCATGTATCCATTGTGCAATATGCTTCTGGACATTTGTCCGCATCCTTGCAGATTAAAGCTAGCTATTATAATATGAACTAAGCTGTGACTCAACAGTCCTTAATGAGATGGAGTCACTCAATAATGAGATGGAGCTGGAAATGCATACAAAACAGGCAGGCAGGAACGAACATTGATCCACACTAGCATCCAGAGCATTTTCGTGACAAATCTACAGGCTCTGTTAAAATCTCAACATTTGTCTGCTGTACTGCTGCCTGAAGAAGGCAGGAAGGACAAAAATAGCAGCAGCAGAGAGAAAGAGCATAATGATTTGTTGTGGTGGGGTGGCCTGGTAGTGGTGGAAAGAGAGTGCTGGCTGCATATATATGTACTAATATTGTGACAATACTGGTCACTTTTTCTTTGTAAACATATTGATATTTGCAATGGGTGAATGCACACTAATCTCCATTTAGCTTTATCACTTCTTTTTTGCAAATGTATATGTGTTTATGCATATAGTGGATACTAGTAAAATATAGTTGAAAGTGTTTGTGCAGCATGTAGTCTTCTTCATCTTACCAGTTATTGGTGAGATACTTTTTTGTTATTGATATAAATCATATATTGAGTAAAGATACTTTTGAACTATATGACACAAGTTGAACAATAAAAAACCTTTATCATTTTATTTTCTGGTGAAATTTATCAGCAAATGAAATCAACCTCTATTTAATTTAAATATTCTGTTTTGTTTTCCTATAGTTTATACATTTAGGCTGTGTAGCTTGACTGTCCAGTACATGCTTATTTTATTTGCTTTCATATTGTAAGCATTGTCTCTATTATATTCTTGCTTTTATTTTGCCAACATATCTGTGATATCTTATTTATATTATCATGACTATGGAACCTTTTTAGAAGCCCATTTTTTAAGAATTAATTAACAGTATGACCCTTCAAACTCAAGGAGTGAGCCTTTGAACTTTTGATTGTGAAGCTTACTTTAGCTAAATTCCAGTTTGGCATAGTGTGGAAACAATAAACCAGGTGTGGTACTGGCTATTTGTTCTTGATGTTTCTTAGTTCGATGGCATGTACAATGTATTCTACCTGTTATAAGGACACATTATCAAATCAAGAACTGGAATATTAAGATTTCATTGCTGTGTTGAGTTCACTGTACAATGATCTAGATTCTAGAACAGTAAGACTTCATTGGTACGTTGAATGGGTAGAGCACACTTTATAGGGCACATTAATAAAAATTTATAACATTAAAATTTTGTTGCTATATTTAATGGGTAGAGTATATTTTACAGGGCACAATAATAAAATTTATAACATTTAAACTTCATTACTATATTTAATGGGTAGATTATATTGTACAGAGCACATTATTAAAAATTTATAACATAAAATTTCATTGCTAAATTTAATGGGTGGAGTACATTTAGGGCATATTAATAACACTTTACAGCATTTAAACTTCGTCACTATATTTAATGGGTAGAGTATATTTATTATTTTACAGGGCACATTAATAATAATTTATAACTTCATTGTTATATTTAATGGATTGAATACATTGTAGAGAGCACACAGTCATCATCTAGAACAATCATGACTTGATGTTCATTTTTGAGTGCTTAATGAATAGAATATAGTGTTTGGGCATGTTAATCAAGATCTAGAACAATAAGACAATAATCAAGATCTAGAACAATGACTTGATGTTCATTTTTCAGTGCTTAATGAATAGAGTATAGTGTGTGGGCATGTTAATCAAGATCTAGAACAATGACTTCAAAATGTTCATTTTTTAGTGCTTAATGAATAGAGTATAGTGTGTGGGCATGTTAATCAGGATCTAGAACAATAAAATAATATTAACTTTTTAGTGTCTAATGAGGAGAGTAGAGTGTTTAGGGAACATTAATGAAAATCTACATGCTTCTCCTTTAGCTGAGAAGCATGTGAAGTATATATAGTCGGCTTGCATTTAGGGGCCATTTTGTAACACAAAAATATATGTATGAATCTTTCAATACAATATGCTAGAATGACACTGATTTTGGTGAGATATTGACACTATGGCAGCTACCCCAGAAATAGATACTGACAGGAAAAAGCAGATTCACACTTTAACTGCTCACTCCTACATTTTTTCTTCCCCCTTGCTTAGTGCATATAGCTAATTTTGCAAAAGTTGAATGCACATAAGATGCAATGCAACTGTAATTTAAATTTGTTCTTGAACTGCTGTTACAGAATCATTATCAGAACGGTTACCACCATTGTTATTAATAATTAGAGCCAAATTTATTACTACTAATTAGTCTAGCTACCACAATTATTATTACTACTGTAATACCATTAATTTCTGTTTTATTTTTACTTAATTTAGGGTTATTGAAATAGTTTAATTTTATCCTTTCTCTTATTTCTTTCTCTTCACTATCGTCTTTCCTTTCCTCTTTCTCCCCTCTCCCCCACTTTATTTTTTCTCTTTTTTATTCCTTTTCTTGGTAATCTTTGTAAAGCTGTTGTTCATACAGAACTTGAATACAGTAGAACTATTTTATTTCTAAGTTCTGCAGTTTCATCTGTTTTAAAGATTATTTAATAAAATTCCCTGTATGTGGGCCAAAAACTGCAAAATTTATGATTATATGTTCTGTCATCTTTGTTGCAGATTATTGATATACGAGATATTCTTAGAGCTGCCTCCCAAGCAGAAATGAAAGATGTGTATCCTTTGCAAGAGAAAGATAATTAAATAATATGTTAAGTCTAGCAACGAGTTAGTACTGCCACTTAATGTTTTTGTTTGATTGTTATTTTGGATTTAAAAAAAAATAATTGTGGAGGGGTTGGAGTTGGGTGAGGGACTACTTTTTCTTGTAGAGAGCAACAACAAAAAAAAGACTTATTTGTTAATCGAACTGTCACTGGTTTACCTGGGTAATTAAATTATAAATGGGTACCCAATTAGTGATCATTTCTAAAAGTTACATCCAGACAGCCATTGCACATGCATCACCATATCACTAGTTATTTATGTCTCCATTGGTGTAGCATGCTGGGGACTCTCGGGGTGGGGATTCAGAGCAGGCAGTAGCTCAGAGATATTATTAGCAATTCATCATGTCATTGTTGTGTTCTCACAGAATAGGCAATTTTCTTGTATTCACCGATATAAATATTTTGCAATCAAATAACTTTGTATTTTGGATTGAAACAGTAATATTTTATAGATACAATGTCGTCTAAATGGAATCACACAAAGCATTTGAATAGACCTCCTAACATACTGTGTTTGGTAACATTTTGTTTTAGTAATGGTGGAAACACCATTGCTCTGAAGTCATATAATCTGTTCATAAGCTGGATACTAATATGTTAAGCATCACAACTTAACAAGTATCGAAAACATTTTGGTTCACACAAAATCCAGACTTACTAAAGCATGAATTAGTGTATTGAATCATTTATGGTATATGATGATAGATCTATCATTACCATTATGGATTTCTAGATTTAATACAAATTCTGAAACTGGAATTTATAATCAAGTTGCATGCCACTGTAACAATGAAGAAGAAAGAATTTTTTTAATTTCAGCTGGATCATCAAAGTTTATTTTGTGCATATACAGCTGGCAATGATTAATAACTTTTACAATCCACAGTCTCATTTTAATGGATGTACATGATCACATAGATTATATTATTTGTCATTTAAACAGTATGTACTCTACAGTACTGGTTTTACCCTAGAAATGAGACCGGTACTCTGGTACTATTTTCAGAAATTTTACTGTTAATGGGGAATATGTGAGTAGCAAAGTTTGATAGTGAATATGAGATAGTGATTATAGCAAATATAGTTTTAGGGTAGAATTGTTGAAATGCAATATACATAGCATAATTAGATAAGATCTGGGTTACAGATGAAATCAATTCTTAAATATGTGAATAACATAATGTTGCATGTGAGTCAGAATTTGTATGTAATTGTAAATGGCTGTATGCTGGCCCAGTAGAGAATGAGAAAGCATGAAGTGACTTTAAATAGTGTCCAATCCCTTTGCTTCAGTCATGCCAAGTGGTATACTATAAGGCAGCATTCTACTCCTGTTAATCCAGTACAAAAGTAGTTTGCCTCTTTTTGTAAGTATCAAATAGGTATGGTAAGTTGCAGTTTTTACAAAAAGAAGTGGGTATTATGAACTTGCTTTTAACTCGAGACTGCAGTAACCAGGAATTTATCTATAGATTTTTCAAGGAGCATTTTAGCACTTGAATTAATCTCCACACTATTTAGAAATCATCATGTTGACCTATATAATGTTTATCTTAAAAGGTCTTGCACGCGCAATTTTTGTATTCCTAAGATGGAAATTCAGGTCTTCTGAAATGACTTCTTTGAATATTCTGCATGTGCACTTTTTAAATTAAATAATTTTCACACAAATTGTAGTTATGTTGTTTTTTTTTTTTTAAAGTCGTATAATTTTATTTATAATTATATCTGTAATTCTGTTAAAATACTGTTAATACTTATAAATTGCTAATTGCGTACCAGTCTTTCAGATCATCACAAGCTTCCTGTCATTGGGAGGAACCACATTTAGAAAAATAGTTTTCCTTAATTGAGGCAGTTACATTGTGCAATGCCTGATGGAGACTGACATGTACAAACTTCTCAAGACTCAACAGCTTAGCAATGACCACGTGTGCTACTTCCTGTACCAGATTCTTCGTGGCCTCAAGTACATTCATTCTGCCAATGTGCTGCACCGTGACCTTAAACCCTCCAATCTTCTTTTGAATACCACTTGTGATCTCAAGGCATGTGAAAACAGAACCTTTGAAAATTGTTACATAAAGCAAAAACTTATCTTCCAAAATATCTATCATATTACTAAACCAGAATCATATTTGGTTGCACAGATTTTCTAAATTAAGTTTTGCAGAAATAAGCAAATAGATCAGAGTTTCTCAACCAGGGTCTGCAGAACTCTAGGGTTCTCTTAGATGCTGCTAGGGGTTCCCTGAGAGATTGTGATTAGAAAAAAATAAATATTCAATAGATACAGTAATTTTTTATGTAATTTTTTATTCCCTGAGATCTGAAAATTATTTCAAAAGTTCCTCCAGTGTAAAAAGGTTGAGAAAGCTGATCTAAAATGTCATTCTCAATTGTACATGTCATATTGGATTCATTACACATATTATTTATTCATTAGGGTACTCATCTTTAATAATGCAATGATGTTCTTAGATCACAAAGAACTGATACTTGTTTCTTCACTACACACATTCATTATATATAGTACATATATACAGCATACGTGTGCAACACGTACTTGCATGCATGCTAACCGTTGTTGACTGTGAATGCATTTATAGTAAGGCACACAAATTGCTTTTGAAGTTCCCTGAATCCATCTACTAGCCACAGAATATCTGTCTCAGTGTATGATCTCAGTGATATGCTTATTTCTGCTAGGACTTTGAGTTTACACTCATCATCTGATACTTCCATTTTTAGCACTTTCTGAGAAAAGGGTATGTTTCTTTGTTTTCTTACAATGTTCCACCTACCTGAAATGAAATCTATCTTAGTTATCGAAAGACAGTCGTCTCATCATTATATATTAATATTTATAGTGTACTTTAAAAACAATCACATACATACACACCAACACAAACACACACACATTTCCAAACGTAAATTAATTCTTCATAGTTTATATTATATTTGTCTTAGCTATCACCACTCAACCAGTTTCATGTGCATTTTGTTATCCCTTCTTTTTAATTATTATTATTATTTTTACTTTTTTCACCGCCTTTCTTGGGGTTCTTGATGAAGGGGAATTGTGATGTCATGGGTCCAGATCAGCATATCCCAATTAATTTGTGTGTGTGTGTGTATTTATTGCTTATTATGATCAATTTAGCAACTTCATTGCTATGCTTATTCAGATTTAATGACAAGTAATATCGTCAAATTTTTCCTCCTGTTAATTTATTGTACAACTGTACTTGTAACAAAATCATAAGACATTTTGTTTATTGCATTCCACCCATAAGGAATGTTTAGAACATTTAGAAACTTTTTTGTTTCCCTGTTGTAACTGTAGATAAATGATATCTGCCAGATATTTACCATAGTCCTGCTATATAATGCTGATGTTTAGGGCATTTTTAATGGTGATATGTGTTAAGACAGTAGGACAAAGAGTTATAAAAACACTCTATAATGCAAAACTTTAAATGGGTTCTTATTTAAAAAAAATATATATATGCCAATGTACTCTGTTAGAGAATTTTTGTGTGCTTCTGCAGACTGTAATTGTTTTCTGGATTCTTTTAGTTTCAAAGGTATTTCTGTGGATTTTGAATGTGTGTTGTTTATACATGATCAGCACTTCATTATCACCATTACTTATAGTGTTGGAAATATTACAGATTTGTGATTTTGGACTAGCACGGATTGCTGATCCAGATCATGACCACACTGGATTTTTGACGGAGTATGTGGCCACACGTTGGTACAGAGCACCAGAGATTATGCTGAACTCAAAAGGCTACACTAAGTCCAGTATCCTTTGGCTACCAGCATTGAGATTCTTCTTCTACAATCATTTAGTTGAGGATTTTCTAAAAGTAAAAGTGTTTATCCATGTATCTATACTTTCCTTTTCATTCATAGTGCTCATAGTCTGAAATTAAATTAAATTGAAATGTCTTTTAGATCCATAAATTGACCCTTTTAATGTGCAGAATTATTATATGCATATTATTCTGATAACAAACTGCATGATACTTATATTAGCATTATATGTTTAAAATGGTGGTAAATCTAACACTATTTTTCATCACATCATTCTAAATTAATATGATCCCGATAGTTTGGATAAGGATGATGCATATATTAGTATTATATGTTTAAATTGGTGGTAAATCTAACACAATTTATCATCACACCATTCTAGACCATACATGAAATCAGAATTAATGTGATTCCAATAGTTTGCATCAAGTAAGGATGATGCTTTGTGTTCCCTTTTTTTGCTAGTATTGGTTATTTTCGAAAATTATGTATGATTCATATTGAGACGTGTAAAGATTCCTTGACCTGATTACGTTGATGTATGGTCTGTGGGCTGCATTCTGGCTGAGATGTTGGGTAATCGACCACTTTTCCCAGGCAAACACTGTATCCTTTCTTTGAATGATTTTGAAACTGTTGATTTTACTGAAAGTGCTTTCATTTCATTTTCAAAATCTTTTGAGTGAATGTATGCTGTGCATGTATTGGTAGAATGCCAGTAATTTATTTTTAGATGTAAGAATTATTAGATAAAATTTATACTATCAACTGTTCCTATCGCTTTTTTCTAAATGTACTTCAGAATGCTTATTTATTAATGACTAGATGTTTTCCTTCATTTGCATAAATGTCGGTTTTCAGAATGTTGCTTAAAATAAAATTATTTTATAGTATATTTGTTAGGTTCAGCAGAATATAGATTGTTAACAATAAATTTTTGTTAATTTACAGAGGTTGATCTAAGTATTTCTTTATTTACAACATTGTGAATCTTGTTATCTGGGGCACAAATGAAGAAATTGCAAGATTTGACTCTGGAGCTTGTGACGTACAGCTGCCTGTGTGAGAAGTCTGAGACCAAATTAAGATCTGATCTCTTTCAGGGAGGCATTGAAAAAATAAAAGCTAACTTCACAGTTTAATGCAACTCACCAAAAATAAAATATTTACTACAGCCTAAAATCTAATACCCAGAATGAGAATTGTAATCTGAGTGAAACATGAATTGTCCACTGTGTACGGAGATCATAGTAATGTATTATCCAAGGCCTGTGCACAGTCAATGTATTTTTTAGAAACCTCTCCTTTTCCCTGCCTTGATAATAGCTTAAGAGATCAATAGAATTTTGACTGATTGATTGCAAAGAAATAGGAAATAAACTGAAGGTAGTCCAATGATTTGGCTTCAGCTCACTTAAAACAACAATCATTGGTTTATGCCTCAAGAGAATTAATTTAGCTTTGGAATCAACCATGGGTAGTTAATGCAGGTTTTGTTTTGATTTCTGTCCTTGACTCCTTACTAGACTTGGATCAGCTGAATCATATTCTGGGTGTGCTGGGTTCGCCTAGTCAAGAAGATTTGATGTGTATCATCAATGATAAGGTGTGTGATTTGATGTGGTTTATGGACAGTAGTTTGTGTATTAGTTTGTCTTTGCTTGAATAATCATTTGTTGCATATTATATGCTGCTCTAATAAATCCTGACAAATTATTAATTATTTTTTGAAATATTTATAAGGGACCTTCACAACAACTGTAACCTGAACATGACTCCATTGACTACAAATACATATTTACCTTACGAATAATTATAATATTAATTATAAAGAACATGTTAAGAACACAGGTAACAAGGGTTGGATAGGACACATGAATGTTGCATAAACAATATTTACTTAAGATTTTTAAAAATAGTTTTCCTTCATCTTTAAACAGAAATAAATTGAAGTATTTAACAGTAATACACACATTAATATCAGCCATCTTTCACAATGCTGATTTGTAGCTTGGGCATTTATATATATGTCAAGTCAAAGAAAAGTTTGCAAGACTGATAACTTCTCATAATATACCAACACACACTTAGGCTCTCTGTAATGCATAATTAATCTTTGCAGTTGAACATAGCTTTCCTCACAGTCTGCCATTATCTTTTCTTAGAAGTTATGCATGTGTCTTTTGCTGAAGAAGATATTGGAAGACGCCTAAAGATCAATAGGTTCAACCCAGGGCAACCTCCAATGAAAAAAGAGATAATAGCTTGAGTTGATTGTCAGTTTCGTGAATAAATCACAGTAGTAATCAGCTCATGGTAAAAACTACTTCTGTTATTATTCATGACCTTTAGAGACTGTTCAGTTCCTCCCTTGTTAATTACGAGAACTATTTGTAAAATGTCTTCAATGATTGAAACAGTTTACTTCTTTAAAACTGATTCATATACAGCATATATTCTTTGTATTGTTTCCTCATTATGGTTGTGACGCTAGAAGAACAGTAAAGTTTGCACTCCCAAATAGTTATAAATCTCTCAGTCAGGAATAAATCATTGAGTGGTATATACTCAGGCGCAATTTCCATGTTTAATATATTAATTTATCAGATTCCATTCTGTTATTTAGCCATTTCACTTCCAAGTTTGACAATATTTCAAAGACGACTAGTTTCTCGATTCATCTCCCAGCATTCATACAAGTGTGATGCACTGGTTTCTCGCTACATACCCAGGTATTCATGTGTATGACACCCTAGTTTCTCTCTGTATCTTTAAACATTCAGTCATATTTAATACACTAGTTTCTTCCTACATACCCAGATATTCATAAGTATGACACCCTAGTTTTTACCTATATCTTCAAACATTCAGTCATGTGTGATATGCTAGCCTTTTTTTTTACTTTCCATCTATTTATCTATCTATATATCTATCTATCTATCATGCCTTAGTCTTGTTGACCATTGGGGCACCACTGATGACCTGGCAACCAGTTTCCTCCGTTCCATTCTGTTCTCTGCTAATTTTACTGTATTGCTCAGTTTCAGTACTGTTTTTATACTTTATCTCCAGCAATCTGTCGTCATGTAGCTTCTTAGTACATCTTTAGGCAATCAGCCATGTAATACATTAGTTTCTTCCTACAGCTACAGGCATTTCATCAAGTGATAACACTAGTTTTTTGGCTTCATCTACAGGATTTTGTCATGAGAACTGCTAGTTTTTTGGCTTCATCTACAGGATTTGGTCATGATAACACTAGTTTTTTGGCTTCATCTACAGGATTTGGTCATGAGAACTGCTAGTTTCTTGCTTCTTCTCCAAACTATCAGTCATTATTTAATGCACTAGTCTTTTTTGCTACATTTTCTGGCATTCAGTCATGTGAGCTGGCAGTTTCTCACTACATTGATTATAAGCATTATTATATGACACAGCAATTTCTCACTACACTCCAAGCATTGATTATTTGACAGCAGTTTCTCAATGCATCTCCAAGCATTGATTGTATGATTCAACAATTTCTCACTACATCTCTAAGGATTTAATTTCTCATTGTTTAATAGGCTTCATGATATGAAACTGTCATACTTCTGACCCTCTACCTAATTTCCATATACTAATTGAATACGGGTTCACCATTTTTGGTAAAGACGGATTTACCTGTGCTAACTTTTAAAATTTCGTTCTGCAGACAATACCTGTATTCATTAGCACTACTGCTAGAACTATCACTGTCAATTTCTACTAAATGAAGTTCTTCACTATCACTATCTATAATCATTGCAAGGGCTTCTACTACAACATAATGATCTTTCTTACGATACACCATCGCCATATTTAGCCTTGTAAGCATACACTGTACTTCCGTGCCAAAACATTCAGACACATCAAGGTCTTTGGAAGAGTTCATTTCTAGAGTAAGTCAGCATATATCACTGTTGTGGTATCTCAGGATATAACTTTATATGCTCATCCTGCTATTGCGGGCAACGGGGATTACAATTTTCTGGTTATCCCGCTATAGCGGGATCTCAGGTTCAAAGAGTTAAGGCCCCTCAACTCTTTGTTTTTATTAATCACTTCTTATTTCAACTCCTGTTATTCAAATGTTAGCTAGAATTGTATAAATCTTTTCTCTTAATACATCAGGTAATTATTGAAAGTGTTTTTAAAGATGAAATTATCTTTGTCATTTCATCACCCCTCCTCCCCCACCTTCTCCTCTGCATTCTTCTTCTTCACATCTTTCTTTTTCTCAAATGGATTTTTCTCAAACAGATGTCAAAATAATTATGAGGAAATGCATTGTTTATCTCTCTAGGCACGAGGATACATTCAGTCATTGCCAATTAAGTCAAAGGTTCCTTGGAAACGGATGTACCAGAAAGCTGATCAGAAAGGTATGTTGTTATAATAAGGGTAGCTTTTGCTATTTGCTTTATTCACTAGTGATTTCTACTTCTTCTTTTAAAATCCTAATCTATACAATATTATAATTTAATACCTCCAAAAAAGAATAACTAAACATAAAGGCATTACTTCACTGAATTGTGATATATTTTCCAATATCTTCTATAGTGTCCTTGCATTACAGCATACATATTACTTAACTCATAAATATAAATATGGGCTGAAGAATATATATTTTACATATGTGGGAAAATAATTATTGGAATTGCCAGTAGAAAATGAAAAAGAATATATGCTTATATAGGCAAATTTTACCAGTAAACAATTTACTTTAATCTTTTACAGATAGGCATTTCAAGTTTAAAACTAGTTTAAACACTGTTATTCTTTAGTTAGGAAAGAAAAGGTTATTAAAACTAGTTTAAACACTGTTATTCTTTAGTTAGGAAAGAAAAGGTTATTAAAACTAATTTAAACACTGTTATTCTTTAGTTGGGAAAGAAAAGATTATTAAAACTAATTTAAACACTGTTATTCTATAGTTAAAAAAAAAGTTTATTAAAACTAGTTTAAACACTGTTATTCTTGATTTTAGGAAAGATAAGGTTATTTTTGCACAGATTACTCTAAACATCTAATAGATACAGAAGACGGCGAGTGTTGTCTCTTTTGAGTATTGAACAATAACTTCTAACTCTTTGAAAACTTTCTGTATCATGAATGCTCCTCTGGCTCTTATCACTTTTAATAATTTCACTGTGTAAGGAATGTAAATGGGGGATGGTGGGGAATCTTAACAATAACGTACAAAATGAAGAAGAAAGTGGAACTGTGGCTGCCATATGACTATTCTCAAAAACAAGCGCTTACCTTATAAAGTGCACTGTACAAAAAGCATGTCTTTGTCACAGGAAATGAGGGACCGAAATTATATTTTATTTCATTTTAAAAAACCGCTAACAAAACTAATTGAAGTAATCCGAGTTTTGTTATTTTTCGTATGTAGCATGTAACTTCCAGTAACGGTCACCTAAGATCTCTTTAGTAGACAGACGTTCGTGACGCAGTGTGTGTTAATTATCATATTGAATATATATATTAGTTTGTGAAAGATATGTATATTAAATGATTGGGACAACTGCGCACTTCGAGTCACGTGTTGTTGACAAGAGAAGTGGCCAGTGCGCAATTAGAATTCGCTACAGAAAAGCGTGCATCGCAATTACCACTATATATCCAAGGCAAAAATCATGTCACGGGACATAGCTTCTGGAAGTTTTGGAAACCTTCAGTGAAGGCTATATAAGGGGCAAAATGAAGACTTTACTCTCAATGTTGAAAACGTCGATTCGTCTGAAGCCAGTCTAACTTCACGTATGAATTATCTCATGTACAGAGATTTCATAAAGGAAAGCTGCAAAGATCTCTTTCCTTCCGTTTTCCATCCGTCTGATGCCATATATTGAGTAACGAGGCAAAATTACTCAGTATAATTGTTGGCAAAGTGGAAAGTTCGCTGTCAAAGAAAACCCAATGCACGCGACGCTGGTTGTATGCAGTTAACGACACGAGGGACCAACTTGTTCTTCCCCCTGTCTGAGTTCGTTTTGGCAGTCTATCCCGCAAATTGAGGGGCTAGCGCCGGAGATACATATCCGGATTTCTACACTCAATGTAATGCGACGACACATCCCACTGGACGACTCCACCCGATAATGCTAAACGTCGTTGGGGTGTCCGTATCCACGACAACCAGAAACAGCGACAATTATTGAGACTGACAACAGTCAGTTAAATTTCAGATTTCTCCCCAGTGATAATCTGAAAGTGGTGCCTAGATTCTGCAGAATCTTCACCTGTAATGCACGCCTCAATTGCGTGTGATCTTCACTTCGAAGTGCCGCTTATAAGTGACGTGTGAGCTTACGTCGTCTCCTTGGAACTCTGACATTAATAGTGAGTAATCATTAGCACGGCTAACGCGCACATACTTAATTCAGGACTCTTAAGAAAATGAACACTATTATATCGTTTGCAAAATAAGAACTCTAATGTTAAAAGTAATGCTTATTTTACATGTGAATTATTGTTAAAGCGGCCCCATTTGCCGCATAAGAATTGTGTAATTAATCTTTATTTTATATTTTGAATTTCATCATTTTCATCTCCCCTTATTTCCCACAGAGTGTATGACATTGGAAAGTTGAATGAATGATTAATCACTGTGCGAAAGAGTAGTGCCCCCTTTTTTAAATCGGGAATAAATAACCTGATTTAAACATCTTTCAACTCTCTTGTTATTCATAGTTTTTGAGAGGGACGAAAGAATTTGTACTATTGTTTTGCACCGTTCGTCTGTTCGTCCATTTATTCACATTTATGATACACACTCACAACACACACCGCCAATAAAACGTTCCTTGGCATGACATTAATAAATTGGGCCCCACCCAAACATCAATGGAGTATGTCATGTGTGTCTATGTAACAACTTGACGCGACGTAGTACTGGCATACGTCACCGGGCTTTTCTTGGAGGTGCACCGGAGCAGGCCAAAATTAGACTTCACCCCTTTGCATCTCTAACTTCAGCTCGAGGTCGGCTTGTAACGAGCCTCCCGTTTTGTGACATCTGGTGACCACTGACCGTGATCTGACAAGGTAAATTGTGTTGTTGTAAGAAAGTATCATCTCTTTCCTGCTTTTCTATCTCATCACCATTATGCATTGTTTATTGCATGTTAGGGCTTTGCTATTGAGACTTAGGTGAACTGGATTTTGATAAGACTTATTATTGTGTTGAAATAAGTTTTATAATCTTTACGCTATTATCGTTAACGCGTACCGACTCGTGTTTAGACGTACTTAGATCGATATTTTGTACGCTACATTAGCAACTGTTGTTTTGCTAACTTTGCAAATTTGCGATTAGGACTCCTTTTACTCGTGTTTGTCATAATCCTAATCACGTGGTGGCTGGTGTTCATACACACACCATTGCACCACTTGTGACCGACAGAGGTCAAAATCCCGCGAATATTCTAAGTCACTTTATCCATACTCGTGATAACTAGCAATTTTAAAAATGGCCGAGCTAGTAAACATAAAGAAAGAACTCATGGCTATGGGTAGAGAATTCGGGTACGAGAAAGCCGACCTAAAGAAATACGTGGATGAGGAGATAACTAAATGGTATGTTGCGAAAGAAAATGAGGCGAAAGAGGTGAGAGAGCTAGAGGAAAAAAGATCGAAAGAGGCTATAGAGCTAGAAGATAAGAGACAGTTAGCTAAACAGCTAGAGATGCAAACTCTGAGAGAACTAGAGGATAAGAAAAATAAGCTAGAGGAAAAAAGATCGAAAGAGGCGAGAGAGTTAGAGGAGAAAAGAGCGAAAGAGGCTAGAGAACTAGAGGATAAGAAAAATAAGCTAGAGGAGAAAAGGGCGAAAGAGGCTAGAGAATTAGAGGATAAGAAAAATAAGCTAGAGGAAAAAAGAGCTAAAGAGGCAAGAGAAATAGAGTTATTAAAGATTCAGTCTGCTAGGGATTTAGAAGATAAAAGGCAGGAAGCAGAAGAGAAAAAGCTTAGATTAAAAGCCAAAGCACATCAGGAACAGCTTGAATTAGCTAAGCAAGAGTTAACAGCTAGAGAGAAGTTGTTAGAGGGGACTGCTAAGCAACAGGCCGAATTAAATAAACCCCGGACACGGCTAGCTTTCTTCAACCATGAAGTCGAGACGATTGACGAGTTTTTGACACGCTTTGACAGCTTCATTGCCAACTTTAATTACACTGACATTGAAAAGAAACAACAACTCGGTCAAATACTTCAAGGTGAAAGCTCGCGCGCATTTACTGATCTAACGCGCGATCCCGCTATTACTTATGCAGATCTCAAAACGGGTTTGATGCGTACTTTTCAATGTACAGCAGAAGGCTTTCGAAAAATGTTTAGGAGAGCCATACCTAAAGCAAATGACACCATGCAAGCCTTCGGTACCAGGTTACGCCATTATCTTGATAGATGGATTGATTTGACAGACATCCAGAAGACATATGAGGGCCTATTTGATTTGATATTAAGAGATCAATTTCTCCATATTGCTCCGCCTGCAATGACGACATATTTGCAGCGAAATCCCCCGACTAACTTCTGTGATATGTTGAAGTTAGCAGACACGTATAATGATTACCCTGATCCGGTAATTACGAGGAGTGCACCACGCCCTCCTCTTACAAATCGGCAGAAGTATACACCGAAACTAAACCGACCGATGGCGAAATCGGACAAACCCGAACCGGTACAGCGGACATATACTAAGTCACAAGACGTACGACGTCACACACGCGACTCCCCACCTATGACATGTTACACTTGCAAAGGGAAGGGGCATAGTTCTCAGAACTGTCCCAGTCCACGTGATGTAAAGGTATGCACTGAAACAGGTGCAACTCTAAAGACCCAACAGGCTACAGTAAACGGAAAAAGAGTCAAAATACTGGTCGATACAGGCGCGTCCATAAGCTGCATAAATGCTAAACTTGTACGCCCTGAACAGTATCTAAGAGGTAGTGTCCGCATTCGGTGTGTTATGGGACACCTTAGTACATGTCCAAGAGCCACTGTACATGTTACGTCACCCGTATTCTCCGGTACAGTCACCGCCGCAGTAATAAGAGACATGCAGTTCGGATTCATACTATCACCCGGGCAGTGTGACACACACACTGATGGCATCTATCCTGTTCTCCCCGTAACCACTAGAGCACAACGGGAACGTAGTAAACAAGGACCCCCAGCTCTAAAGATAGTCGAGAATACATTTCCGCAGTTGACCCCAAGTCAACTCAGTCACCTGCAGCAGGAGGACAAAAGTTTGTCCTCAATGCTAAAGCTGGCACGGAAAAACACTATTACGTCCAGCAAGTACGCGACGATTACGTATTTCCTGAAGGACGGACTAGCGTTTCGGCGTACCGACTATAAGGAAAATGATACTAGAAGCACCACGTGTTTATTTACCCCTACACCACTCAGACCGCTGATTCTTAGCTTTGCACACGACTCAATCATGTCTGGACATCAGGGCGCGCGGCGCACTGAGCAGCGGGTTCGCGAGGACTTCTTTTGGCCAGGCCTGAGTCGGGATGCTCGCTCGTACGTTCGTACATGTACGCAGTGTCAACAACATATTGACCGAGGGCGTGTCAGTCGAGTTCCCCTCGAGATAGTACCAACAGTAGAGGAACCATTCCTAAAAGTCGCAGTAGACATTATTGGCCCAATCATTCCCGCGGCCGAAGGAGGATATCGCTATATCCTAACAATCGTGGATTTTGCAACACGATATCCAGAAGCAGTCGCATTAAAGGGCATCACAGCGATCGAAGTCGCAGACGCTTTAATAGACGTATTTTCTCGCACGGGCGTTCCCCGAGAAATATTGAGTGACCAGGGCACTCAATTCACCTCAGCAATGATGGCTGAAACAATGCGTCTACTGGCGTGTAAACAGTTGTTCTCATCACCATATCACGCTCAGTCTAATGGTGCCGTTGAACGTTTCAACGGTACAATAAAGAAAATGTTAATTAAAATGGCCTCGGAACAACCCGACCAGTGGCCACGTTTTCTAGCACCATTACTCTTCGCGTATCGCGAACTCCCACAAGAGAGTACGGGCTATTCACCGTTCCAACTACTATACGGCAGACAACCTCGTGGTCCCCTTAAGCTAATAAAAGAAACATGGGTCAAGGGAGACACTGTGACTGATGGTAAAGATGTTCACACGTACGTAGCCGAACTACGTCAACGTCTGACCGAGACATGTCACTTAGCACAGGAAAACATTCGCGAAAAACAACCCCGATACAAGCGAAATTTTGACCGTACTGCTGTGGAACGTGACCTCGAACCAGGTCAGCTCGTGTTACTCTTGCGGCCCACGCATAACAACCGCATGCAAATGCACTGGCGTGGACCCTACCGTGTTATTAAGCGTGTGAAGCAGAACGATTATAGCATACAGATAGGAAATAAGCAGAAAATCTATCACATAAATATGCTCAAGCGGTACTACGAACGCAGCGACGAACAGATACAAAACGTGAATGTCGCACTGATACAATTGGAAGACTCCAATTTCAGAACAGACATGATGTCCGCCGAAACCCAGCCTAACTCCGCAGTTACAGTCGATCAAGTCGAGATTGACTCGAACTTGACTGTCGAACAGCGCGACGCAATGTCAAAACTCTTACACAGACACGCGCGCATATTCACCGACCAACCGGGCCACTCAGATTTGGTTGAACACCGCATAAAACTTTTAAGTGACAAACCGATACGCTTAAAACAGTACCCACAGAAATATGAGAGCACAAAGTACATAGCAGAACAGGTGCGTGAAATGCAAAAACAGGGCGTGATTGAACATTCAATCTCCCCATATTCATCACCGGTCGTCTTAGTTAAAAAGAAAGACGGTACGCTTCGTTTTTGTGTGGACTACAGACAGTTAAATGAGATAACTGAATTCGATGCGGAACCTATCCCAAATCAGGACGAATTATTCGCAAAACTAACCAAGGCACATTACTTCTCGAAGTTTGACATGTGCAAAGGGTACTGGCAACTGTCAGTTGCTATTGACGACAGACCAAAAACAGCATTTCCAACCCCGCTAGGCTTATTTCAGTTTTGCCGACTACCGTTCGGACTAGCGAACGCACCCGCAACATTCGCGCGCTTCATGCGAAAGTTACCGTTAGAGAGCGTTAACGCATTGAATTTCTTTGATGACATTCTGGTAGCAACAGGAACATGGGACCAACATTTATCCTCAGTGAGTGGTCTACTTGACATTCTCGAGCGCAATAAATTGACCGTGAAACCCTCCAAAGTACGCGCGGGCTTTCGAGAGATTGAGTTTCTTGGCCATATCATAAGTGACGGACATATAGGCCCAAATCTAGACTTAACTGCAGCCATTCGTGACATGACCTTACCGACTACAAAGAAACAGGTCAGGGCAGTTTTGGGGCTAGTGGGGTACTACCGAAAATTTGTCCCAAACTTCAGTACGCTTCTTAAACCACTGACGGACTTAACTGGGAATAAACAACCTACGAAAATACGATGGACGGCCGAGTGTAGCACCGCCCTCGAAAAGGTGAAGGACATCTTGACCAGTAAACCCGTCCTACAGTTACCAGACTTTGACAAAAGATTTATTGTCAGGACCGACGCATCAGACGAAGGCCTCGGTGCCATACTTCTCCAAGAGACAGATGACGAATACCTACCGGTAGCATACGCGTCTAAGAAACTGTTAGATCGTGAGACACGGTATTCTACGATTGAAAAAGAGTGCTTAGCAATCGTATGGGCACTCAAGAAATTTAGTGCTTATCTGTACTCTAAACCATTCATCCTGCAGTGCGATCATAAGCCGCTGACATATCTGCGCACTAGCATGTATGATAACGCTAGGCTAACTAGATGGACACTCCTGCTACAGGAGTATAGCTTCGTTGTCGAACACATCGCGGGCAGAGAAAATTCGGGTGCCGATGCATTATCCCGGCATGCCATAACCGCGATATAAACAAGAGAGAGGATAGTCTCTCCACAGATGCGCATATAATTCCTGTGGGGACTATCGAATGAAATAAAATTTTTGTTCCTAATTGATTTCCACTCTGTGAGCTCCAATCAATTTTAAGAAGGGGGTTGTCACAGGAAATGAGGGACCGAAATTATATTTTATTTCATTTTAAAAAACCGCTAACAAAACTAATTGAAGTAATCCGAGTTTTGTTATTTTTCGTATGTAGCATGTAACTTCCAGTAACGGTCACCTAAGATCTCTTTAGTAGACAGACGTTCGTGACGCAGTGTGTGTTAATTATCATATTGAATATATATATTAGTTTGTGAAAGATATGTATATTAAATGATTGGGACAACTGCGCACTTCGAGTCACGTGTTGTTGACAAGAGAAGTGGCCAGTGCGCAATTAGAATTCGCTACAGAAAAGCGTGCATCGCAATTACCACTATATATCCAAGGCAAAAATCATGTCACGGGACATAGCTTCTGGAAGTTTTGGAAACCTTCAGTGAAGGCTATATAAGGGGCAAAATGAAGACTTTACTCTCAATGTTGAAAACGTCGATTCGTCTGAAGCCAGTCTAACTTCACGTATGAATTATCTCATGTACAGAGATTTCATAAAGGAAAGCTGCAAAGATCTCTTTCCTTCCGTTTTCCATCCGTCTGATGCCATATATTGAGTAACGAGGCAAAATTACTCAGTATAATTGTTGGCAAAGTGGAAAGTTCGCTGTCAAAGAAAACCCAATGCACGCGACGCTGGTTGTATGCAGTTAACGACACGAGGGACCAACTTGTTCTTCCCCCTGTCTGAGTTCGTTTTGGCAGTCTATCCCGCAAATTGAGGGGCTAGCGCCGGAGATACATATCCGGATTTCTACACTCAATGTAATGCGACGACACATCCCACTGGACGACTCCACCCGATAATGCTAAACGTCGTTGGGGTGTCCGTATCCACGACAACCAGAAACAGCGACAATTATCGAGACTGACAACAGTCAGTTAAATTTCAGATTTCTCCCCAGTGATAATCTGAAAGTGGTGCCTAGATTCTGCAGAATCTTCACCTGTAATGCACGCCTCAATTGCGTGTGATCTTCACTTCGAAGTGCCGCTTATAAGTGACGTGTGAGCTTACGTCGTCTCCTTGGAACTCTGACATTAATAGTGAGTAATCATTAGCACGGCTAACGCGCACATACTTAATTCAGGACTCTTAAGAAAATGAACACTATTATATCGTTTGCAAAATAAGAACTCTAATGTTAAAAGTAATGCTTATTTTACATGTGAATTATTGTTAAAGCGGCCCCATTTGCCGCATAAGAATTGTGTAATTAATCTTTATTTTATATTTTGAATTTCATCATTTTCATCTCCCCTTATTTCCCACAGAGTGTATGACATTGGAAAGTTGAATGAATGATTAATCACTGTGCGAAAGAGTAGTGCCCCCTTTTTTAAATCGGGAATAAATAACCTGATTTAAACATCTTTCAACTCTCTTGTTATTCATAGTTTTTGAGAGGGACGAAAGAATTTGTACTATTGTTTTGCACCGTTCGTCTGTTCGTCCATTTATTCACATTTATGATACACACTCACAACACACACCGCCAATAAAACGTTCCTTGGCATGACATTAATAAATTGGGCCCCACCCAAACATCAATGGAGTATGTCATGTGTGTCTATGTAACAACTTGACGCGACGTAGTACTGGCATACGTCACCGGGCTTTTCTTGGAGGTGCACCGGAGCAGGCCAAAATTAGACTTCACCCCTTTGCATCTCTAACTTCAGCTCGAGGTCGGCTTGTAACGAGCCTCCCGTTTTGTGACAGTCTTGATCAGCTTAACACATTATTTCAGAACTAATTTTTGTATCTGAGTGAATTAGATCTAAATTAAGCTTGTTAAATTAAATTATAAATTAAATTAAACTTCTCATATGAGTAAATTAGAGCTAAATCAAGCTTGTTATTTGGAAACTTCTCATATGAGTAAAAATTGAGCACATGATTTTGGGAGCAAACTGTTTCTAAAATTGTGTTAAACTGAATAAGCGACTTTCAGATTCATGTTTTGGCATTGATTATTTATAAATTTTTGTATATACATTGCAATGTCTATCGGCTGTTTTGTTTGTAAATATATTTCCAAGATCATTTCAGTATTTGCTGTGCTATTGTCATACATTTTAACAACTGAAGAAAGTTGTAATTTTTGACTGAGAAAAATAATGTCACAAGTTTGCTGGAATTAGTGGCTGTAGTTACACACTTGTCCTTTCATTATTTGTTGTCGTTTACATGTTTAGTTTTTCTTTTGCAGATATTTTTATATTTCAACATCAATTTTATTTCAATTAACCATTATACATAGGCATTTCCTTCTGTTATATTTTGTTTGTTAAAAAAACAAAAATGATTTTTATTTTATTAAAATTTACAGATATGTAGCAACCATTTCAAACATAATTTTATAAAAGTTTATTTATAGTTTTTCAAAATGATACATAACAAAGCTGCATGGTAAAACTCAGCTAAAGTGAAAAAACTTTAAATGTGTGTGTTTTGTCATTTATTAAAGTTCAGAATCTCATGTTTATTGAAAATAAAAACAATTTTAATTTATGTCAGATAGTGTTTTCACTATACATTTTTTTAAGTACTATCAAAGGGGATTTACGACTACAAATGGCTGTAGTGCAAAATTAATTTTACATCTTTAGCCATGTACACGCTTCAGAATAAAAACACTAAGGTATTCTACCAAAGACACATATCATGAGGAAGTAATCACACCAGAAGAGAATTAAATTTAAAAGCACCAACACATGGTACAAAGGTAACATTTTATAACTTTGCTTTGGTAGTTTTATTTATTTCACACTTTTTGATTGTAGCACTGGAATTGTTTGCTATGTTGAACGTTATCCCAAGTATCTACACCTATCTTGTAAAATAGTTTTAAATATTGTTTTGTTTCTCTATTGTAGTGCTGGACTTTGTGGACAGAATGTAGATCTTTAATTGAAGTAAATATACCTAAAGTTTTAAATATTTTTTATTTCCTATTTATTTATAGCATTCGACTTGTTGGGCAAGATATAAATCAATAAGTTTGACCCAAGTAAATATTCCTTTCTTGTAAAATAGTTTTAAGTATATTTTGTTCCTCGATTGCAGCACTGGACTTGTTGGACAAGATGTTGACCTTTAACCCAAATAAGCGCATCAATGTGGAACAAGCACTGGCTCATCCTTATCTGGAGCAGTACTACGACCCTGGAGATGAGGTGAGTTAGGATTTCAGTTTCTCTAGGAGTTTACAGGGCACCTGTTAATATTTTGTTTTGGAACATAAAAGCCCTGGAAAGGAAAATAAATTTCCACTAAACATGATTAGTTCAACTCCATAACCTGGCATATGCCACATTTGTCCAGTCACTTGTCTACACACATCACATTTATAATTTTCTTGACTCTTAATTGTCTTTTCTTGATATCTGATTGTCTTATCCTGATACCTGATTACAGTTTGTTGTATAAATATCCAGTTCTAGATGCAGTTAATTTTTAAAAAAAATCACATCAGTTGCAGTTGTTTTCTTAATTTTCTTTGTGTGTGTGTGTGTGCATGTGAAACTGTTTAGCTACAGCTGTTCTTTGTTTTGTTTTTGTGAACAGCCATTAATCCACCTCTGATCACACCTACATTATTTTGTGGACAGTCAATTTTCACACATTTCTGTTATCCCTTTCAACTAATATAATTACTTTTTATTGATTGTATACATATTCATTTCTAAACACTGGTCAGTGTTAGACATTTTTCTGAAAAAGCAGACATGAGAATCTACTGACAATCGTCAGACTTAAAAAAATCTGAAGGATACCAGGGTAATTTTTGAGATCATTAACAAATCTGATGAGGCTTTTTACTCCACGTGTTAGATTTTTTCCCATCTGCTGTTTGTTCAGTGCGTATTGATTTGACTTGCTGTTGATTCTCTGCCATATTTATCTTAAATATGTTATGTGTTAATCCAAACAAGAACATGGATTTGCATTATAAGCAAGAGCCACTAAAAGTACAATTTCATATGATACTAGCTTGTTTTTTTAAGTAGACCCAAACCAACGTACCCTCTAATATTTTTCCTGTGTGCCTAGAACTGGCGGTTGTTTGAGCTTGCTACCAAAACTTGTGCGCATAATTTTGAAACTGCTGCTCGGCATTAGAGGGAACATTGGACTAAAAATGTTCTATCAATCTTATTTGCTGAATAGAATTGTTGCACATTTTTCTTTTTTTTGTACACATGCTTACAGATAAAATGTCATTTTATAGATTATAATTTAAAATGCAGTTAACAGTTTTTAAACTGGATTACAATGAAAGAATCCATATCTTGATCATATATTCATATTTATTACATTCATTTCACTCATTTAGCAAACAGGTAATATTACTCTTTTTTAGATTCAGATCCATCATATATACAGTATTCAAAATAATATTAGTAATATTAAATGAAGAGAAATAATAATTAATTCTAATACTTTCACATTAATTTCTTTTATATTTATAACTGTAGGGCAATTTGTAAATGCTTTACAAGAATACTGATTACTTATACATATGATAGTTATTCACAAGAAATCCACTTATGCATAATAAATATATTATTAGGTGTCACATTTACTTTTCTCATCTCTTTGGTATTATACATTATTTTTATTACTTTATTTTTCTGCTCAGTCAATATTTATGCCCATGTTTCCTGTTATCAGTATTTTCTTATAAAGCCAATTGTTACTAGTCACAAACAGTTCTAAATTAACTACTGCTATGGGGTTTTTTGTTTTGTCTGAGCAGCCGGTGGCAGAGGAACCATTCACTTTTGAGATGGAACTGGACGACCTCCCCAAGGAACAACTTAAAAATCTCATTTACCTGGAGACTCTCAAGTTCCAGCCTGCTGAGGAGGCAGCATTGGCACACAGGGATTGAATTTTTTTGTGACTGGTAAAATTAATTTTTGTTTGCAAAGGAACTTTCTGGGGATTTAATGCCATGCTAGGAAAACAAACAAAAAAAATATTTACACCACACCCCACTCCACCCAACTGTAGAGATAATTACTTTTGGGACATTTATATCATCTCTTTTATATTTGCTGACAATGTATTTTTTTAATGCTAATAATGTTTTTATTTACAAGTCAGCCTTTGTGGGTTGAAAAATTTATTTCCTTAGTCACCAGTTGTTGAAAAGCATTATTGTGATACACAAATGCTGCCATTGTTTACATTGTAAGAAGAATATTGTTCATTGAAAAGAGAGTCCATAATTTCCCCTACATCATAGATGTTAATATACTATCCCTTTTTCTAATATCCTTTATAAGCTGTTTTGAGAACTGTTGACTCTCCCCGAGGGCTTTATTTCATCAGAATTATGTGTACAATTACAAGGCTTGATTTGATTAATTCAGACAATTGGTTGCAATTGAAACGATTATTTGCTAAATATACTCATATATACAGTTTCTTTTGGGATAATAAATCCAGAATATTATTCCACCAGCCAAAAAAATTAACTAGTTGACAAAGTACAATTTTGTTTGTGAAATAAATGTTTCACTTTTCTCATCATATTTATTTGTAGAAGTCAGAGTTTGTTGGCAGAAGCAAAATTTGGTACAACACTTTTGTGACTTTTGGCTGTTAAATATGGCTTTTGGTAGCAGTATGAGTACACAATAACTGGTGTCAGTTTCACAAATTACAAAATTATTTATATTAATAAGTCATATACAAGTTAACCTGTGCAGTATTCTTTTGGAATTATATTTTTATTGACTCAAAATGTACTTTTTTGGCATATTATACTGCAGTGCTAAGAGAAAGATTTTGAAATAGCAGTGTTTGAAAAAGCACTTCAGATAATTATTTTTCTTAAATGCATAATGAAAATCCACTTGATAAAATTGCATCAGAGAATTAGGAATGGTTTATTAACATTTGCATGAATTTTTGCAGTTTAATTTGTACTATAAAATTTAGAAAATTAGTATTGAATTTTAAAAATAACCACCCAAATTGTTTTGTTTTGTTACAGTTTTCTTTCCTGGTTTCTTTCAAGGAGGAGCACAAGAACTTGTTTGGAAAAAGAGATGCTTTATGGCACTGGTGGGTCAATTTTGCATCATCTCCTTCGTTCAGAGAGACATTAGTGTCTACTACACTGCTTTGTAAAGTGTCTCATGATGAAAAGCTGCTTGCTTTGTGTAACAGCTAAAGCTGGTATTTAACTAAAAAAAGATCTTGTTGCAAAATGTTGCACCTAAAAATAGGTGCTGCGAAATGCATGTACATCAATTTTTCTTAAAACCAATTTTTAAAAAACTCAGAAATTTGTATAAACATACGTTGTGCTTGCTCCTTGTGAATTTTTAAATACGTCGCTCATAAATAAGCAAAAATTCTGAAACTTACACACTTACAAGATTACGAAAGAAACAGTTTTATATATATTTTTTTTTAATGTAAAACTTTTCCTATTCTTTCAATGTGATAATGTCCATTCAATGTTCAGGCACTGATTGTATGGTTATAATTCAACATGATTACCATGTGGTTTTTTTTCATGTATCACAAAGTACATGATAGCGTTGTGTTTTTTTCCTCGTATTGAAAAATTGTTTGTGTGATGCCTGTCAGTTATTCCCCCGAATTTATGTTTGTGTGATGTGACATGTTCGAATTAAACAGTTAGGGCTTTGTTGAAGGGACACGTCATTGAAAATTTTGATAAGTTCAGCTTTTGACTGCAAAACAGTTTGCAGATGTGATCAACAAATATACACACATCTTTTTTTTTTTTTTATCCATTTTTGCCTTTGATAGACTTTGCATCCATTGTCATGCATTTCTTCAAAACTGGGCTTCTTTGCTTTCTTGCAAAAATAACCAGTCGTGATTCATTGTTATTAGGTAGAAATAAAAATCAGCATATTATAATTCATTTTGGTGTGAAAAATCAGTGATATTATAAAGTTTGTTTGTAGTTAATTGAGGATAAATTCAGTCTTTGGACCATCCTTCTCATTACCCACTGTGAAATTGTAAGATAGCTGGCATCAAGTAAATGACTTTCTGTCAGTATCAGTATTCATCCAACAATTTCATTTTACTAACCTTTAAAAGAAAACAAAAACATTTGCAAACATAATCACATGAGAGGATGACATTATATTTTTTGTATTGGTAGTAAATGAAATCTTGTAAACCTAGGCACCTTTGGATCTGGCTGAGCCATGTTTTAGGTTACAGACACCTCCATCTCATCCCACCCGTAGTACCATGGTTGAATCTCTTGATTTGTGACCTTTCAAATTTTTTTTCTCTATCACTGGAACTGAAGAAATTAGTGTGACCTTTATAGCATTTTAGTTGTGCACACGTGCTTTACAAAATCAAAGAAACTAATCATTAAGGGAGGGTACAAACTATTTTTCCAAAGTAAGTTATAAAGCGTGTCATTACATTTTAGAGTAAACATCAGATTTCACTTATTATATATATTCAATATCCATCTTTGTGATTGATTAATTTTTATTGATCCTTTCTGGCGTCATCATTGCTATCAGAAAAACATAGCACTGAGTGCACTCACTATCATTCAAAGAATCTGTAAAATTAAGGCCCACCACTCTATAGACTACTGCTATATAAAATACTTTAAAAAAAAAGAAATTATTAATCTTTAAAATTAACATTCCTATTTTATGACATACTTTATTTTTATAGACAATGAGTAAACTGTTATTTCTTAATTTTTGTTTTATTATCTTAAATCAGGTTTGACATTTTATTTAAATTTATAGATAAACAAGTGATTTAAAGTGTGATTCAGGTGTATTAAAAAATTATACAAGATTTTTATAGCAGATCAGAATAAAACAATAATATTTTTTTTTTTAAAATCTGGAATGGGTGTGATGAAGGATTTATTTTTTAGTCTAATTACATGGTTTAAAAGCTGATTGTTAATTTTTTTTTTAAAGGAGCACAGATTAGGATATTAAAACATTTTCCTAGATAACAATCACTTTTATCATTTTATTTATTTGAATATTGTTAGAGTTTAAACTTTTTAATATGTTCTATTTTACTCTTGATTTTTCTTTTCTAAAATGTTAAATCATTTTTCAAGTCATTATTAAATAGCATTAATATTTGTCAGTACTGTTTATTTATTATGAAAGAATCTATCAGAAAATCCTGCACATCCTAAGACCAGGCATAAACGTGGAAAGAAAAGCAGTCATTTCATATTTAAAATTACTGATGTAGATATAAAAAGAAAACATTATTTCCTCATTTTTAATTGTAAAAAGTAAGCTGAAGAACATTACTGCATAAAATAATATGCAGAGTCTTGTTTTGAAGATATGATTTTGTTTCAGTATCACCACCTACAGGCACAGCTACATGAATATTTTTTTGGTAAATATTGTGGCCTTTGTAGTTTTAAAAAAATAACTTATCTGGTAGAATAACATCACCCATCCAACCAAAAATAAAACCTTGTTTAGAAAAAGAATTAAAAAATGAACAGTATATTTTTGTGCGTATTTTACTTTTTTAGAGTTTGAAGAATAAAAATCATCCTTATTGTGTTATTTTTTCTCAAATTAACTTTATAGTGGAGTAGAACTATATTTTCTAATTTGAAGTTTATCTGGTGTTTTTGTATATACCAACTTTCAGCTATAACATTTTGGTACAAGTACTAGTAAAGGTGCACACCCAATGTTCCCTCTATGGGGGCACATTAGAAAATGTCGCACAGCAGTTTCAAAATTCTGCACACAAGTTTTTGGTAGCAAGCTCAAACAACTGCCAGTTCTGCGCACACAGGAAAAATATTAGAGGGAACCGTTGGTGCACACCTGTTTATTTATTTGTGTCATTGCTTATTAGATATTTGTAATGCATTGCAATACAACACTTTGATTCGGCACAAAAGCATAATCATATCAAAGTGTTGGCTGCCAGTGCTTTGGCTCTTACTGGTGGGCAGGGCATGAATATACTGACCCCAAAAATATTAATCAGCATATTAGTTCAGATTCCAGATATTTTGAATCACTTCAGGTTTACTAATTCTAGACCATGTTCTGAAAACCAGTTAATGCATAAGAACATAATTATTTTAAATTTGTAAGAAACAGAAGAAATTTAACGTTTTCGGTTGTCAGCAAGAAAATATATTTAAAGGAAAAAGTACATCTACTTTCCAGCTTATTTCAACTATTTTTAAATATATTTTGAAAACTGACATGGATTTTTTTTGATTGTTACTCATCTGTGAACAAAAGAATTTCTACTACTACATAATAAGCTTTTGTAAATTGCAAAGATTTGGGTTTAATCAATTTAATTATTGTTAGCGAAAATTTTAATATAAAAGTTTAATATTCTCTTTCAGCATGTCAGATTTGATATCTCTACATAGACACCTTAAAAATAATGGAGGGGGAGCTTACTTTTACTCTGAATTATTGAAAACTGTTTCTTGCCATTTTATCTTACAAATACAGTTTTATGTAATTTTTCTTAGCAGTTTTACTGTTTTAGTGCAGTAGTTATAAATTTTTGGATGGTTTTCTAGGTCATATTAATGCATATAATCATTCATTCCTTTTAAAGCATGCTGATTTAGTCCTGATAAGACAAAGGATTTTGGCTTTAAAATAAAAAGTAACATATATGCTTACGGTGTAATTTTTCTTCTGGTTTGATTGCATCCTAGTGTTTCACCATTCCCAATGAGTAAATTGGTGTATATTCTTGGATTGGTTAGAATTAAAAAAAATATACTGCCTTCCTTTAAAAAAAAAAAAAAACTCTTTTGCTTTTCTATATTGTACTTTTTTTAAAAAGAGCATTGCCTAGCATTTGTAAAGTAACTTTAATTACGTCTTCCTAAACTTTATTACAGTAATGGGGGAGCTTTGAAGGATGCATTACTGTCCATTGCTCTGATTGTTAAATATATAGTAGCCTAACATTAGTGTAAAACTAAACAGTATCATTCAAAGAATCTGTAAAATTAAGGCCCACCACTCTATAGGCTACTGCTATATAAACTTACTTTTTAAAAAAAAGGAAGGAAATTATTAATCTTTAAAATTAACATTCCTATTTTATGACATACTTTATTTTTATAGACAATGAGTAAACTGTTATTTCTTAATTTTTGTTTTATTATTTTAAATCAGGTTTGACATTTTATTTAAATTATTTGTAGATAAACAAGTGATTTAAAGTGTGATTCAGGTGTATTAAAAAATTATACAAGATTGCTGTTAAAATTATACAGAAGTCTTCTATTGTTATTAAAACTAGTTATATAATCACTGTTAGAAATCTTGCTCAGTAAAATGATTCCCCATTGAATTTTTAAAGGCTGGTATTGAGTGAGCTTCATTAAATTATTTATTAGTAGTGTTAGCTAAGCTTAACTCATGAAGAGTTTATTGAATAAAAATATATTTATTTCATCTTCTTCACTAGGCAACAATTTCTATAGTATGCAATTTTATCATTTATGAAACTTCAAGAGTTAAATTGTGCTGTTTCTGTTCATTTATTGTCATCTAAAATACTTAGTGGTACAAGGTCTTCAGTACAAATGTGGCTTTGTATGTGTTCTGCTGTAGTTTAAGAAATTCAGACTGCATTACATCATAGTTATTTCACACATTAGTGAAATATAAAATTTAATTTCTTTTAATTATGAAGACAGTAGTACAGTTATTTATAATGTGCAATTCTGATGAATGTAATTCCCTTGGACAAAAGCAGCTTGCAGATTTCTAGTTCCCTCTCTACCCAAAGGTACATCTTGTAGTTTTTTAAATTTTTATTTGAGCAATGTAACTTCATTCTTTTCAGATTAAAAACATTTTAATAGATCAAATTAAATAAAGCAAGTAGAATTGACTTAAAACAAATTGTCATTAATAAATTTATCCTCAGATTTGCACTATAATAAAAATTTGTACACTGATAGGAGTATCTGAAACAAACGTGCCATATTTCTTTTGTTTTCTCATTTTGGTGGAAATTTTTGTAAAGGTTTAAAATTATTTAGATTTGTTTCTCAATATATGTACAATTATTAAGAAATAAAATTCACCTGCTCTCATTTTCTCATATATTTATATTAGGTAACACATAATTTGCATTGATCCTGAATTACAGATGGTATAAAATTAGAGGATATATTTCGCATACTGTAATGTTTATCTTGTACCCTTTCTTAAAGGCATTTATTGCAGTAGATGTATCCTTTATCTTTATGCATTGGTTCCAAAGTGTACTTTGAAAAATTAGCTGTAAGCCACAAAACCATTCAAATTATTATTATTGTTATAATCATGAAGAATCAGTTTGTGAAATTAAGTGTGCCATGAATTTGTTTGACAAAGAGATTGTTGACAATTATTAATATTTCTTAATTAATGAATGAATGAAAATTAATTACCATAGTTCCAGATTTAGAAGAAGTCTGGAACTGGAAATCCTTGTTAGACAAGGATTACAGCATTGCAAGTGTAGGAGAAAATCTCTTTGATTTAATATACATGGTAACAGTATTTTTTTTTTTTACACACAGTTTAAGTGTTAGGCGAGTATATTCAGCACAATTTGTGTGTGTGCATGTGTGTGTGTGTGTGTGTTGATATTTGATAGTGAAACCTTTTCAGAAAAAAAACTTAAAAAAAAATCAAGCACAAAGTTAGTTTAAAAAAATGTACTGACTTTTTTTTGTTTTGTTTTAAATTTATCTTTATTTTTCTGTTGTACAGATATGTCTTGAAATTTTGCGATGCTCACAGAGCATACCCAATTTGTATTATATTTGTCGACATGTATACTGATTTTTACATTTTGGTGTTATGAAAGCTATCATGGTAATCATTTCATAATTACATGGAATGATTATTATATAAAGTAACAGCTGACTTTGTAGAATCAGAATTAAGAAGAGAAAAACAGAACTGTTACTAGTAAAATTATTTGTATATAGTAAAGTTAAAGTCAATCTATTATCTAATGCATATCAATCAGACACACTTGTCAAGCTCATTAATATATCTTAAAATAGATGAAAATAGGCTACATTGATTTGTTGTTGCAAAAGATATATATATAGCCAAACTGAAAAAACATTTAGCAGAACGAACAGGACATTAATACCTTCTCTCTTCATTTCCCTTATGTAACGAATGTACTTAATGCTCGATTTGCCAAGCAAGTCTGATGGCATCCTGTTGGCAGGTGGGGTAAATGTGCCATCTTTTGAAAGTCTAGTGCTAAAACTCTTAGGCATTTCCATCACCCTATCAGATTAATGGTAAGGCCGTAAAGCTTACAATCAGTAGAGTATGTTGACTATCCAGCAATCCTGGTTTGAGTTAGAGCTGCTACTATAACAGTTATTAGTGTATGTAGTTGCATTCACAAAATAATTGGCCTACCAGATTTTTTAAAAAAAACAACCCATTTAAAACACTAAATATATGGACAGTGTTAATAGTAAAAAATAAGCTGCAAATATTGTTTGAGAATTGGGTGACCACTTTCCTAATGGAATGCTAGATAATCTACGATCTACTGTAAATCCTTTTTCATTGGGGTGCTTGTTAATTGGTGATCTAATGTAAATCCCTTCTCCACGGGGGTGCTAGATATTCGAGGATCCACTGTACATCTCTAAATAAGACCATATTCTGCTTTGTAAACTAGTTGCATATTATGATATATGCAGTATGCTGTTGCAGCTTGCTTAGTTAGCGACTGGTTATTTGTACTATACTTATTACCATCCGCAGCTGATTTCTAGGCAAATAGTTAACCAGCCAGTGCAATGTATGTTGTTAAATATTACGTAGTTAATTGTTGCTTTTTAATCTGCTTCGTAGTTTGTATCTGATGTATGAATGTATATAGAACAGACCAAAAAGCATGAAGAACAAAATAACTTACTGATCTCACACTTGCCTCTTAACACTAACAGACTAAATTTTCAATTGCTCTTTATAGTCTAAAATTAAAATTTTTCCTTTCCTTTTTTCAGACATACATATACATTTCTTTTCTAAAGAATAGAATTGTGGGGCTTTTGTGTAAGCAGCTAAGATTTTTGCAACGTTAGGCTTTTGAGTCTGCATGAAATTTGGTTTTGGGAATTGACTGTTATAGTCCCTTGCAACTTCTTGTTTTGCTATGTAAGATCTGTATTTTGGTGTGTCGATGTAGCATTTTTCAGTAGCTTTTGCAGTCTATTAGGATTTTAGTCAAGTTTTCTAATTCTGAGCACAATAAATGTGAAACCTGTTGCTCTTTCACCATGTGGAGGATGCTTTGATGTTTCTTTTGTGTTTGTATTTGAAAACCTACAGGCACTGGTTCATTCCAAGCAGCTCTTGTTTCTCATAAATCACTCATTAAACTGTTTGAACACCAACATTTACTTCAGATTTTGTTTGAGTGAATAAGTATGTGTGTAAGAATTTGCAGAGAGTTTATGGTGAATAACCTCCTGCAGAAAATTAGAGCATCATAATGTATACAAAATTACAAAGTTTAGTAAGATAAATTAAAAGCAATTTAAAAACAACCACATCAACACAGAACTGATTGGCAGACTAGAATTTTTTTTAGAAAGATGTCTTTCCATACATATTGCTCAAACTTTTGAAAAGCAATTCTCCATTTCAAATACATACATATATATATGTTCATTCATATTTTCTCTAATTTTGGGTAATTAGTAAATAAGTGGCATAAGTGCAAATAAAATTATTATAACAGCTTTAATCTTCAGAGGATATTTGGAGCTGGCAACAAGGCACTTGCTTTGAACCCTCCATTCCAAGTCACAAAGAGACAAATTACTAGCAATCAATCTGGGATGACAACGCCACCTAGTTAATGGTTATGATTATTATTAACTAACTGTCCATAACTAATTACAAGTGATGAGAATCTTAATTTATGTTATTAATAATTCTCCAGCAGACACCATTTGTCCTGCTCACTTGGCAAATATGCAGGCGCTGTAAACGTTTTGCTTCTTCTACAACATTAAAAGACAAACATTTACCATCATACAATATTCCTAAGTGGAAATCTAATGAAGGAGAAGACAAATTCATCTTTATATTTAGCGAGCCCCCCATCTACCCACTTTTTTCTCCAACATAAGGTTATCAATATGTGCAAGAAGGTCAATAAATTTATTAAATCAACAATCAAAATTATATATAACAGATACAATAAAAATGATTACTTAACATCAATATTCCCAAGAATACATATTCGAATAATTTTTTGTACTACACAATCTTACATCCCAAACAAAATACAATTCAACACAAACCACAGGATAGTTCTTATCAGAGAACAAATGGAGTTATTAAAGATAAGCAATAATAGTTTTTATGTAATCTGATTTAAGTGCTGTCTCAATAGTCTTTTGCAACAATGCCACAAGTTATTGTTCAGTTTAATTTCCATGTTTCTCTCTTCATGTTCTCTCAAAGCTAACCTGGATACCATTTTTTCTGCCATAACAGTTCCTTCAAGTTCAAGCAAGACAACAATTGTAGCAATTTCTAGTAGCTTCTCTATACCAGAAATCACTTGATGTAGTCAGCATACCTTGCAAGCATTACATCAATGGAGTGCAGTGTATTCTTACACTTATTATCATAGAGGCTTCCTACATCTACCACGGTTGGTCATAGTGGTTTATAATCAGTAAACCAGGAGGTTAAAATCAGACCCAGAAGAAAGGCTGCTTTACCCGAAAAATATAATCAGGGAGCATATGTTAAGTTTCCAGTTTACTGCATTTTTAACTACATTCTTTCTTACATCCAAGTCTCAACTTACAGTTTCCTGCAACAGTATTTATTAGCCCAATACATGCACGCAGCTTAATAAATACAGCACATCAATTTATGAACAAGCTCACTAGGAACAATAGTCTACCCACTGAATATATCTCTACGTAAAATGCAAGTATAACACATCACTAGCAAAAATGCATAAATATTTCTAAATCCATTCTCTCTCAACAAGTCAGTTAACTCCCCATTAAGCTAACAGTCGCCTTTCAAGACCAGACTTCTTGCCACAAAAAATTCAAGTGATCAGACAATAGAATTTTCTACAGCGGGTAAACATTTTGATCTCAGCCCATTGGCTGGTCTCATTCTTGTAAATCTTAACCATTGGATAATAATAACTACCCACCCAGTTCAACTAGTTTGCATTACATAATCAATTTCTAGCATATTCTCAAGTGTTTACTCCAACTCAGACACTTCCAAAAATACCATAATAAGGAGTGTCCAAGGTCTGGTTACTTTGACAATTTAACAATTTATATAACAATTAAGGCTAGAAATAGGGTTAGGAAAATTTAATCTGCCAGACAATCTTTTGCGCTGTACTGATTCCTTCCGACTGACAATGCAAAGTCTAAGAACATGCCTCTGCAGACAAAATAAGAAACTACTGATTTTTTAAAATAAAAACTCTAGTTTTATACATTTTTTAGCTGGGTCTTGACCTGGCTGCATACATTAAATAGCATACGAAACAGGATACACAAACACTCGAGGGTTTGAATTGAGCTGTGCCACACTAAATTCGTGTTGTAATTGGGCTATGTACAACTAATATTCTACCACGTTTCAACATGCATTACTGAAAATAAATTAACCCTGGAACTGGGCCCACAGAATAAATAATTGTCTTGTTTTATCCTTCCTTCCAAAGTGAATATGTTTTCTGCTAACTCCAAATCAAGGAATTTTCCTTCCTTCTCAATATGTTCAACAACTATAATAGATTTGATAGATTTGTACTTTTACTATACACAACAATGCAAATAAATAAAGAACAAATTGAAAACGTCATTTTGAGATAATATATGTATACACATACACCAATCAACTAGTCATAGTTAAACCATGATTTTATGGGGTTTCTGAAAAATGTGCACAGAAGAAGACAATTCATTTCAAACTGTAGTTAGATTCTTTCTTCATCAGAAGTAAAATTGGTTAGGACCTTCAAACGTGCTCAACAAAACCAAGTTAAAGTAGCCATCAAATCTGTTTTTAACAGATAACACAGCTTGTTGACAGGCTTTAAAATATAAGTGTTAACTTTTGGTCTCTCCAAAAATAATTATTCCCTCCCCTAAGAAGAAAATTCTATAAAGCTAACTTAATCTGAAGGCAAAATGAAACACTAATCAATGTAGTGTACAATTTACTGGAGCATATGATTTTTACATTGTTTTCAAGTGGGTCTTGGTAAAATTAAAAATTCTGCATAACATGAACACTGAGAGAAAACACAAAATGAATAATTTCATACAATCTAGGCCAAACACACCAGGGTACAAAGAATTCATCAAAATTCTTCCATCACACGGCAAATCATGTAGCAACAGAATCTGCATTCAATGGCAATGGTTCTGATTTAATTTCCAAACTGCTGGAACCTTCCACTGAGACAGTTATTGGCATAGCCGAGGAACCAGTAAACACATTAACTGACTGCTGACTGACTGGACTCATTGAAACTGAAGGAGGAATTGCTGGTGAGCCAGCAGTCATCGGTGAACTGGGAGTGTGCATGTTTCCTCCTGCACCTCTGGCAAATGAAGGGGAGCCAGTCTGCCTGGAGACAGTAGGCATTCCAATAGGCCCACCATTTCTGGCTGCAGATGGAGAGCCAGTGGGCCCCATCACTTGGGAAGGCATCGGAGACCCAGCAGACCATGCGGAAGGTGGTCCTACTGGAGCTCCAATTCTTGTTACAGATGGTGAGCCCGATGGTGAGCCAGATGGCGTTGCTGAAGACCACGACACTGGTGAGCCAACTCCATATGGTGAACCTGTGGGCCCCCCTAACCTGGAGGAAATGGGAGTATTAGCAGTGGAAAAGTTGTTGGGTCGTGATGGCATAGTGCTACTACGGAAAGAGGATGATGGGCCCATGATGCGACCTTGATTCTTGCGTGCCTCACGTTCTGCCTTCTGTTGGCGCCTTAAGGAACTTAGGACGCTGCTCATGCTTGCCATACGTTTCTTTGGCTGCTTGGATTTTGCCGACACTGCATAAAATAAATGAAGCAAAAATTTTGCACAAGCAATGAGTCAAATTTTAAAAAGTCTAAATACTTACTAATGAGAGTGAGTTTACTTAATATGAAAACTGATACTATGAAATATCTGTTGAGACATAGAAATATTTGATCTGTTCCAATGCTGTTTTTAAAAAAGAAAAATGTTTGCTTATGACACAATAAATGTATCAAAAATATAAGTTAATGTATTTTTGTTTGTTTGTTTTATTGGTTCTTCTTAAGTATATTAATACAAATTTTCTCAAAGATGAAAGTTAAATGACACACAACAAATGGATTTTTCCTTTCCGATGCCTCACACATACTAAGGTAATAGTTCCTAGAGTGCAAGTACATTAACGACAATTGTTAATGTGTACAAAACATTACTACAAAGTTGCTGGTCTTCCATATTTTGTATTCAAATGTACCAAAATAATTAAATGCATTATCAATATATGTGGGTGATTATAAATAATTTTTAAAACAATGTTATTCAGGATGACTCTCATGCTTAAATTTAATAAAAATAAAAGCATATATATTATAATAAACTGAAATTTCAATTTTTTATTTTTATGTCTATTTTTTTAAAATTAGAATTATTGGATGTTTTTTCTATGTGGTTTATACTTTTATTTAACTTGAAAAATCACACACTGATTAGTTTTTTAAAAAATGACAACACTAAATTAGCAGTCTCGAAAAGTATTATATTTATAATAATAATATTTTTGAAACAGCTTTATTATGTAAGGACACACATTTTGAGGTTAAAAGATTTGTACAATATTAAGTGAAACAAAATAAGTGGGACTACCTACTGTTAAGAATTCTAAATACTTACCTGGTGTGCGTGGAGTAATCTTGGTGGAAGCTTCACTGGCCAAATCATCAAAGTCAAATTCACTTGGCTCAGGTACTCTGTTTCTGCCAAAAGTAATAAACTAAACCAAGTAAAATATCCTATTAACGAATAAATATGCTATTGCTATGTATACATTTACTTTGACTTGAGTATTTGTATATTAAAAAATTAAAAATAAAGACAACCCATTCTGCAGAGGTCATACATTTAGAATGTTCTTTCTGATGAAAAATATTAAAATTTATATAATCATTTTACTGTCTCATGTGATTTGGCTTGCACATGTATGAGGTTAGAGAAAGAGAAGGGAATGCAAAGACATAATTCTATTATACAATTTTACATATCTATGATATCTGGCATGTATATTTGTATGAAGTTAATGTCTGACAAAAGATTAGCGAACTCTGTGTGATAAAGAAAAACAGTAGAAAAAGGATTTTACTAACAAGTGACTGAAAATGCAAAGATGTATTATTTACAAAGTGAAATCTCAGTTCTTTCTTTCTTTTATTTTACATTTAGGCAAATTGCAGATTTCTCAGAGATAATAATAATCACTAAATGTGAAATAAACTCACTGCAGCTGGTAAAAATGCTAAATTTGTTTACCACATCATAGTTATTGTAGAATTTCATCATCAAAGTTACAAATCATCTGGGCCATGTAATCATTTTTGATTTATGAATTAGAAAAGTTTCACTTCATTTAGATATTAAGAAATAGAAAAGTTTCACTCCAATTTAGACATTAGGAATTATAAAAGTCACTTCATTTTAGACATTAGGAATTAGAAATGTCTCACTCCAATTTAGACATTAGGAATTAGAAATGTCTCACTCCAATTTAGACATTAGGAATTAGAAATGTCTCACTTCAATTTAGACAACAGGAATGAGAAAAGACTGGATTTTGCAGCATTCAACAGTCTGGTCAAGCTAATTAGTCTATGATAGACCAAGATTATAGTAATTTTTAGCCATTTCATTTACTGATTTAGGATAGATATACCCAATCAACAACAATTAACAAACTTTTATCTTTTTAAGTCATCAGTTTACACCAAGGTGGTGAGATTTATCCAATGATATTTTAGGGTGTGATCTCATCATGGCTCTATAGCACTGACTAGCCATTCATCTCCCAGATTATGTTTAATATTCTCAGCTACAGAATGCATCTAATTTATTTTACCCATTACATTAATTTCTTAAGAATATTTTATTTTTAATATCAAGAACGTTTTTATCCTGTTTGTAAAATTCTTTTTCCAGTAGAATTAGCAAACACAAACTATGAATGTCAATAAAATCAGCAGCCAACCCTCTTAGGCTTAATGGAAAAATGAGCAGTAAAAATTGTATTAAAAAATATTACGTTTGCTTTTCTTTTGGTTTGATACACATATGAAGAAATGCAAAATAAAGTAATTTAAAGTCATAATGATAACTCCTGAAATGAAGTTTGAAAATAATCACATATGAACATGAAGCAATACTGAAATCGAATGTTTCTATGCTCAATGATTTATTTCAATGACAGAACTGTAAAGTGCAACTCAAGTCCCCCAAATGCCATGCATTGTCACGATTACAGAAATGTGCTGGCCAAGCCAAATCAATGCAAATGAGAATGGCTTGTTACATAAAGAAACTAATTTCATTAACTTCTACTCACCGTCTTTCTTCTCCCCTATCTTCTTCCTCTTCATCTCCATCTGAAGGAAAGTCCATTGCCTGATGTGCTGGCAGCTCTCTTTCAGGAGGACGTCTACCTGGACAAATCCATTTCAAAGGCAAAACCTGAGGGGGAAGAAATGTCAGCAGAAAATATTGAATATTTGGACAGAAATGTGTGAGTCAAAGCAAAGCATGAGGTCTGATTATATATTTAATAAAATAATGCTGAACTCTAAACTCTATATTGTAGAATTTTCTACTCTGTTAATTGATACTGCTACTATTAACTAATACTACTGTATTAAAGTATTAGTAATGTAGTTTAGTTCTCTGATAAAAAATGTGTCACAAATATGCAAATGAAACATGACACATCTCATACTGAATAAAAGAAAGTTTAATATTTACAATCCATGTTAAGAGTAAGACTTCCTAGAGATCCAATATTCTAGAGGCAACATGACATAACATGCTTCTTTCAATGTAAAGCTAAAATGATTAGTCAGCATATATTTACTTATTTTAATATATGCATTGTTTTTACCAAGCTGCTGAAAAAAGACAGAATCTTATCTGATCAGCATATTTTATCTTATGATTCATGACCACTGAGAATGTGTGGGTACAATATAATGCAGCATATAATCTTCCTTCTCATACGCACAATAGACCAGTGAACAAATAAACTACAAACCATGTCTCTTACTCTCTATCAAGCTGCTGAATCAAGGCAAGAATATAATTTGGGTTGGATGCCACATTTCGTCTTAAGAGATATAACCACCGAGGCCATGTCAAGGTTCATATTAAACTACACACAACACATCTTCCATACACCTACGCATGCATGTGCGCGCGCGTGCGCACACACACACACACACACACACACACACAGTACAAAGTAATTTACCAGTCAACCTGCAATGACATACCTTATCCCTATCAAGCTGCTGAAACATTGAGAGAATCTCATCTGGTCTAGGCTGCCAAAGTGGTGGGTTGGCACCAGTTGGGTTGTAAATTGCAGGATCAGGTTCCTCAACCATAAAGTCACCACTACCATTGCCTCGACCCATGTCTGGAGCTCAGCTATTATTATTATTAAGTAATCAAAGGAAATATGTGTTCAATGATAAAAGTAATGAAGATCGATTGTCACTCAGCTATGTATTGCACGGCTTACAAAGTTACACTTTAATAGTCATCTTGTAAATAATTGTAATTTTTCTATTTGTTCTTGAAATCAGTTGTAGAAGAAATGAATCAGTTCCTTACACAATGATTATCTGTAAAAGAAAATTGTAAAATCAAACACATTGGTGCATTCAGTCTCAGAAATGCAAACCTAATATTAACAAGTGTAGCTCAGAAAGTCATAGACTTCAAACCATATTGATACTGATGGATTAGTTGTGTACTAAAGTATTGCCACTGTAATTAACATACTGACAGAAAAAATTAAAATCTGTGGACCGTTAATCATGAGAGGAAGAAACTAAAAGTAATCCAAGAGTTTGTGTTTTACAGACACCACTTTGTTTGAAATGGATATCACTATATAACTGTTTTCTAAAGTTTGGACAGAGACTCAAGAAATATTTTTTAAAAAAAATTATAATATAAAGTTATGAGCTGATGTGTGTCTGAACTATCTGTGAATTCTGTACATCTTTATTCTTAATCTCTTCTAATGTTATGTATAAATTAAAGCACCAATGTCATTGTTAGCATAAGACAAAGTATGCCAAATTTTATAAATGTACATGACCTTTATAAAAATATATATGTAACTCTGTTTAATAAACGCAACCTCTGATTTTTCTCTTACAAATTATAATAAATAATCAATGCAATCTTTGAATCAGTGAATGAATGAAAAGAGCAACAGTAGCCTAATGAAAACAAAATTTAAATAATAATTAGTAATTTAGGCATAACTAATTTGTCTGAGTGTATTTTACTGAACAATAACCAAGATTAATAATGAGATAAACTCATAGTCATATACATACAGAACTATTCAATTCAAAATACATTAAAACAATAGCAACCGTAAAATATTGAGTTTACACTGGTAATAGTAAAGTAGTAGTACTAAAGGGTGAGGATGTGGGAAAACGGTGATTTAGTTTAAAACATCAACAAAAACCTTCACTATAGGCCCTACATTATCAGATTAAGAAATAGTTTTTTAAAAAAAACAAGAGGAAACAAAATAATAGTTGGGGCATTAGGCACCACAAACACAGGGGTCCTTTCTAAATCCTTCTATATCATTACAGAGATTCACTTGGGACAATAGGCACCTAGTTTAAGTAATTTTAAACCAATCACACACCTTATAACAACCTTTTGGCTTGAGCTAACCAATGAATTGTAGCTAGTGTTAAGCACAGAAAGTACCCTCATGTTTCACCCATTGTAGCAGCCATCTTGAAAGTCATTTTCAAACTTTAGCAGTCAGCAGTATTCCTTCAAAAAATTTTGATTTGCATTATTTCTAGAGAGGGTACATGCTGCTTTTGCTCATACTTACTCCAGGACTGATTACAGATTAGGGTAAGCAGAGCATATTTTAAAAATATTTTTATTTAGCAAATATATAAATAATTTTCTTTGTTTTAAAAGGAGGTGCTCGCATGAGCATATCTGCTGTTTTGGTTTCAAAGCTTTAGGGTGCAATCATTATTTTATTTATTGTATTTTCAAATACTTCTTTAAAAGCTATTAGCATTATTCTTTAAGCCTTACCATTTAATGTCATTACATTCTACAGATAATTAAGTTGAAAAGTGAGTTTAAGTAAGAAAACATAGTTACAGATCATAATTTGTTAATGTTATATATAATGTTAGAGGTGCTAAATGCCCTAATCACTGTACTTTCCTGAAAAAGTAATTAAAAAATGTTTATGGTTATATTAAGAATGTGGAAAAAAGAAAAAGACTTCAATTTAAAAGCTATTATTGTTAGAAATTTAGTAAGTGACATAAACATGAACCGTAAGGATGGTTTTGGTCTTTATTACATCTCTTCTTCAACATCATCATCACCATCATGTGTACAGTCCTCATCACTGAAAGACTATTTTTTGAAACAACTTCAACCCCATTTTCAACCAGCAGTGAGAGGTTGTTCTGCCCCAGATTGAGAGGTTTTGCTATGGCGAAAGCTTAACTGAAGCATTAGTAGGCTGAGAGAGGCAGAATGCCACAAGACAAGGGAAGAGGAAAAGGACAAGGAAGACCAAAAGGAAAAATCACACAAGAGGAATCTTGTAATAGGTCCCACAGCCCCATTTAGGACAGCTCAGCCTTGGATGAGTGAGGAATGTGGAGGATATGGCCAGCCAAGAGGATTCAACTGGGTGCAGTGTGACATATGTGATTGCTGGTTTCACATAAGATGCGCAGACATCACAGTACCAATAGAAGAGCTGTAAGAAGCAGAATGGACATGTGATTTTTGTTCACAGATTTAGTGCCTAAAGCCCCAGATGACTTGAGTAATGGATTTTAACATGTTTCACAATTATATCAATAAATCATTTAGTATGTAATTCTAAACTAAAGCAATGTGTTGTAATGTTTTGATACTTTCATCGAATTTACATATTCTGTTACCTCATTTTGTCATAAAAAGTTATATTTCTGCTTGAAATAACAAAAATACGAACACCAGTTAAAAGTGTGGTGCCTATTGCCCCATTTCCCCCCTACAAGTTGTGGTTTGTCGTTGTCGGATGCGTAGCTGACTCATAGAAATCATTCATCACATTGTCAATGTGGAAACAACAATTTTGAAGTAAATGGTAAACGTATGCAGCAGTTTAAAAAACCAAGAAAACCTTCAATTCCATAAAGCATTTGTATCATATTAACAACAATAAGTTCATCTGCTTTGAGAGAAAAGCCTTTGTATCATAAAACTTAAAAGCCTTGATGTGTATATGGAAGATTCCCGCCGAGCTTATTCTAGACTTCCGGTTTCTTTATTTTTATAGATACTCTACGAGTCTACGTTAATTTGATTCATAAGTTTGACCACCCGTTTTTCATCTTGACTAAAGGACAATTTCCAGCTACATTGTGGGATTTTTCTGAAAATACATTTGTGTGTGTACATACTACATATATATATTTCTATGAATATAAACAGTGCGATTTAAAATGTAGTCACAGCGTACACATTAACATTTACCCCTTATCGAAGTTATCCCAGGCCATTGTAATCCACACTACTGTCACTAGCGAACCTAAGAATACGAGTGCAATGTCAGTATAATTATATATAAATTATAGTCTTACTTGTTGTAGGTGCTAAAATCGTCTGCTTCTTTTTTGCCTCATTCTGGAGTAGTCGGGACGACCGCTTCGACCGGATTTATCCGAGTTCTGCCGAAGTGGATCAAATTGTCTACCTATATGTATTTACACACATGGGCAAGAATCTAATGACGTATTATAGGTAATTTAGCAAATCCCCCCCAGAAAATAAGAAAAATGTACAAAATCTAAAGTTTATGTTGAGGGAATAAAATAATTTAAAAAAATCATAATTCAGGGGAAGCTAGTCCTGTGTCTTAACATAATATTTTCAGTGCTTCAGTCCCATAGTTAATCGAACCTATGAATTACTCATAATATTTATAAAAATCATACTAGTTATAAAGTGAATGGAGTGCAAATTATGGACACCATTCTGTTAAACTGTCTATATAAGGCATTTCCAGATATTGAATCAGTTACAGTAGTGTACAGAGCCGCAACTAGCTATTTTTGCGCCTAAGGCAAAAAGTGCGTTTGATCATGTGCGAACAAATCAATAGTTTGTCTAGCATCCCATCAGAAGATCATGACATAAAAGTCTTATCTTGTCTATTGTGTCTATTCCCTGACTGTAACAAGCAATAAGAGAAGGTGCAATACACGCAAATAATTCATACACATTACACACTATAAATTTCCAATTTAAATTATTGAAATTGTGCTTTTGCCTTTATTTATTTATTCCGACTCTACTATAATGTCATTTCAGCAAAATTATGCGTTGTTGGTAAGTCGTACTTAGCATTCAATGGATCGGAAACAAGGGAGACTATCCTTCGTTGCGGTTGTAATTATTTAGCAAGTAAACAAAGACATTTCCATTCCTTTGGAATATTATTATTATTATTATTTAAAATCCTGTAAATGTTTATATCTCTTGAAGACGTTTGTCTGTTTTCATTGATCAGTTTATAAAACCGGTTGGTGACGAGTAAGTTCTAACAAGAACAAATTAATGCGATATTGTAAATTTATCATTGTATTAGTCTGTTACGGGCAGTAGCAAAATTCTTATTGTGATCTATCTATCTATCTGTCTGTCTATCTATCTATCTATCTAGTCATCTGCGAATCATTTTTAAGTGACTCACTCTCCATCTCATCTCTAGCTGTTAGTCAGTCACTTAATTTGCCTCTCTGTCTGTATTTTCTTTTGTCACTCCGCTCGCTCATCTGTCCTTGCGACAGTTCATTCATCCATCCACCCATCCATTTACATGATACACCCAGAAATGGACGGACAAACTTTGCATTTCATTCAATAATCAGCTTTTATCGAATCATTCTTCTTTAGCTGAAAATCAATCAAACACTCCACCACACAGACACCCCCCCCTCTCAAAAAACAGACACGTGAACTTTGAAAAAATACACAAAATAAACAAAGAGCTCAGAACTTTATTCAACTGATATGTTATCTAGTGCACTTTAAAACTGTATTTAAATGCCATAAAATCAACGACCGCAGTAAGTTTGGCACAAAAAGTAGTACAGTAGATTTAAACAACTTTAAAAGACGAAAAGAGTGTAGAAAATGTAAAATAATTATAAAGATTTAAACGATAGTGAAAGAAGACGATATTCTATCTGATTACATTCGCAATACCGAATGCAAATCATGCTTGAATCGAATTGAATACTACACTTACACGTGAAAAATAAATTCACAGACAGAACGATACAACAAAAGAGAAAGAAATGTAAAACGAAGTTTATTAAATTTGCACGTGCCATTACCGGTGCAGGATCTAAGCAGACATCTTTAAAAGTGCGGATATTTATTTTCTGAATCAGAGTTAACATCCTTTGACTGGCACATCTCTGCAATCGCTATAAACCATCTTTACGAAAGTCATTCAGAATAAATATGCGAATAGAACAAAATGGTTTTCTTTGAATCTCACGTACATTCTCATACCATCCCTCTCATAATAGCAGCAGCAACAACAACAAATGTACACACGTACACACAAATACCAAAACCATCCCAGAAGAACCTCCACCCTAACATCAAACCCTGTATACAATAAAACAAACATCGATTGTAATTGATTTTTTTTTTTACAACATTTCTCACACACACGCTCACACTCTGTCTCTCTCTCTCTCCACAGCGTACCAGTCCCACTATTTATATGGCACATGGCGTGCTCTAAATTCTATCAATAAGACCGGAAGTAAAAGAGCCCCTTCGTCAATGCCTGAACAACAACAACAACAACAGTAAAACAAATTTAATAACGAATTCCCACAATTTTAAGCCTCAAGCATGAAGGGAAACTACAATTGTGCACCGTGGTTTGGTCTGAGTGTGTGTGCTCGAGCAGCAAATAATAAACCGGAAGTCATTCGTCACGAACTCCCGGACACCTTTCCAACTATACACCAACGCGTGACGTGACGACTGATTTTTGTCGTATGTCGTTAATGAACGGTAATTTTAAGTGTGTTGTTTTTTTCTTTCTAAGTTTGAAATTTCAAACAAAAACAAAAGAAAACAGCAGTGACGCACACTTGTAAATGATGTGCAGATCTAAAGTCTTGTGACCTAATCAAGTAAGTCAGTTAAGCACGTCACATATAGGTGTAGCTTCGTCAGAATTCGTGACCTCAACATTCTAAGAATGCACTGCAAGTAGAATAAGTAGAGTATGAAAATTACCCAACAACCATTTTAATAGCTGAAGTGAAAAATGGCTATCTTTGGTAACCTTCAGAGTAACGCCAGTACCAAATGCTCTTATTTGATAACTTAAAAAAAAATAATGCCCTCATTTGATAACCATTTTAAGTAACTCCAGTACCAAGTGTCATTATATGGCAACCTTCTCAGTAACTCCAGTACCACGTGACCCTATTTGGTAGCCCTCTCAATAACTGCATTTACATTCATTTTGCAACATAAGTGGTCTATGATCTTATATAACTTTGTCTAGTTTACGGTGTAGTAACTCAAGTAACACATGACTTATTTGGTAACCTAATTAGCTCAAGTAGCACTCGACCAAATGTGATAACTTTCGCTTGATCGAAGTCACATAAGAAACATTGCATAGCTTCTCTTGACTTCAAGAAGCACTATCTGATAACCGTTATAAAAAATAGGAATTTTAACATATAACTCTTTGCTTGTTGTTATTGGCAACCTCCTGTGTATCTCAGACAACACAGGAATACATTAGATAACGCTTTCATGATATCAATTAAATATGACCGTATTTGGTTTTGTTTTCGATATAATCTTTAGTAGCGCATGACCTAGAAGTCTAGTATTGCAGTGTACTTTAAATGCCTGTAACACAGAACATGAATGGCCTTTATTTAGAAATGTTAAAAGCCTCTAGGTTGATATGACATCACCAGACCTGGAAACCGTCTTTGTATCTCAAGTTACCAATGAACTTACTGACAACTTAAGTATCTCAAGTTACCAATGAACTTACTGACAACTTAAGTATCTCAAGTTACCAATGAACTTACTGACAACTTAAGTATCTCAAGTTACCAATGAACTTACTGACAACTTAAGTATCTCAAGTTACCAATGAACTTACTGACAACTTACGTATCTCAAGTTACCAATGAACTTACTGACAACTTAAGTATCTCAAGTTACCAATGAACTTACTGACAACTTAAGTATCTCAAGTTACCAATGAACTTACTGACAACTTAAGTATCTCAAGTTACCAATGAACTTACTGACAACTTAAGTATCTCAAGTTACCAATGAACTTACTGACAACTTAAGTATCTCGATGAAGCCTCAAGAATATCGTGCAGTAAAGAATTTTATCAGAAAACGTCTAATATTTATAGTAAAACGTCACGCCTTCTGGTGAATCGTCTGTCGAAAATTCCACCACACAAATAAACACGCACGCACGCACACTCAAGCACATATGTGCACACGCTTGCGCATCTGTACAAACATTTTCCTATGGTGATTCACATTAGTAAGTTTCGTATAATCTGATTTGGCAAGCAAGCTTGCACGCACGCACGCACATGACACATACACACACGCAGGCATGTCCTTCATAGACTGATAATCGTAGTGTCGCAAGTATCCTATAATCGTATTCGTCAATCTTGTAAACACACGCACACACTTATACATACACACAAACACGTATGTAGATACGCACACACAAAGACGTGTGTAGATACATGCACACACAAACACGTATGTAGACACACGCATAAACACGAATGCAGACACACACACATACAAATACGTGTACACACACACACACGCACATGAGCATCGTCATTTCCACCACTACGAACTGTGAGCATAAAACCACGACTTTAACTCAGCCGTATTCAATTATAATGACTCGCATAATAGCTCCTGTTGTTTTTGCTTCTCTTCCTCTCTTGTCTCCCCCTCCACCCCATTTCCCGTAACACACCCCCCACTCACCTCTTACCTACCCAAACAATAAAAAACTAAACATATATTGCTTTTCCAAATGCAACTTAAATCCGTTGAGAAATGTCACATTTTCTCTTACTGGCTGCTCACGACAGCAGGGAACCATATGAAATCGATTTCCCCTATGGTCAGTGTATATAAAAATGCTCTTATTAACAATCATGAGGCGGTCCTGAATGGGATTATGTCCCTTTAACAAGCGACAGACACTCCGTACGTGTAAGATGGTCTGATTGTACATATACCTTGATGCCGAAGTTATTAAAATGTTAGTTTAAATTTTATAAATTGTTTGTATTTTGGTTTTCCTTTATAAAGTTTCATTACTAATAAAAACAAAAAAAAACAAAAAACAAACACAACCCCCCCCCAAGAATAATACTCATTTGCTGCCGAGAGCAAATTCGATTCCAATATTGTTAGAGTACAGAGCAAAGATTTCGTTTTTATTTGCATATACACTTTGCTATATATCTGGTAAAATCATAATTTAAAAAATAATAAATTTACACGGTTGTAATAAATAAGGTTAACATATAATTAAAAAAATACAAGCAAATATCTCTCATAAAACTTTATCATTTTACAACTTGTACCACGTAACTAAAGTGACGTGTTCCGCTCCATAAACAAGCCATGCGTCACGCTTTGTTGAACAGTGAGGTAACATAAAGTCCACGTGACAACGGTTAAGAAACAAATATGTTCACCCCACCCTTCGATATATATATATTATTGAAAATATTATAACTAATGATTAAGGAGTTGTTTACAAAAATGTTTTGGCTATTAAAAACAACAACATCCATCACCTCCGTCCCCCAAAAATAATAAATGGTTATTGGCAAATTCGAAAGTTTCCTGTAAGCGGTTGCAACCATTTTAAGTGTAGTAAAGGAAACCACTTCATTACAAATCAAGTCACAAAACTACAGAACATTAACAGATAGTCCACAGAGAATTATTGGACTGTCGTAAATAAATACAGAACATTAACAGATAGTCCACAGAGAATTATTGGACTGTCGTAAATAAATACAGAACACTATCACACTCATAAATAAGCAGGGAACACTGTCCTCAATAACCACAGAACACTGACATACTCATAAATATCCACTGAACCCTATCGTAAATAAATAGCCACAAAACACTGCCCTTAATAACTACAGAGCACTGAGATACTCATAAATAACCTCCAAACTGTCAAACTCATAAATAACCACAAACGCTGTCCTTAATGACTATAGAAAGCTGAGATACTCATAAATAAACCAGACATAATATTCTTAATGACTTTAGAAAGCTGAGATACTCATAAATAAACCAGACATAATGTTCTTAATGACTAGAGAAAGCCGAGATACTCATAAATAAACCAGACATAATGTTCTTGATGACTATAGAAAGCTGAGATACTCATAAATAAACCAGACATAATGTTCTTATTGACTAGAGAAAGCCGAGATACTCATAAATAAACCAGACATAATGTTCTTAATGACTATAGAAAGCTGAGATACTCATAAATAAACCAGACATAATGTTCTTGATGACTATAGAAAGCTGAGATACTCATAAATAAACCAGACATAATGTTCTTAATGACTATAGAAAGCTGAGATACTCATAAATAAACAAGACATAATGTCCTTAATGACTAGAGCAGGGGTGCACAAACCGCGGCTCGAGACAGAGCTCTATGCGGCTCCCAGAGGACTTTTGGATGTTACCATTATTACTAATGTAAAGCACATTATTTCATTATTTGTGTTTTTTTTCTCTTCTACTGAGCCATCCATGTGGCGGCCCTCCACGCACTATCAATTGGAAATTTGGCCTTCTGGCCTAAAAAGTTTGTGCACCCCTGGACTAGAGGAATCTGAGATACTCATAAATAAACCAGACATAATGTCCTTAATTACTATAAAACACTGACATACAGTTAAATAGCCACAGAACTCTGAGATGTTCATAAATACCATGGATAACGTCCTTAATAACTACAGAAAACTATAATCCTTTATAACTTCAAAACACTATCAAACCGCTAAATAACTACAAAACGCTATCGTAAATAACTTCAGAATACTGTTGGATTCCTAAATAACCACACTACTTCACTTAAGTAACCACACCACTTTACTTCCTAAGTAACAATATATCACTTCTCACTGTCCTAAATAACCATAGATTCATAAATAACAACAGAAAACTGTCCTAAATAACCACAAAAAAACTTTGGATTCCTAAATAAACACAGAAAACTGATATATTCCTAAATAACCGCAGAATACTATTATGTTCCTAATGAACCACATAACACTGTCCTAAATAACCACATAACACTGTCCTAAATAACCACTTCACACTGTCCTAAATAACCACAGAACACTGTTAGATTCCTAAATAACTACTATCACTTCACACTGTCCTGTATAACTAGAGAACACTCTTAGAGTCATAAATAACCTCAGTCACTCTGTCCGAAATAATCACAGAACACATTCCTAAATAATCAAAGATCACCGCCAGACAGTCCTAAATAATCACAGAACACTGTTAGATTCCAAAATAACCTCAAACCTTAGTCATACTGTTCTAAATTTCAGAACACTTTTAGATTCCTAAATAACCAAAGATTACTGTCAAACTGTCCTAAATAATTACAGAACACTGCTAGATTCCTAAATAACCACATATTACTGTTACACTGTTCTAAATACCACAAAAACGCTGTTAGATTCCTAAATAATCACAAAACAATTTTAGATTACTAAATAACCACTAAACAGGGCTAGATTCCCCCAAATTCCTAAAAATCGTATATCACTGTTAAACTGTCCTAAATAACTACAAAGCACTGTTAGATTCCTAAACAACCACAGTCACTTTGCACTAATTAACCACAGAACAATTCTAGATTTCTAAATAACCTGTTTTACTGTCCTAAATAATCAGAGAATACTTTTAGATTCCCAGATAACCAGATATCAATGTTAGACTGTCTGAAATTACATTAGCGATGACGTCCTTTTCGAAACGCTTGAATTAACACATTCCTCTTACAATGCTTTAAATAGAAACAAAATAACTCATGAAAAATTATATTCTGGAAATACTTCTCTTATATCAGAACATGGCCGTGCTATCTATCTACACGTGTGTATGTTAATCCATCCATCCATCCATCCATCCGATCCTTTCTCCCCTCAACCCTGTGTGTGTATATATATTATGTACAACAATTCAACAAATTTTAGCGAAAGCGGCGGAAGCCAGAAGCGTCCCCTACATTCAAGTCAAGTCAACAAATAAATGTTAAATTAAAAATATACTCAAACAAACAAGAAACCCAAAACAACTGAATACATTAACTCCATAAATACGTAATATATGAACTCCATACATACGTAATATATGAACCCCATAAATACGTAATATATGAACTCCATAAATACGTAATATATGAACTCCATAAATACGTAATATATGAACTCCATAAATACGTAATATATGAACTCCATAAATAGTTAATATACGAACCCCATAAATACGTAATATATGAACTCCATAAATACGTAATATATGAACTCCATTAATACGTAATATATGAACTCCATAAATACGTAATATATGAACTCCATTAATACGTAATATATGAACTCCATAAATACGTAATATATGAACTCCATAAATACGTGAGTTCATTGAGGGGTAAAATACCTCGTTGTCTTTTGCTCTTTACCGTAGTCTTTTTCTCTCAGAGTGTAGACATTGAACAAGAAAGATACCAGGGCATTGTCAACCTTACGAACAGGGCATCAGAATTGTCTACCATAGCACTGGAATTGTAAACCATGGCAACGTAATGCTGCCACTGTCTACCATGTCACCAATAGTACTGACATTGTTTATTATGGCAACGTAGTGTTGCCACTGTCTACTATGTCACAATAGTGTTGGCATTGTGTACCATGGCAACGTAGTGTTGCCACTGTCTACCATGTCACAATAGTGTTGGCATTGTATACCATGGCAACGTAGTGTTGCCACTGTCTACCATGTCACAATAGTGTTGGCATTGTATACCATGGCAACGTAGTGTTGCCACTGTCTACCATGTCACAATAGTACTGACATAGTATACCATGGCAACGTAGCAATGGAATTGTCAGGAATAAGAACATGGCATTTGGCATTACACACCATGTCAAAGTTACACTATATACCGTAATATGATATAAGTATGGCAACATGACACTGACATTGTCTAAAGCGGCAACGTGTCATTTGCACTCTCAAACATAGCAGCCTGGCATTGGCATTGTTAACCATGGCATTAGCATTGCCAATCATGGCAATATGACATTAACATTGTCTAAGAAAGTAAAACGTATTGACATTGTCTCCCTAGGCAGCGTGCCATTGGCATCGATTACTGTGGTAAGGTGATATTGTCTTACCATGGCATCGTGGCATTGCCTGCCACGGTAACATGACAATGGCATTGCCTACCAGGGCAACAATGCATTGCCTACCATTTTAAAGTGGCATTTTCAGTCTGGCAATGTGACGTCTGTCTCTCCTCCACAACGCGTTCTCTCGTAAGCGGAAACATGACAACAGTTTTATCAAACCCAGTGGGGTCATTTGGTGCTGAAACACAGTTACCCCCCCCACACACACACACACCGTGAAGTTTCCGCTATCCTCCTAAATCTTATGTGTAGTCACGTGCTCTGCGACTGAACGGATTAATATAAGTGCAAAAACAAACAACGGAAGTGTTAAAAATGACGCAAATACACTCCTGGGTGTGTGAGCTGTGAATAAATGCTTACAAAGTGTGGCATCTGGGTGTGTGAGCTGTGAGTAAACGCTCACAAAGTGTGGCGTCTGGGTGTGTGAACTGTGAATAAACGCTCACAAATTGTGGCATCTGGGTGTGTGAAAACACGGAAACAAATCGGTGCATGGGTTTCCCTTCTATAAATGTTTCACATGCAACTTTCTTTTATTAAAGTGGATAAATCAGAGTGAGTCAATGAATGAAAGAGGGTAAAAATAGTCTATTTCGTGATAAAGACTTACAACAGTGCAGTCTGGCCTGTCGGTGCACGAGAATAAGTCTAACCAATAGAGAAACCGAATAAAGGAATCTGCTCCTAAGAACAACAGCTGCAGCACCAATACACCAAAAACTAGCAAACAATTCAAACGCACTGTTTCGCAGCAATCAACGGGAATCCTTCTTTGAAACATAGAAGTATTGGAAATATTTTTAGTTCAGAAAAATTTAACAGTTCAACTTCACAACCACAACCACCACCACCCCACAAAGAACTGAGAATGGCTCTCAGGAAAATGTAAAAGTAAATAAGAATTACTTTACAAATATAACAATTAATCAGTCAAAAATTTCGATACATTGTTTATTGACTCAGTATTGGACAGAGAAATGGTTTGACGTACTGATGTACAGTCACTGGACAGAGAAATGGTTTGACGTACTGATGTACAGTCACTGGACAGAGAAATGGTTTGACGTACTGAAGTACAGTCACTGGATAGAGAAAAGGTTTGACGTATTAATGTACGGACAGTCCTTGCTGGAGAAAGGGTCTGACGTATTAATGTATGGACAGTCCTTGCTGGAGAAAGGGTCTGACGTATTAATATATGGACAATCCTTGTTAGAGAAAGGGTCTGAGGTATTAATGTACGGACAGTTACTGGACAGAGAAAGGGTCTGACGTATTAATCTACGGACAGTCACTGGACAGAGAAAGGTTCTGACGTATTAATGTATGGACAGTCCTTAGTAGAGAAAGGGTCTGAGGTATTAATGTAAGGACAGTTATTGGACAGAGAAAGGGTCTGACGTATTAATCTACGGACAGTCACTGGACAGAGAAAGGTTCTGACGTATTAATGTATGGATAGTCCTTGCTAGAGAAAGGGTCTGACGTATTAATGTACAGACAGTCCTTGGTAGAGAAAGGATCTGACATCTTCATGTACGGACAGTCACTTGACAGAGAAAGGGTCTGACGTATTAATGTACGGACAGTCACTTGACAGAGAAAGGGTCTGACGTATTAATGTACGGACAGTCACTTGACAGAGAAAGGGTCTGACGTATTAATGTACGGACAGTCACGTGACAGAGAAAGGGTCTGTCGTATTAATGTACGGACAGTCACGTGACAGAGAAATGGTCTGGCATGACTCAGGGATTAATATACTGGTGAGTAACGAATTTTTTAATTAGAAAGATTCAGAATTGAATGAATGTTAGTCAAAGCAGAAATCAGCACTATCTGCATTTTGGCCGAAAACAGGTACCGCTTCAGTGAACACAGTTCACAGATGAGCGACAGAACAAGAGTCAGTGGATGAATAAACAATAATGTAGGAATACGAATAAACGATCAAAAATGGATGAACACGAATGAATGGATAATAGATATACTCTCAAATGAAAATAAAAATAAAAAGGAAATAATTTCAATGCACACGTAAAACAATTATTTACAAGCTATTCATCCTTAGTGCGCACCAATATTCAATTATGCAGCACGCACAAAAACACACACACTATCTGACAACATGCTATCTTTATGACTCCCTCCCCACCACACACAGACACAGACACACCACACACAGACTATTAATATCCATGTAATACTCCTATTCATACACAGAAAGGCACATACGAATACTCACGCCTGCACGTATACACGCTTAATAACGGCCGCATAACAAAACTAATATATTGTTATCTGCATCATACAATACCAACCAACCAAAAACTAATATATTGTTATCTGCTTCATACAATACCAACCAACCAAAAACTAATATATTGTTATCTGCTTCATACAATACCAACCAACCAAAAACTAATATATTGTTATCTGCATCATACAATACCAACCAACCAAAAACTAATATATTGTTATCTGCATCATACAATATCAACCAACCAAAAACTAATATATTGTTATCTGCATCATACAATACCAACCAACCAAAAACGAATATATTGTTATTCGCATCATCTAACACCAACCAACCAAAAACTAATATATTGTTATCTGCATCATATAACACCAACCAACCAAACAACATAATAATAGTAATAAATTATCTGTTTTCCAATCTTTCACTTTATGAAGCTGAGATGATCGCAGGCATTAACAAACTCATTAATGAGTAATTACAACGGGTTTCAATATGACAAATCAAACATCAGCCAGCAGCACCCAGGCAAAACACAAGATCACGCCATTGGGTATACGCTACAAAGATAACCTAAAAGACAGCAATACACGGACATTAATCAAAGACAACCTAAACGATAATTATATATATATATATTAATCAAAGACAAACTAATGGATAATTATATACAAACATTAATCAAAGACAATCTAATGCATAATTATATTATATACATAGGCCTACATTAATCAAAGCCAACCTAAAGAACACTTATATACAGGTATTAATTCAAGACAGGTTAAACGGCGCTAATATGCAAACATTAATCAAAGACAAGGATTCCCATTAAAACACACTGAACACGACATTTGGATAGCTAGTGATCAATGACAAGTGCTCACACAAAGACATCATGAGGATAGTTTGGGATAGCTGAACTGGTATAACTATAGGTGAATGCTTGCATCCTCGGCGATGCTTTGGCATTCATCAGTGATTTGAAGATTCTCATGAAGACATCAGCAGTAACATTGCGCCATTAACCAGTAACCACAAACTATTCTCATTTAGACAACAGTAACATTGCGCTACTAACCACTAACCACAAACTATTCTCTTGAGGACAGCAGCAGTAAAACTGCGCCATTAACCAGTAACCACAAACTATTCTCTTGAGGACAGCAACAGTAACATTGCGCCATTAACCATTAACCAATAACCACAAACTATTCTCATGAAGACAGCAACAGTATCAGTATACCATTAACCAATAACCACAAACTATTCTCATGAAGACAGCAGCAATAACACTGTACCATTAACCACAGGCTATTCCCACGAAGACAACAGTAACATTTGGTCATTAACCAGTGACCCCAAACTACTCTCATGCAGACATCGAAAGTAATCCTGTACCATTAACCAGTAACCCCAAACGATTCTCATGACGACAGCAACGGTGACATGGCACTATTAACCAGTGACCCCAACTATTTTCATGAAGACAGCAACATTAACACTATACCATGAACCAATAACTACAAACTATTCTCATGAAGGCATCAACAGTAACATTGCGACATTAACCAGTAGCTACAAACTATTCCTCATGAATCGTCAGTGCAACAGTAACACTGCATCGATAACCAGTGACCCCAAACTATTACCTTGAATCAGGAAAAGTAATATTGTAACATTAACCAGAGCCACAAACTATTCTCACGAAGACATCAAAAGTAGCACTGCGCCTTTAACCTGACCCCCCAAAGATATGATAAGTGACATTCGAACGCTTATTAATGACTGCAAAAGTGTTTCAATTCAGATAAGCTATTACCACTGTGGCATTTAAGTATGACTGCACATTATTCTCCTGAAGAATTCTGGTAGTAGGCCTATTGGCAGTGGTTAATGCCTCACATTATTCTCCTGAAGAATTCTATGTTAGTAGGCCTATTGACAGTGGTGAACGTCTGCATAAAGATCTCATTAATATATAGTACCTCTCCTGACTAATCAAAACCCCACAATATTCTCATTAATATAGAGTACCTCTCCTTAGTAGTCAAAACCCCAGACATTAATATAGAATACCTCCCCTGACTAGTCGAAGCCCCACACATCTTCTCATTAATATAGCATACCTCTCTTTACTATCAAAGCTCCACATATATTATCATTAATATAGCATGCCAGTGGTTAAAGTCTTTAAAGCCCTACACATATTCTCATTAATATAATGTACCTTTCTTGACTAGTCAAAGCACCGCACATTTTCATCAGTATAGTGTATTTCTCCTGACTAGCCATTCCCCTAATCACACACACACACACACACACACACGCACACGCGCGCGCGCGCGACATACATACAAATATTTAACACACACACACACACATGCGCGACATGCATACAAATATTTTCTTTAAAACAAGTTCAGCAGCTCGCTAGCATTTATCAATGACTACAAATGTTCTCACTAAGACATTAGACAAAACACTTTAGTAGGCTTATAGGCAGGGTTTGATGTCTAAATTAAATATCTATATTGTTATTCTAATATCAATAATCAATTACCCCCAACATATGCTTATTAATACAAATTCAGTAGCACCCATGCATTAATTAATCATTGTCACTTTATGAATACAACTAGAAGCCTAAAAACTGATTAATACCTAATTACCTTTTTATTACAACTGAAGCAGCGCTCTATCATTAATATAATGACCCCAAAATATCCCCATTATAAATTCAGAAACACCCTAGTTATTCTCATTATGACATCGCAAATACACCATTATAGTAGGCATACAGCCTGATTAATGTCTAGATAATTATCTCATGGATCTCAATCCATGCAACACGCTTGCATTAATTAATGAATCCAGAGTGTTCGATTGAGGCCTCCAGGGGAATGCACTCCGGTACTATTCAGTTAATAGTGAAAAAGAAAAATATATGCTGCAAAGGAAGAAAAAAAGAAAAGAAACAGATTTCTTTGGTTAATTCAATCTGCATTTCTACGGAAGTTAAAAGGTATTGATGGACAGGCAACAAGCGCGCACGCTATGGAACAAATTTATTTATGAATGGATGACTATTTTCTTTTTCTGTGTGTGTGAGTGCTTTCCCTTTATTGAACAAATTCTTGAAAGACACGCAAATTTCATCGAGTAACCGTGAAGAAACGTCACCAACTCGTCTTGTTTCTGGGTCAACATATTTAAGACTGGAATGTTTTTATGGGAGAGGGGAAAAAAAAAAGTCATTTAATTCAACAAAGGAAGTAGGAAGACTACGTCACAGCTTTACGTGAATCACTGCATAACAAGTCGCAGAAAGATGTTTTTATCGAATTAGTGCAGAGTTTAGCGCCTACTGAAGAGAGCCGTGAGCTGGAACGTGATTACAGTATGTCCCTCAAAGAGTGTTCAGCGCGCTAATTGAATAACGAGGCCAAACGTTTTAAGTTCCAGCCGTCTCATGTACACCAAGCCGATTTCCTCTGCCAAGGGGAGTTAATGAAGTGGGTGGAGTTGCTCTTCTTCGCAGAGGAGTTGAGGTGTTGACAGGTTGCAGAATGTTGTCCGCCATTTCACTCACCCTAGGCAGCTATTTGCTGGGAATTGTTGTTTTACATTCTAATTAATATTATTTAATAAACACTCGAAAATGTTTTGTCTGGCTAGTGGGAGCACTTTGCGAGACCTTTCAGTTGTGAGGGGGGATCGAGTACGCAGACTGATGGAACTGTGCTGGTTTTTTAAAATTTAATTTTTAAAAAAAGAGAATACAATTTTTATATAGGAAGATGACAAATCGAGCAATGAGTAGATGACACACTACAGTTCTTTATAGATGGATGACATTCATCTCTTGGACTGGTGGATGACACAATTAAGATCTTTGACGGCTGCATGAAATACATATATTTAAAGATTTTGACTGGTGGATGACACTCCATTATTCTCAATGGCCCAATGTCATTTTCCAGATAGGTTATTTATGGACGACAAATTTAAGCATTTCATTACTTAATTTTTTGCTTTCTGTCATCATTAGCAAAGCTTCTTTTATTTTTTAATTAATCAACCGGAAAATTACTTATTTTGTAGCCTATGCTAAAAGCACATTTTAAAATTCTGAGTTTCAGTCCAATTTGAGTGAATGCTGGTTTTCATTAACGACCTGCATTATTACCCTGGACCTCGTCAGCGATGGGACCTGGAGAAAGTGGAGCAAGGTCAAAATGCCGGATAAATAAAGAGCCGGCCATGCAGAACTGTTGGACGTGCGTGACTCACTGGAGGGCTCACGAGGGTTATGACTTTACTCATTAGTAGTCTCACGATTATAATTGGTTAAGCTCAAGATTATTATGGGTGGACTAGTGATCATTATGGGTGAGTTCATGATCAGCATAAGTGAACGAATGTTTATTATGGGTGGACTAGTGATCATTATGGGTGAGTTCATGATCAGCATAAGTGAACGAATGTTTATTATGGGTGGACTAGTGATCATTATGGATGAATTCATGATCAGCATCAGTGAACGACTGTTTATTATGGGTGGGTTGCTGACCAAAAGGGGTGGGCTGGTAATCAACACAGAAAAAGGCTAGTAAATATTATCACGGGTCGGCTTGTATTATTATGTACAGGTTTGTGATTATTATTACTGTGATTATCAAAAAGCCTGTCTCAGGATCATTGATGATTCATTAATGAGCTTTTATGGATGTGATCGTGATCAACCCAGGGATGAGCTCCTAATTAGTAAGGATAGGTTCGTGATTATCACGGGTGGAGTTAGAGACTTTTTACGGATGTGCTCATAGTTAGCACAGATAGGATCATATTCATTACCGGGTAGGCTGATAATTATAATTATCACTTGTGGATTCATAATCATTACGAGAAGCCACTCAAAACTAGAATGCCACCGACATGTCTTGGAGACACAATACTTAGAGAACTATTTTTGTTACTCACTCTTGTGAGTACCATCTTTGACAAACAGTACGTCTTGTGCGTACCATCTTTGACAAACAGTACGTCTTGTGCGTACCATCTTTGACAAACAGTACGTCTTGTGCGTACCATCTTTGACTTACAGTATGCCTTGTGCGTACTATCTTTGACATACAATATGCCTTGTGAATACCATCTTTGACATACAGTACATCTTGTGCGTACCACATCAGGGAGGTAGCATATTTTATGGGTACCTTACTGGTACAGTTTTTCTAGGCTGAAAGGTCTGCAATTGAAATATACCCCCTTAAAAATATTAATGACGTAGTTCCTCTCTGAGTCAAAAGCAACCTGTAAAATGCATTAAAATGTAATTTATTCTAGTTCCATTAATATAGTTGTTTGTTTATTTATTCTTTAATAAAAATAGATTACTTACCCTATAATGAATAGCTTCAATTATATTTATAATTATATATTATAATTATTCTAGTTCCATGAATATAGTTGTTTATTTTTTAATAAAAATGGATTACTTACCCTATAATGAATGGCTTCAATAGAAGATTAAGAAAGCAGTGAACGTAGCAATCCAAAATCGTATTACGCTTTGTATCTGTAAAGATGCTGGGTTATGTTGAATCTTAACAATCATATGATTAAATTACCTTTGTAATGCATTTTACAGGGTTTTTAATTTCTATGTTAGTGCAGTTTACAGATCTACAGTTGTTATATTACACCTACATCTGACAAGATTACAGATGGTATATTATACCTATAGTGGACAGGATTACAGCTGGTTTATTATACCTAAAGATAACAGGACTAAAGGTGATATATTATACTTAAAACTGATAGGACTACAGCCGGTTTATTATACATAAAACTGACAGGACTAAAGGTGATATATTATACTTAAAACTGACAGGACTACAGCCGGTTTATTATACATAAAACTGACAGGACTACAGATGGTTTATTACACCCAAAGCTGACAGGACTACAGCTGGTGTATTACATACATCTAAAACTGACAAATCTACAGCTAATATACATTCACTTCACAGATCTACAGCTCGTCTATTACATATAAAATGACAAAAGACAAATCTACAAAGGATATACTTAACGTTGACAAGACTACATGTGTTATATTTCATCTAAAACTGACAAGTTAGTAACCGATATATTATAATTTAAGGTGACAGGTTACAGCTATTATATATATATATATATATTAAGATGACGAATGTGTATATGACAGATGACGAATGTATATGATAGATGACGAATGTATATGACAGATGACGAGTGTATATGATAGATGACGAATGTATATGACAGATGGCAATTTAAGAAACATTAAATATCCAAATAAAAGCTAACCGGGATTTTGCTGTTAAACCATGGACGAAAGAACTGTATAAATATGATCTGGAATATATAAAATTAATAAAGTTACAGATATTTACATGATAATACACATGTACATGTGTTATATATTATGAGTGTATGCACGTAGGCGTGCTATGTTGTGTGTGTGTTTTGAGCGTGCGAGGGTGTGTACATGCACGCATGTTTTTAGCTTTTTTGTTGTTGTGTGTGTGTGTACGTGCGTGTTTGTGTGTGTGTTTGTTTGTCTGCGTGAGTATGAGTAGGTGTGTAAATAACTCTTTATAACATTGATCCTGCACATATTGTTCACATCACTTAAATAACCAAACAATCGACATATCACGTGTTCTTTAAAAATAAAAAGCTTTCGAATATAAACTGCGAAAAAGAAATCAATACTATTTTGGAATTCCCAAAACAAATTTTTACAGTTATTAAAGATTTTCAAGACTTTAAAGATAGAAAATTATCGCAGACAGTGAAGAATTCAAGATTTAAAAAAATAGAAAATTATATTAACAAAACACTTCAATACTTAAACCAGGTAACAAAGAAAGGAATTTAAACGTAATAAAGAACTTGAGAGAACAAGGTTTAAAAATAAATAAAGCAATTTTAATAAAAGTAAATAAAGAAAAACAAAGTACTAAATGCAAAACGGCAAAGATTTTAAAAGGAATAAAAAATTTGATAGCAAGAAATTAAAAAAGTAGTAAACACTAGAAATTCAAAATTAGCAAAGAAAATTCGTGAGAAAGTAAATTGTAACTAGTAATGGTATTTCAAGAGAAATTTACATTCGAAATTTATAAAGGAATTTCAAAGGGGGGAAAATTAAAAAAAAAAGAAGAATTTCAGAGAGCTAGAAATTTAAAATTATTGACAAATTTAGAGAGCAAGAAATTCTAAAAGTGGTGAAGAAATTTAAAGAGCGGGGAGTTTAAAAAACTGTTTGTTGAATTTCAAACAACGAGGAATTAAAAAGTATTGTGTTGGATCTCAAACAGCGAAGAATTTAAGAAACAGCGTGTTGAATTTTAAACAATGATGTATTTAAAAACAGTGGGTTGGATTTCAAACACTAAGGAATTTATAAAAAAAAAAAAAAACCAGTGTGTTTGATATCAAACATTGACGAATTTAACAACAGCGTGTTGGATTTTAAACAGCGAAAAATTTAAAAAACAGTATGTTTGATATCAAACAGCGAGGAATTTAAAAACAGTGTGTTGGATTTCAAACAGTGATGAATTTAAGAAACAGCGTATTGAATTTTAAACAGTGGTGCATTTAAAAAACAGCGTGTTGATTTTAAACAGTGATGCATTTAAAAAAACAGCGTGTTGGATTTTAAACAGTGATGCATTTAAAAAAACAGCGTGTTGGATTTTAAACAGTGATGCATTTAAAAAACAGCGTGTTGGATTTCAAACAGCGAGGAATTTAAATACAGTGCGTTTGATCTCAAACAGCGAGGAAGTAAAAAGTGCTGTGTTGGATTTCAGAAAACGAAGAATTCAAAAGTAATGAAAATATTAAGAGACCAAAGAATCCAAAGCAAACTGGAATTCAATTAGTAGGGAATTTCAAATTAGGTTCAGAATTCAAAAGAAGTAAACTGAACCGAACTGAAAGCGCCATGAATTCAAACAATCGATTATCTTTTAGCATGTCAAACAACAAGAAAAATAACAACCGGAAACTAATCCTACTCAAAATCTTTTCCTTTTTTTGACATCGACAATAAGAGTACAGATAGGAATAGATATAATTTCACTTTAAGAAATTTACTTAATTACGAAGCTACAACACTTTCCATTACTAGTGCGTGTGTGCGTGCGTGTATGTATTGAATCTTAATATTCATGAGTACGTATGTGTGTATGAATATGTGTGTGTATATGTGTATGCGTGTGTTGCGTGTATATATGTGCGCTCGTGTGTGTATGTGTGTATATGTGTGCACGTGTGTGTATATGTGTGCATTTGTATGAATATGTGTGCGTGTATATGTGTGCGTGTATATGTGTGTGTGTGCGTGTATGTATTAAATCTTAATATTCATGAGTATGTATATGTCTATGAATATATGTGCGTGTGTGTATATATGTGTGTGTGTATATGTGTGTGTGCGTGTTTGTATTGAATCTTAATATTCAAGAGTATGTATATGTCTATGAATATGTGTGCGTGTGTGTATATGTGCGCGCGCGTGTGTTGTGTGTATATGTGTGCGTGTGTGTGTACGTGTGTGCGCGCGAGTGTGTGTATATGTGTGTGCGCGTGTGTGTATGTGTGTGTGTACGTGCACACGTTATGTTCTTGGAAAATGGCACACATATTAAATCCAAGAAAAATCTGCTCTATTGGTGAAGCTTTTTCATATTATGGATAGAATGTTATGGCCACAAATGTATTATTTCGCCTGCTTTTACCTCGTGAATTAAAAAAGTAACAATGTACAAACGCATGTGCGCGCGTGCGCGCGCACACACACACACACGTACATATAACAACTGCTGTAATAAATTTTTTGCAGTTAATCCAAAACCGGGATTAGGAAAGTTTGCGAAATTAAACATTTTCTAACCATGCTTACTTCACCAGGGATTATGAACGAGAATGGAACGAAAGATAGTGGATTTATATATAACTTGCAAAACATGAAGTTGAAGAGTTTTGTTTTAGTTCCTCCCTCCATTCCCCCCCCCCTCCAAACACACATATTATACCCATTCAACCATCGAGATGTAGCAGATATGGTCTGCTCTTTTAATTTCTGCATTTAATAATTAATAAGGGGTCTAGACCAGATACTGACCAATGTCGCTGGTACCTGGACGAGACAGATGACCAATGCAAGTCGCGATGTCATTGGTCTGTCCAACAGGAAAAAAAATGGACAGGGACAAACTGCTACAGTTTAAACTGACTTGTAAATTTCCAAATATCCCTTTTCCACCCCATCTCTCTCTCTCTCTCTCTCTCACACACACACACACACACACACAAAACAATCAGACTTAACAAAATTGTGTACCGCATTATCCAGGAATGCATAAGAAAGCCTACATCGCTTTCGTATTCTATTTGTAAAACACTATCAGTCCCAAAACATGATGTATAGATTGAAAAAACAGTATGAGAATCTGAAAAGAATGCGTTTCTTTCTCTTTCCGGAATTCTTCAAAATGCGTTTCTTTCTTCTTACGGAATTCTTCAAAATGCGTTTCGTTCTCTTTCCGAAATTCCTCAGAACGCGTTTCTTTTTTCCTTCTGAATTCCTCAAAATGCGTTGTTGCGAGTTCTTGGTGAAGCTTCTGCACAATGACGTCATCCACTGTATCGCTTTTCTTGGGTACAAAATCACCTTAGTGCCGGATGTAGATAGTACGAACGCACGTGTTTATTCCCCACCCCAACAAGAAAACAATAAACTGGAAAGTTCATGTTGTGATGTAGAGAGCAATGATGGGCCGGAAACAAGTTGCCGTGACTTTACTAACAGTCCAGTATTCCGAAGGCACTTTCCCTTTTTGTTTCATTTCCACTGCTTGCATCCAAACTGGAACTGTTCCGTCTTAAGGAAATCGGAGAAATAGGTCACGTCTGCCCGACGCTCGCGCTCACGCAAGACGTCCAGTTTGATCAAAGAACCAACAATATCCCTCTTCAGCGGAGATTTTCGATGGCAGCAAAGCAGAAAGTCTACAGACAGGAGGTCTGGATAGGCGCTGCTAGGTTTCCACAAATAACCATACGGTGTTTCCTCAGTAGCCAGGAGGTCAAAGGGCATTGGCGAACATGCCGTGCAAACTGGAAACGGTCGAGGCACATCGCACAGGTAGCACTGTAAGGGCTTCACCTAGGTTCAACCACCTGCGCACCAAATTTGGCCAGAAAAGCCGTAAAAAAACTCACCACGGTTAAGGTCAACGGCTCACGCATTAATGAACATCTGCTCTGGTCGTTACCTCGTCCAAACTGTCTTCGGTGACCATACTGGACGTTACAGACAATTGCTTGCCCCAAAACCGCCTGCTGGGGCGAACGGCGTCGTTGCATGTTGAATTGTGTTCAGCTGCAGTACCAAACGACTCAAGGTTGTCTCGCGAAGTTCTGACCTCCGTCATCAAAGGCGTGTTTTCGCCGTTAAAGGCTGCAACGTTCCTTTCGGTCAAGGACATAACCTTGACCTCGTCGCAGTGATCCACAGACAGAGCCTTTTTCTCCCGCCATTTCCCTGGCAGGCTATTGGTTACAAGTCTCTTCTGCTCCATCACCTTGAACTTGCTTCCGGTGCACGCGCCATCTTCACTTTCGTTCGAGTGCTCAGGAATGGAAGCTGCCAGTTGAACGAAACGAGCAGAACTGGATTTCGGAATGCGAGGAAATCCAGGGACCGACTGATCGGACGGTGGGAAATTGCCTTCAATCGCGGGCGACAGGTCCAGCACGTGGCACTCGCTGGTAGTGGAGCTGTTGGAGTACAACTGTGATGCAGCTGACTGGTTGTCGAAGGTCTCTGGCGAAGGTGCCGATGCTGCAGTCGCCGCGGCTGCCGCTGTGGCTGCAGACGTGGCAGCAGTGGAAATCGCTGACGTGTTGGAGGAGTTGTAAGATTTCTGGGAAAACTTGTTCGGCTGGTTAGCAACGCTGATGGACTTGGAGCGCGCGGGGAAATTCTTGCCCCCGGTCCACAAGTGGATTACGGCCGACATGCGCGCTCGGGCGGTAGAGTTTTCGGTTGCTGGGCGCGAGGTGCAGTTTGGCGTGCCCAGGGTGGGTGGGTTGTGGCACCCTGCGAGTAATCCTGTACTGACGTTGTTGCTGGTGGTTGCTATCTCATCGTCTACGTCTGCTGTCTGATATACAGAATTAATGACATCTGACCCCTCCTCACCGTTCGTTGTTTTCATTTTTTCAGTCATGAATCTATCAACAACAAAAAACGGAAAAAATGAGGAAGGTGTAAATAGAAAGCAAAAAATAAAACCATTAAAATATTTAATTACCAGTTCATATGATCCCCACTGAATTATTTTTTTTACTTCTCCATAATGAAAAAAACCGTTAACCAGGTATGTTCAGAGAATTTATAAAATTGCATTTCTTTGAGTTGTTCGATTAAACGAAAATGGCAAAATTAAAACCAGCCAGATTTAAAGTTCGATTACAAGACAGGATTGACATGGCAGAAAAAGAAATTGTCGTCAAGCTAGTCAACAGGATTAAACTGTTGGTTCATTCCATATTTGTTGTTATTGCTGTTATTGCAGCGTTATGTCTTCATTCCTTTCAGAAATCTAGAGACGCAATTTAAAAAGAAAATCACATTCACACTAACAGGTGGTCGCACTAATTGTGATCTCGGAAAAATACTGCAGTCCGCTTTGCAAGCGTCATGCACATTGAAGAAAACACACGCACAAACACGCAGACAGACATGCACACACACGTATATACATAAATTTTCAAATTTACTATCTCCAAGAAACCTGCCAACACACATAACACAACAATACACAACTCACAAAACAGAAAAAACCCAAACAACACAGCAACACACGCAACACAAACAACAACCCACCACCACCACAATGCATAAATATACATACACCTGGAAGCTTACTATTTCCAAAAAATCTGCCTACACACACAACAACACACATATACTCCGCCTGCAAGCTTACTGTCTAAGAAATCTGCCAACACACACAACAACACACATATACTCCGCCTGCAAGCTTACTGTCTAAGAAATCTGCCAACACACGAGTTGTTTTTATTATCCAATGGTTGTTAAGATTTACTAGAACAAGACCAACCAATGGGCAAAGATCAAAAGTTTACCTGCTGTAGAGAATTCTATTGTCTAATCACTTGAATTTGTTGTATCAAGAATTCCAATGCCTGCTTTCCCCACCCCTCTCTCAGGCAGTCAACAAAGCAAATAAAACCCCAAAATTTACCGAAAGGCTTTGATGAGAGTTTTGAACCCAAACCGTCGTTGTGACGTCGATGGTAGGTTTGGATTCGATGGCATTATTTCCGTCATCATTTTGGCGTGACCTGGAGCAATACGTGTCATAAGAGACAGGTGTTCTTGGTGCTTCCGCGCAGCCTTCTTGCGCTGCCGGAAACGATAAAAGTCGTATGGGAAACATGCTACGAAGACGAACAGAGTAGCCCCAATAATCAACATGACTAGGTAGGGCTTAGGTAAGACACCTGTAAAATAGCAACACAACAGTTACAAAAATTACTTAAAGTTAAATTTTATATATATAGGCAAAATAGTAGATCTGTGTATCTATCTATCTATTTATATATCTATCTATCTATACTGATCACATAACATATACATTCACTTTTCGAAAAATCGATTTGCGAAAATATTCCACAGAATCTATCAGATTAATTGATTTAAGAAATAGTAAAAAGACAGAAAGGTAGCTTGATAAGTATTATTACATTCGGTACTAACCCAAATATTAATACACAATCATTACATTTGCATAACCCGTATTGTGGAAAAAAAATAGATAGGTCAGTGAATGTAATAAAATTATAAATATTTACGTTTTCTGACACAAGCGAAAAGCAATTTAAAATGTAATAACAGTAGTTGAAACACGAACGCTAGAAAGCGTAATATGAAAACTGTTAAAAGGGGGTGAGGTCCGGATTTAAAAACTGAATGATACCCTGCGTCCTCCTCTTTCACTTCGATGTCCAGAATTTATTATTGAAGGATAGAAGACAGCCACTCTGGCTTTAAATGGCGAGTCAAAGCCTGCTGTATGAAACTGTACTGGCTGACAATGAACGGCAGGCCTCCTTACGGCTTAATCCTTCCGCTAGCAGACAAATAAATCTCCCTGATGCACTTTCCTCAAGTCTAAGAGTGCATATCCCTATCACCTGATTAACAGGCAAGGCGCCGACTAAGGGGCGCTAACCTTGCATTTCTGAGAGCGGAATATGGTCCGCATTGACAAGCGACACAACAGCATCTAGTAACTTATCTAGTATGATAATGGCTTATTTAACTTATCTAGTATAATAATGGCTTATTTAACTTATCTAGTATGATAATGGCTTATTTAACTTATCTAGTATGATAATGGCTTATTTATATTAATTTTCAAACTACGCTAATCACTATACACTTATCTGGGGTTCTTTTTGTAAATCTCTCCATTTATTCATCCCGACCCTGATACTGACTATCTATCTATCTATCTATCCATCCATCCATCCATCGATCCATCCGTCTATCTATCTGTCTGTCTATGTATCTACGTATTTATCTATCTATCTCTCTCTCTCTCTCCCTCTCTCTGTCTGTCTGTATGCCTATCTACCTATCTATCCATGCATCCGTCTATCTATCTGTCTGTCTATATATCTACGTATCTATAATCTATCTATCTATCTATCTATCTATCTATCTATCTATCTATCTATCTATCTATCTATCTATCTATCTATCTGTCTGTCTGTCTGTCTTTCAGGAGATAATAGAGAATATTTGACCATGATTGTCATGCAAATGAAATATTGTGACGAAATCAAGACACCAAATGGAGATAACAATTCATAAAATAAATAAAGAGAAGAAAAGCACGGTCTATGTACAATAATTAAAAGAATATAAAAGCTAATATTTTAATAAAAATAACTGAGTTTTAAGAAAAGAAAACCGCAAACAATCAAACAAAAGAATTAAGAAATTAAGTTAGTGCATAATAGACCAAACAAAGAAATGTTTTTTAAAAAAAATTGAGTGAATAAAATTTTCAAAAGAGAATTTAAAAAAAGAAAAAGTCAAATATGTAAAGAAACCATAGAAAACAAGTAAAAATCAGGAGACTAGGAAAGAGAACAGAAAACAAAATAATCCCTAATAAAACAATAAACAAATGAACGACATTATATCAAATAAAAAGTAGAAACAGACATAATGATGACGACTACGACGACGACGTTATATCAAAGCGTCTACAACAAACAAGAGGAAGAAAACTACGTCATACTAAAGTGTCTACAACAAACAAGAGGAAGAAAACTACGTCATACTAAAGTGTCCACAACAAACAAAGGGGAAAACTACGTCATACTAAAGTGTCCACAACAAAGGGAAAAACTACGTCAACACAAAGTGTCCACAACAAACAAGAGGAAGAAAACTACGTCATACTAAAGTGTCCACAACAAACAAAGGGGAAAACTACGTTATACTAAAGTGTCCACAACAAACAAAGGGAAAAACTACGTCATACCAAATTGTCCACAACAAAGGGAAAAACTACGTCATACCAAAGTGTCCACAACAAACAAGGGGAAAAACTACGTCATAAAAAGTGTCTACAACAAAAAAAGGGAACAGCTTCGTCAACATAAGGTGTCCACAACAAACAAGGGAAAAAACTACGTCATACTAAAGTGTCCACAACAAACAAAGGGAACAGCTACGTCAAGATAAGGTATCCACAACAAACAAGAGGAAGAAAACTACGTGATACTAAAGTGTCCACAACAAACAAAGAGAAAAACTACGTCATTACTAAAGTGTCCACCACAAACAAAGGGAAAAACTACGTCAACACAAAGTGTCCACAACAAACAAGCGGAAGAAACCTACGTCATACTAAAGTGTCCACAACAAACAAAGAAAAAACTACATCATACTAAAGTGTCCACAACAAACAAAGGGAAAAACTACGTCAACACAAAGTGTCCACAACAAACAAGAAGAAGAAACCTACGTCATACTAAAGTGTCCACAACAAACAAAGAAAAAACGTCATACTAAAGTGTCCACAACAAACAAAGGGAAAAACTACGTTATACTAAAGTGTACACAACAAACAAAAGGAAAAACTACGTCATACTAAAGTGTCCACAACAAAGGGAAAAACTACGTCATACTAAAGTGTCCACAAGAAACAAGGAGACAAAACTACGTCATACTAAAGTGTCCACAACAAACAAGAGGAAGAAAATATGTCATACCAAAGTGTCCATTACAAAGGGAAAAACTACGTCATACCAAAGTGCCACAACATACAAAGGGAGAAACTACGTCATACCAAGGTGTCCACAACAAACAAAGGGAAAAACTACGTCATACTAAATTATCCACAACAAACAAGTGGAAAACCTAGGTCATACCAAAATGTCCACAAGAAACAAGAGGACAAAACTACGTCATACCAAAGTGTCCACAAGTAACAAGGGGACAAAACTACGTCATACCAAAGTGTCCACAACAAACAGGGAGAAGAAAATGACGTCACGACTTACTGTCTACAACGCACAACGGCGCTTTTCCACTCCACTCAGTGTTGTTGCATGAACGTTCAAGGTCACCGGAACCGAGGCGGTAACCATCACTACAATCGTACACTACCCTGGAACTGTTGTGTGACATTATTTTAATGTTGTCTGGCACCTGGATATCTCCACACTCTGCTAGGACAAAAAAAGGAAGTATTTATAATTAAATGTATAAATGACATACTGACAATCCTAGGGACAGTTGAAGAAAGACAACCGTTTTACTGTCGTGATGGCAATACAAAAAGAGGATTTGGTTAGTCGGGTGTTGTTAGAACATTGTTCTATTAAGTATATATAATCTTGCAGATGATTTTGCAGCAATTATAGTACTGTAAAGAACTGTATTATGAAATATTTCATAAAACTATGTAATTTTGTCATATGATTTTGAGGTGGATGATATTATTAAGATGATAACAAAGCAATTAATAGGACGAAAAATTAGTCGGAAAAGTTTTTTTAAAAAAATAAGTAAAATACATCAGTAGAATTGAGCATCATCTGTTATTGTTAAAATAATTGGGGACTCTCCTGATGAAGGCTGTTTACCAAAACGTCAGCACTTAACACCGTACATGAATGGTATACCTGTGAAGTTTTTAAGTTTTCACACTGCTTTTGGTTTTAATATTATTGTTTAGCACATGGATTTTGTGGTGATGCTTTTTTTTTTCTTCTTCAAAGTACTATATAATGAAGATTACACCTTTGCCGCGGGCAAGATATTAATAAAGATAATTATGGTTATCAAGATGGCATTTGTGCATGTGATGTTGCAGTCATAATAATATAATTGAACATAATTCTGTTGTCACTTTGATGCTATTGAAGATGATTTAGATTTAACAATGCTACTTGTGGCGGAGTAAAGTTGACTATCCGTATTTCTAAACATAATTGTTATATACATTTTTAAATGTCAAAGTGACCCGACCTTGGGCACTGCTTGTGCTGATATTTTTTATTGTCAAAGTTGTAAGTAAACTGCTCAGGTAAAGAATGTAGATTTTATTATCATGATAATAATTATTATTTTCTGGGAGAAGAAGTTTTAATGCTAAGAATTAAAAAAATATTTTTCAAGAAATAAACTTAATTCACTAAGTACAAACGCTCTAGCAATAGAGCCGTTATGATAAAGTGTTCGCAACCACTAGAAAATTACAAACGTATGTATATTGAAAGAAGACACAATATGTACTGTGACGCTAAGTACACATAGTTAATGTTTATGATGATTATTATTATTCATTAATGGTCCATAACTAATTATAAGTGATGAGAATCTTAATTCATGTTATTAATAATTACCCAGAAGACACCACTCGTCTCTCTCTCACTTAGCGGATGTACGAGGGCTTTTAACGCTTTCTCTTTTCCACAAAATTAAAGACAAACATTTACCCATCACACAATGTTTCCGTAGGTGGAAAACTTCTTACTAAAGCAGAAGATAAGTCCATCTTTAATTATATTTAGTGATCCCCCACCCACCCTCTTTTTTCTCCAACATACGTTTATCAATATGTATAAGAGGGTCAATAAATTTAACAATAAATTTATTAGATCAAAAATCAAATGTACATATAACAGATGCAATGAAAAAGATTACTTGACAACAATATTTCCATGAAAGCACGTTTGAATAATTTCAATATCTATAAGTCTTATATCCTAAAACACAGTTCAACAGATTAGTGTGTGTCAATACAAATCATAGGGTAGTTCTTATTAGAGAACAGAACTGGAGTAATTAGAGATTAGAGTGATAATAGTTTGTATGTAAACTTGTCAACGTGATGCTGCAATAGTTTTTCACGCGCTTTTCATAACAAGTCACAAGTTTATTGTTCACGTTATTTCTCTCAGTTTCCTGTGTTTCCCTCGCATGTTGAGAACACTGACTAGCCACTATTCTGGAGGCTAATCTGGCACTCCACTGACTAGCCACTATTCTATGGAGGCTAATCTGGCACTCCTCTGTATTAGCTTCCTCAAGCAGAACAATAATTTTAGTAATTTCCAGTATCTTCCTTGTACCAGAAATTCCATGATGTAGTCAGCAGACTTTGCCATCATACATCAACAGAGTGCAATGTATTCCTTACATGTACAGACTGGAGTAGATACTTCTCGCGTCTACCATGGTCGTAGCGGTTTATCAATCAGTAAACTGAGAGATTCAGGTTAAACCCCAAAAGGCTGCTTATTCCCTGTAAAATATAATAAGAGAACAAACGCTAAGTTTCCAGTTTATTCATCATTAACTCCATTTTGTTTTACATTCAAGTCTCAACTTACAGTTTCCTGCAACGGTATTAATTAGCCCGATACACACACACAGCATAATAAATACAGCATATCAAGTTTAAGAGTACATTCACTAGAAACGATGTCAAGTGATTAGCATACTACATACGAGTATCTTAGTTCAAATATTCAAAATTTTGTAGAAATAATAGTCTACTCACATAATAAATCTCTATGTAAAACGCAATATAACATATGAATAGCAAGAATGCATTCTCTCTCAATCAGTCAGTTAATTCACCATTATGCAAATGACCGCCTTTCATGAACTGACGTCTTGCCATTCCAAATTCAACAATTTAGACAAAAGAATTCTTTACAGCAGGTAAACCTTTCATCTCAGACCATTGGATAACCAAACCTACTTGTCCAGTTGGAACGAGTTTGGATTGCATCTGCAATTTATAGCCTATTCTCCACCTGAGTTGTTTACTTTCAACTTTGACACTTAAAAATATCAGCATAAGCAGTGCCCAAGGTCGGGTCACTTTGACATTTAACAATTTATATAACAATCAAGTCTAGAAATAGGGATAGGCAAATTTACTCTGCATTATTGAATATTTATGTTAACATGGATATTATTACAAATAAAAAGCATTACATAGTTATCAAAATGCCCATAAAAAGCCAAACTAGAACTTACTACATATGATAAAGTAAATAATTTTACAAATGACCCACATTACTTATTGCCAATTATTACTTATGTATCACAAACAAACACTTAAAATAATCTCAAGCTGACATTACTTATTACCAAAGTGGATGTATCACAAACACTTAAAATAATCTCAAGATCACATTACTTATTACCAAAGTGGATGTATCACAAACTAACACTTAAAATAATCTCATGCACACAATTCACAGATATAAAGAAATCCGTCTTAAGCACACTCCATTAAAAGCACATCATTTCGCAAGAGAAGAAAGGACCAACAAATTTAAAGAGAACGCGAAAGTATACACAAACACGAACAGAAACTCTTCACACTACAATAAACACAATCACACACGTGCAAAGAAACCTTACTACAAAATCTGTCATTCATAAATACAACTCCCCCACCCCAGCCCCCACACACCCATCATCAATATCAAAATTAAGTCACAAAACACAAAGCAATTCCATTACACTCATGACGTCATGCATGAATACCCCCCTCCACCTTCGCACACAATGACAACAATTCACAACAAAAGAACCCCCGAACACATCAACCAAAACTCAAACACACTACAGAAACACACAAAAACATATATAGGGGCCTATATATTATATATATATATATACACAAACATACACCCCACATACACACACGCACGCTCAAAAAAACGAGCGCGAAATCAACGGTCTCTAGAATTATACGTTATTTTTTGAAAAAGCAAATCGATCAAATATATGGTCCCATTATGATCGAGGGTACCAACACTTTATATAAGGAATCTTTTTTTTTAACCACCCCTCCACCCCCCAACTCTCTCCCCGTCCCCACGCATACATTCTACATATGTGCGCGCAGCCATATGGCTAGACGCAGCAGTGAGTGATTGTCCACGTGAAGCACATCGTCTAGTGACACCCATCTTTTGACTCACCGACGGATTTCTTAAAATCTACAAAACTTTGAAAAACAAACGCTTTTAAAAACTGCTTGGGTGTATCGAACATGTCCTTGGTCATCATTTGATAATTATTAACCAATCCGCCCTTTGAATCAACCAAACAAGACTTAGCAGTTGGAAAGCTTAATTAAATAAATACAATCGAACTTACCTGTCATTTTGTTAGACAGATTAAAAATGGCTCTAACACTCCACACAGTCAACTTGATAATATTTCTTCTGGCTCGCTCCTTCCCTCTGTCCTTTAAAATAAAAATAAACAGACACGAGTTCCGATCAACCAGTCTTAAAGCTTTGAAAAGCTTACTGCAATGGTAATCCGTGAATAATTTTCGCGGAATGGGGTGTGTTTGTGTGTGTGTGTGTGTGTGTGTGTGTGTGTGTGTGTGTGTGTGTGTGTGTGTGTGTGTACTACACAACACTTACTCTCAGAGGCTGTTCTGAAGTTCAGTTAAAATTGCTTGTTGCCACTGCTCACGACAGTAAAATTGCTATTTGCTCTATTCCCATTGCCCTAACATCGAATTCCAAATCTCGACTCGTTCTGCATGAAGGCTCAGTTACGTCAAGCGGGATAACTCTCACAAACTTTCTAATGCTTCGCTCTTCTTATCCCCCCACGACACATTTTCAACCACTGACGATCTTTTCACCTCAAAGTCACGATGAGGAAACACAATGAAAGCTGTTAAAAATAAAACTGCATAAAAAAAACTAAACACCCGCTTGATTTTAATGAGGAGGGGTGGGGTGGGGGGGAAAAAAGTATTCTTCTTGCGAAATAAAACTGTCTTGCGCCCTATCAAGAGAGTCGATACAAATTGTTCTCCAGGTTATCTCTTGCTGGAAGACGCGCACCCACTACAACGACCACTCCTGGCTCCAAGACTGCCATGCAAGTGGCCATATCGCTTGCTCTCCGTGCTTCTTTGCGGCTCGTCTCAAAACACAGATCGAAGATGCCACTCCTGCAACAGGTCTGGAAATTCTCTACTAGCAGACACGAGTAGGAAACGCACACAGCAGCAACAACAAGAAAGTAGCTGCTTGTCATAAGTCTGAAGAATATAATACCTCGAGCTTTGAAAAATAGGTGTCAAAATCTATCTATCTATCTATCTATCTATCTATCTATCTATCTATCTATCTATCCATCCATCCATCCATCCACCCGTCCGTCCATCTATCTACCTATCTGTGTGTCTGTCTGTCTGTCTATCTGTCTGTCTATAAGATTCTTGCAGTTGCCGATCTGCACTCAAAGTATTAGACCGTGTCGAAGACTGTACAGTTTTTTTTCTCTCTCTCTCCACCCCACCCCTCCTCCCCGATTCTCCCATATTTGAGAAGGAGCATGCGTGACAGAAAAATTAAATCTGCCAGTCGATTGATTCAAATTCTTGCCATTCGCAAACAAGGCGTTCGCATGCAAGTACTTCCTAAAAGCCTACTCTCATCAAAGAATACGCAAGCAGTTATCGACATATTTTTGTCCAGCTGGTACGTAAGAAAAATGCTGTTTGTAGCAAAATGTGTGAAATACCTAATTCTGGAAAGAGAGAGACAGAGAGAGAGAGACAGAGTGACGAAATTAAGGAATAAAAATGTCTGCAGGCTAGTGAAATGCGAAACATGTCGATATTCTGGCTCTGAATAAAATGTTCTTGGACTATGCATTTGGTCGAGCTACTGGTAGATTGCACAGTCGATCTCTTTGGTCACAGCATCGCCATTATGCTTACTTGGAAATTATCTTGAGAGCCTACAATGCATATAGAAAATTTAAAACAAGCAAATTCCCAGTCTGGAGAATCGTTTCTTCTATTTAAATGAAACAAAAAAAAAATTGGTCTAAAATATCATTGTTTGGACTCCCCGCTCCTAGTTATTCAATTTACAGTTAGAATACATTATGTCACGTATATAATATGCAATTTATAATATAGTGTGCCATGTAAATAAAATACAAGTTTTAATAATACATTATGTCACGTATGCAGCATACAGTTTGTGGCGGAGTAAATATGCCTATCCCTATTTCTAAACTTAATAATTATATATTTGTTGCCAATATTAACGTGACCCGACCTTGGGCACTGCTTATAATGGTATGTTTGGTAACCGTCAGAGTTGGAGTAAACAACTCAGGTAAAGAATATACTAGGACTTGCTGATGCAATCCAAACCAGTTGCAAGCAGATGAGTAGTTTTTCTGACTAATAGTCTCACATTTGTTCATAACAATTTCATCCAATGGGGATATCAAAAGTTATTTTGTTGAAGAAAGTCTATATTCTATTAACTTTGATTTTGACATAACTAGAGTCTGGTCTTAAAGGCCATCGTTAACTTATGGTAAGTTAACAGACTGATATAAAAAGAATGAACTGAAAAATGTTTCGTACATGTTTGCTATTGACCTATTTGAATTTGAGAATGCTTATGTAATTGAACCATTGTTTCTATGTTCAGTAATTTAATGATGTTGTACATTATACTTGTGAATTTTCATTGATACTATATTACTTATGCTGCGTGTGTATTGGGCTAATGAATATTATTGCAGAATTTGTAAGTTGAGAATATTTGTAAGAGAGAAAGGAGTCTGGAGATGAAATATGCCTGAAATTTAGCACTGCCTTAATTTGACTTTTGCTGAAAGGAGTGCACCATTTTATTTCATAGTCTTGTACCTGCTTCAGGCTACATTGAATATGGTAGTCTACCAGATCATGTTCATGTGTGTGAATACAGCATTGTCATTGAACTTATCAGTAAATCTGTGGCTGTTAAGTTGATTCCTGTGAATTCCATTTTAGAGCCAATATGGCAAAAATTTAGGTTTGAGTTTGGTCTCAAGAATTACTTGAACATTCTTTATGGTGTGCTGAGTAGCACACATAAAAACTCTAGAACACTCTGTGTAATGTGCTTTGATAGTGCATGTGAAGTTCTCAACAATTCTCCAGTGTGTTTGGTGAGTGCATCGAAGATTCTAGAACAGTTGTGTAACAAAGGGGTGTGTTAACCATCACCTAATAAAAAAAAGAAAGTGACTTATTGCAAACCACGTGATTGTTAACACGTCAGTGACAGCTACCATCATTAAAAAGGTATTGTAAATTTAACAATAATTATCGCTCTGAAAGTCCACTCTCATTTTTATGATGAAGTAAATCTTTGAACATGATTTTACACACACACACACACACACACACACACACACACACACACACACACACACACACAAATAGACACACACACTCACACACAAATACACACACACATATGTAATTTAACTATGTCTATGCTAGGATAAACTGAATGATTTTCCAGGGTTAATTAAGCATTGTTGATTTTATTTATATGTTGTATATTTGATTGTTGATTTAATAAATTTATTGTTAAACGTATTGACCTTCTTATACATATTGATTACCATATGTTGGAGAAGAAAGTGGGTGGATGGGGGCTCGCTAAATATAGATTTAAATGGATTTATCTTCTCCTTTTGTAAGAAGTTTCCTCCTACGGAAATACTGTGACGATAAATGTTGTCTTTAATGTTGTGGAAGAGAGAAACGTTTACAGTTTACGGCGCCCGCACACTCGCTTAGTGATGTCTTCTGGAGAATTATTAATAATACAAATTAAGATTCTCATCACCTGTAATTAGTTATGGGTTATTAATTAACAATAATAATCATAACCAAGAACTAGTGTGGCGTTGGCGTCACAAGTAATGTATGCACATTACACATTATAATATATTGTTTAAAAATGCAGCTTACAAATTGCAGTGAATTTTGTCAATTAAACAACACAGTTCATGAGCCAAGAATGAATTGTAAACGTTATGGTACAGTGCCTGAATATGTAATGTATAACTAGAACACAGTGTGATGAACATAAGTGACAAATGGTCAAATATTGTATAAACTTGTAATATACACTTATATTAAAATATACAGCATATCATTGCTTTGTTTTCTACTGAAACTGACGCAAAAAAAAAGTTATGCACACCATTGCATTACTTTCCTAATTTATTCTGCAGTCCAGGAGTAAATTGGAACTAGAGCATTTCCTAATTTATTCTGCAGTCAAAGGTAAAATTGAATTACAGAATTTCCACACTATTCTGCAGTCAAGGAGTAAATTTGAATTATTGCATCTCCTAATTTATTCTGCAGTTAAGGAGCAAATTTGGATTTGTGTATTTCCTAACTGATTTTACAGTAAGAGAGTAAATTTGAATTAGTGCATTGAATAATTTATTTTGCAATAAGATAAAATGCATGGAACTGTCTACTACCTAATTAAAATTTGCAATAAAAAGTAGATAATTTGGAAAGGGTACTGCTTAATTCTTTCAGAATAAGAAACAAATCTTGGAATAGGATATGACACGGTTCACGCCAGCAGTCAAGGTAAAAGTGTGGTTACAATGTATTTCCAATTTATCCAAAATCAAAGAAAAATTGTGTGATTACAATGTATTTCCAATTCATTCAAAATAAAGGTAAATAGTGTGGTTACAATGCATTTCCAATTCATCCAAAATAAAAGTAAATAGTGTGGTTACAATGTATTGCTAATTCGGTAAATGGCTTCATATTTCAAGGATTTGTTACCCAATTAAAGACCGCAAAATAAAAAATAAATAAATTGAAAAATAAAACTCTACAAACAGATACAACCACATACTTTGACTAATATATATCCACAATAAAAAAATGTATTTGGCGTAGGTCAGTAAAAAAGTTTTAATTAGTTTAAAAAATAATAAATTAAAAGAATAACATCAACACGAACACCATACTGCAGGAGACAAGGAACTTCACATAACAATATGTATCATTGATGTCTGCTTATTTATAGTGTCACTACGTACTAAAGGTGTCATGCCAGTTTCATGCTCCACTCGTCACCCACGTCCCTAAGGTCGCTGTTTGACAGCCAGCTAGCGAATGTTCTAAATTTAGACGTCTTGAAAAAGCGATTGTGGAAATGAAGGTTTTCTTCGCACAAGTCTGGAGACAGTTGGCGTGATACAACTCTATTAGAAACAAAGTTGCTTGCTGTGAACTTAATTCCATTTTATGCTGTGACCCTGATATAATTTATGCTGTGACCTAGGGCATAATTTATGCCTTGACCTTGACATCATTTAAAGTTACCTTGACATCATTTATATTGTAACATTGATATAATTTTAAGCTGTGTCCTTGATATGTTGTGACCGCTATATGTTTATTGATAAGACTATACATACACATATGTGATAATTAAATGTTAGTGGAGCTGTTGTACGTGTGTGTGTGTGTGTGTGTGTGTGTGTGTGTGAGAGAGAGAGAGAGAGAGAGTAAACTGGCCTATCCATATTTCTAAGCTTAATTGTTATATAAGTTTTTAATGTCAAAGTGACCCGATTTTGGGCACTAATTGTGTTGATATTTTTAATTGTCAAAGTTGTAAGTAAACAACTCAGGTAAAGAATGTGCTAGACTTGCTGATGTAATCTAGTGTTGACTTCGACACTGTTCGAAATTATTGTCTCGTGGGTTACGTCAGAAAAGTCAACTCAAATAGTACATCTCTATAACATGTATAACACATCAATAGCAAAAAAAATAATGAAATATTTCTAAGTCCACTCACTCTCAGTCAGTCAGCTAACTCACCATTAAACTAACGGCTGCCTTTCAAAACCGGACTTTCTTTTTGCCACACCAAATTCAAAGTGATTATAGAACTTTCTACAGCAAGTAAACTTTTAAATCTCAGCCCATTGGCTGGTCTCGTTCTCGTAAACCATAACCATTGGATAAATAAAACTACTCACTGGTTTGCATGACATCAGCAATTCTAGAAAATTCTTGCCTCGAGTGTTCACTTCAACTCTCACTCTTTCAAAAATACCATAATAAGGAGTGCCCAAAAGGTCGGGCCACTCTGACAATTTAACATCTTATATAGCAATTACATTTTAAAATAGAGATTGGCAAATTTACTCTGTCAAACTTTCCTTTCGTGATTTTTTGAGCTAAAGTTTTAGTGCATGATAAATTTTGATTAAAACTCAGTATCTTTACTCCAAAAAATCACTGTTTCATCGAACTTTTTTCCGACCAAAATTATAAATTATCCCTTCTAAATTGTCTCTTTAAAATTATCCCATGAGAATTATTCTACCCAAAACTATTCCTTCCAAATTATTCTATCAAATGAACCCAGTCAACTGTAGGACAATGCAATGCGTTGCTTGCGATATCCATATTTTAACTTGCAAATTAAAAAAGAAAAAAAGTAAAGAAAGAAGCATCTTGCACACCCCCCCCCCCCGCTCCTTTAAATGCTTTCTTCCGCATGTACTGAAATATAGGATTAATATTTTATGCTTCATTGGACATATCTAGCACACGTGTACTGCACAGATATATGAGTACATTTGTACTGAAAAATATCTAGAATTCCTCGAGGGAAAGTCTTTGGCGTCTGAGAATCTGTGCCCAGTCTCATTTTTGTCTAAAACGACAAAAGTTATCTTATAATATATCAGTTGTGTATCTCACACACGCACAAACACAGAGAGTCGCACCCACATACACACCGCATACTCTCACATATGCGCACAAACATACACACAGACTCTCTAGCACACACATGAAGTCTCTCTCTCACACACACACACTCTAGCACACATAAAGTCTCTCTCTCACATGCACACTCTAGCACACGCATAGTCTCTCTCTCTCTCTCTCTCTCTCTCTCTCTCTCTCTCTCTCTCTCTCTCTCATGCACACACACACACATACACCCGCGAACATTATTTATTAAAAATAGTATTGGTTCATGGTCTGGTGTGTCGTGCTCTGTACATACTACAGTGTTTACATCAGCACGTCACTACATTACAATATCATGAACACAATTGAATCTTTCTCCCTCATCAGCCTTGTGTCGACTTTATGTCGTTACGTAGTCGTCACTGTACGGCGTTTACTACTTGCCAGGTTTGTTTGAGTAAATTTGGGTACATTTGGGTACATTTGAGTACATTTGGGTACATTTGGGTACATTTTTGTGTCCTCAGCACACGGGTAAAGTGGATGGGTCACACTTAAAACAAATCTTCTCCAAAGTGAGTGATTAGAATGTCAGGTCCTTAAAAGCTGCTTTAACATACGGGGCACGATCGTGGCCACGACTCCTTTAAACGCTTTAAAATGTATTTTTTTCTTTTTTCTTTTTTTCTTTTAATCAAAGATTTCAATGGAAAACGTGAGAAAACGTCTTTGTCCTTCACTGGAATGACGAGAGTTGAGACGGGTTTGGGCATATGATAAGAAATGATCACACCTACAGTGACTCGTCACACACCATAATAAATTAATGGATGTATTCCACATGACTGATCATGTCACTTAGTGATTGGTCACATGATATAGTGATGCTTCATTCCACAGAGTTTGTTCATGTGACAGGTCACATTCCGCTCTAAATGGTGACATTCCAGGGTGTCTGTTCATTGTTCACATCCCATAGTAATTGAACACATTCGACACAAATAGTTGTATTTCGTAACGACCGGTCACAGCTTTTATACCCCCCTCCACCTAGTAAATGACCATGTTCCAAAGATGTTTATCTCATTCCTTGGTCAAGGCCACATTAGATCGTGAATAGAACATTCTATAGTCAAAGGCCACATTTGACCGTGACTAGAACATTCCATAGTCAAAGGCCACATTTGATCGTGAATAGAACATTCCGTAGTCAAAGGTCACATTTGATCGTGAATAGAACATTTCATAGTCAAAAGCCACATTTGATCGTGAATAGAACATTCCATAGTCAAAGCCACATGTTTCGTATCCTCTAGTGACTAGTTATGCTCCATAATGATTGGTCTCATTCCATAGAATCAATCCATACTTATAGTACTGCTCTCAATCCACAGTGACTGCCCATGCAGCAGGCACGACTCACATCCCATAATGATTGTGTGCATCTCTGAGTGATTGCTCACATCCATTCTGACTTTTCGTAATTTTAATGATTGGTTACGTCTTCTACTGGTTGCTCACATTCGTAGTGATTATTAACACTTTTAATGACTAGTTAAATCTTTTAGTGGTAATTCACACTTCTTTTAGTGAACTGTCTTAATGGGCTAGCTTGACAAGCGGTTAGCTGGATTTCTATTAGTAATGCAGTTCTTTGACTCTATGCATTTGTGCATCGGGTGTGAATGAGCCATAAGTCAAGAGGCAATCATAATTATTGTGTGGTAGGTACCGTCCCTTTTTCATGAGCCTGATGATTTCATCGTAATGTTGACTGAATATAATGAAGTTGTCTGCTTGTTCGATTTCATCGTAATGTTGACTGAATGTAATGAAGTTGTCTGCTTGTTCGATTTCATCGTAATGTTGACTGAATGTAATGAAGTTGTCTGCTTGTTCGATTTCATCGTAATGTTGACTGAATGTAATGAAGTTGTCTGCTTGTTCGATTTCATCGTAATGTTGACTGAATGTAATGAAGTTGTCTGCTTGTTCGATTTCAGCAATTTACGTGCATAATTTTCGTTACTGTAAGACGGCTGTCTCAGAACACATTTGTCTAACAATATAGAAATCGTGTTTTTGTCAGAACAGCCAAAGAAAATTTTAAAATCGCTTAAAATCGTTTTAGAGATTACACTTTTGAATCGAAAACTTGAGGTGTTGCGTCATCTTTTCTGCAAAAAGGTGGTGATCAACATTTATGCACCCCAAGACCTTCTTTCTTCTTATGCACCATAAAATTTATTTTCTTCTTCACTTCTTTCATTACCTTAAACTAATTCTTGAATTTAAAAAATTCTTTCAGCAACCTTCAGGTAAATTTCTGAAAAGTTATATTCATTGAGACATACGTATTGATCTGTGAATTTAACCGTTAAAAAGATAAAGTATTCTGTAATGCCGAAGACAGAACATTTAAAATTCTGTTTTATTTTATGCTTGTGCCAATTCAAGGAGACTCGATCTCGCTTTTGAGCAGAGCATAAGCTCTTTCATTTCTGCCTGGAAAAGAAATGTTGTCCACAGTAGCTCCTCTATTGCTGCCTGGAAAAGAAATGTTGTCCACAGTAGCTCCTCCATTGCTGCCTAGAAATGAATGTTGTCCACAGTAGCTCCTCCATTGCTGCCTAGAAATGAATGTTGTCCACAGTAGCTCCTCCATTGCTGCCTGGAAAAGAAATGTTGTCCTCGGTAGTTCCCCCATTGCTGCTCGGAAAAGAATGTTGTCCACAGTAGCTTCCCCATTGAGGCTTGAAAACCAAATGGTGTGCTCTTCCTTCAAACAGTCTTATCAGATTCTGTTTACTGAGTATTCCTCTAACACACTTAGTAGTGTAACTCTATGACGTAATGACATGACTTTGATATTGCAGAGCCACTTAATAATCTATGTTTAAGTTTTACCAACTGCATGAATAAATTGTACTTAGAAATGATGACGACAACAGAAAGGGGAAAACCGATTTTCATAGGATTATTCTAGTGTATTAATCCACCCAACCATACGAATGTGAGATTGTGTAGTGTGCATCCGTCCGTCCATCCATCCATCCATCCATCCAAATTATTAATATATTTATTTTCTGTAATTTCTATGATAAGAAATAAAGAAGATGGAATGATTAAGAAGTAATTAGAGCTCGCACTCGAACACACACACACACACACACACACACACACACACACACACACACACACACACACACACACAAATACACATACACTTGTAGAGCGAAAGTGAGAATGAAAACCCTGAGAGTAAAAGTAAACATAACAAACTGCGACTATGACTCAGTGGAAAACCTTCTCTACAATCGGAAGCCAAAATCATATTGCCTGACTTTTGTCGGTGTTCAGTTTCAAACGGAAACTTAACCTTGAATAATCCTGGAAATCAGGTCACTCCCAGTACGTAGACGTTTAACAGACATCTGTCCGAAGAACCTTCAGAGGACGGTAAAGACAACGAGCAGTAATTAAGGGTTCAATCTCGACTCTAGATTTGTACTTTCAGACCAGGAAGGAAATTTCAGGTACTCGCCACTGTTATATTCTTAATATGAGGAAGTGCCGCCTGCTAAGCTACATGAATTCCGAATTATTGGACAAGCAACATTTTATTGTAAAGTTCTTGTTCTAAGGTTAACTGTAAAACCATTCAATAGGTATAGAATAAAAGGCAGAGTTTTGTTGGAATGACTGACTGACTAATCAACATGTGCTAGTTTAAAGAAGAAAGATAATCCTGCCCTCTAGATTCATTAAGTTGTAAAATCTAATTTGTGTTTTACTGTCTTAATAATAGTTTGACGCTAGCATGACTTTTATATCAAGGCTGTTTGTTCAAATTTATTTAAATGCTTTTGCTAGATCTTGACCGTTTTCTTAGGCAATTTGTTAATTGAAACTGTATTATAGTACAGATGTCTCGTTATGTATTGTTAAATGATTATTTTTTAATTCCTGGTGATTGTCTCCCCTGGTGGCTCCATAATGTATCATTGAAGTTTTTACATAGTCATCTACGTATATCTTTTCAGTCTAGATAGATAGATGGATGGATGGATGTATGTATGGATGGGTGGGTGAATGGGTGGATGGATGGGTTGGTGGGTAATTGAATGGATGGATGGGTAGATGGATGGGTTGGTGGATGGATGGGTGGATGGGTGGGTGGATGGGTGGGTTGGTAGGAGGGTAGATGGATGGATGGGTGGATGGATGAATGGGTGGGTGGGTGGGTGGGTGGATGAGTAGATGGATGGGCGGGTGGATGGATGGAAGGAATTTGGGTGGATTGATAGATGTATGTGTGGATGGGTGGGTGGTTGGATAGTTAGATAGATAGATCGATAGATAGATAGATAGATAAATAGATATGGCTGGCTGCTGGATAGATGGAGAAACAGATATAATCGTGTGTAGCCGCGTTTGAAGTACGAACTCTCACTGGACCATTGAAATCAACTGAATATTTTAATTCAACAAAGAAATAGTTGTAGCAAGTAAAATGGGGTTAAGCAGAAATACGTTTGAAAATTCAAATAATGACATACTGGCCAGACGAAGTCAAAAAGCAAAAATTCTTTTCAAAACAATTCTTACATTAATTTGTCAGTTTTTGCAGTGGCCCTGAAGAGTGGCCATTATTCCTTTCTGTGCACAAGCAATGATATTAAAGAACTGCAGTAATATCCAAAATGGAAATTAGGAATTAAAAATAAAAGAATTAGAAAAATAATAAACACGCAAGCCATTCATTAGGGGGGATAATTCCCAGTAAGGAGCAGTCATAAAAAGAAATACGAATAATAGAAACGAACTCGAATAAAGAAGAATGAACGGTCAGAAAAATATTGCGACAAATATTAAAAGAATAAAAACACACTTTCTGAAAAGAGATAATGAAAAGCACTCCCATTTTACAAGCATTCAACACAAATGATACAAAAATCACATTTATAGTCCTGTCGTAATACGCTGGAAAATTAATCTACTGTCAGAAATAAAAACAGTTATCGAATGTAACATTTTATTGGTCAAAATAACAACCATGATTAAGCAGCCATAGACATAAATCTGAACTACAGACCTGCTAGCCATAGATGCATGATTACAACAACAGACAGAGCTAAAAGTCATAAATTCGTGTCTGGTAAACAGTCTTGAATTTAAAAAGAAACTTGTAGAAAGAGATCTTAATAAAACAATTCTAGTTCTGGTCTTCAGTGACCTGCTGTCATATTTACAGAATGAACTATCCAAGAGTCGTTGCTACCATATTTACAGACTGAATTGCTCACAAGGCATTGCTGCCATATTTACAGACTGAATTATTCACAAGGCATTGCTGTCATATTTACAGACTGAATTGTTCACAAGGCATTGCTGTCATATTTACAGACTGAATTGTTCACAAGGCATTGCTGCCATATTTACAGACTGACGTACACACAGTTACTGCTATTATATTTACAGGCTGTACAGCACAAACAGCAGTGCTGTCATATTTACATACTGAACTGCACGCAGCAAAACTTTTATACTGAGATGACTGAACAACAATGGGACGACTAGCACATTGAGATGACTGAACAACAATGGGACGACTAGCACATTGAGATGACTGAACAACAATGGGACGACTAGCACATTGGGATGTCTGAACAACAATGGGACGACTAGCACATTGAGATGACTGAACAACAATGGGACGACTACCATATTGAGATGACTGAACAACAATGGGACGACTAGCATATTGAGATGTCTGAACAACAATGGGACGACTAGCATATTGAGATGACTGAACAACAACGGGACGATTGCTTTACCGACAGAACTTGAAACTGGTCGTAAAAACGAAACTCACATCAATAGCTCAAGCGCGGCTCACAACGAAATTGACATAACGACAACGAGACGTTAGAGGCCCCTCTCTCCCTCTCCAACAGCTATATCGGCGGTCAAACACACATACTATGTCTTGCCATAAATAACGAACTCTGGAACTGACTCTGGTCTGAAACAAATTGGTAACGTCAGAGGATTTCATTACCAGGAATAAAACCCGCTAAGATCTTGCTCTCCTTCCTTGAAGTTCTGGTATTGATTCATTTATTTAACGTGTCAGTCACCTCAGGCGCGATAACCCACAAGAAGATCAGTAACGTCCCCTTGTACTAGCTGCAGATAAAGGAGAGTGGCAGACGTACATTGATGACACGTGACTTTGGAAACAGAGAGTATTGGCTGCGGCTTTCTAACTCAATTTCACTGTGACAGAAAAGCATTTAAAGGCGTACCTCCCCAGGAGAGAGAGAGGGAGAGAGAGAGAGAGAGAGAGAGAGAGAGAGAGAGAGAGAGAGAGAGAGAGAGAGAGAGTTCTTTTAAATTCTTCCACTAAAAATACTTTAAAAGTTATTTTCTTCCCCCGACTAAACAACTTTCTGTTTAAGCATAAATGATATACCATTAGTTGAGTTTTAAATTGCAATATTGTTTTATTTTAGCGCTCAAGGGAGTTTGAACATTATTAATAATAATATTTAGTAGTAATGCCAACAACATATTATTATTAATAGAACAAGAAAAGTGCAACATCAGCATTTTAAAGAATGACATCTTATTAAATACTCCAAATTATTAATTACACTTGCTGATAAACAAGCAAGACAAGTCACGATTGATTCCGGAAGGAAGTGCGCCAAATAAAGATCAGTCCACACAAGGGAGGCGAATCCGTTTCTGCTGTCTGATGTTAATAACAACTGCCCAATGGGTTGTTCTCACGGCTCCCTCAGTCAGTTGCAGGTTTGAACACTAACACTTGAGCACCAATACTTGAGGACCAATACTAATTAGGGGCTTGAGCTTGTTAGTACTCTCTAGGCGCCTACCATCCTAACCCGCTGACACAGCTTAGACAGTGGCCACCGGAAAGATTTTAGATTATTGCTCTAAGTTGACTGAAGAGGAACCAGATAGCTAGCAACGCAACATACCTCCTCCAAAATTAAGTTCTGGGCGATGCTTCAAAGGGCGAACATTTACAGTACCCTTTGGAACATGCCAAACTGTGGCTTTGTTTAAGTTCAGTAAATATTTTAAGCCATCGGGATTTTACATTTTAGTAACAGTTATTTGTTTTTATCAGTTTATTAACATCAAAGAAAAATCGGCGACAAGGTGGTCAAACCACACAAGAATTAAAAACCCACCAGAGGAACTTTAAAAAAATTGTTTTTAAAATATACGTACATGTCGACATCGCAAAAGAATTTACAGTTAACAATTCACCTAAGGTAAATTTTCTGAAATTGTTCTCTTAAAAATATGTTCTGTTCTGCAAAATGGGTTAACGAGAAACATAATTTTCACTCGAGACGCTGACATTGGAGGAAACACGCAGTGTCATTTCATACGAAACAAAAGTAAAAAGGTCAAAAACAGCACGTGTCTGTCTTGGGTATGACTTTGTCATTTATAACGCTACTGCCAGTCGACTTTTAAAAAAAGTTTCTACTAAAGGGCGACAAATCAATATATTCTTTCAAATTGGGGCTAATCATTTGCACAAGGGCACGCACTCTAGCTTCTCGGTGAGAGAGGACTCTGCGGAGCGCAAAATCGGCTCCGTCTGGATGCGCTACCTAAAACTAAAGCAGAAGGATTCTGCGGATTCAACATTCGCAGGCCTTTCTTTCTCTCAGGTGCCACGGCCGAGCGTCAGAGAAACTTGCAAATTTGTCCCCACTCAAGTTATTTTTTTTTTCCTTCTGACATTGCATTGCAAGCTTATGTATTTATGGATGACATATTTTAAGTCACGTGACTAATACGAAAACGTATTGCCCCCCCCACCCCCCGAACTTAGCGACAAAAAAAAAATTCTTGAGACACATACTTAGAATGTCTGTGCTAGTGTTGCTAAAGAAAAAATAACCAGAACTAAAGACCAAACATAAACAACTAAGTAAAGTGATATTCAGTAATCTTGGATAGAGTTACCTACACTTGATTATAAATTTTATACGTCGTCCTCAATATGTCAATCCTGAGACACAATCATGTGTCCCTTCATTAAAAGAGTTAATTAAATGAAATTAAATGAAGTAAAACTGAATTAAGGGTTCTATTACTTAAAGAGTAAAAGAAACCAGTGCACGTAATTGATAAACTATTGTGCATTTTATCGCTCTGATTAAGAAACTAAAACACTGCATGAAAGCTACACTTTGTTCTCATGTTTATTTTAAAAGTTGTCGTGTGTATGCAAGCTCTGCTAGGCACAGGAGAGCCTCACTTCACCCACTTTAAAATCACGTGACTTGCAAACTGGCTAAAGACAGCGTGAATCTCGACCAAGATCACATCTTGAAATTTTATTTCATTGCAGTTAATGACATCATAGCATCTCTCTCTCTTTCTCTCTCTCTCTCTCTCTCTCTCTCTCTCTCACACACACACACACACGCATTCGAGCGCGCGCAGTGATGATCTTGTGTTTTGCCTTGGTGTTCCAAATCTAATTAAGATTTAAAAAAAAAAAAACCAACGACCTACTTAGAATAGCTTCATGAAAACTGAGACGTTTCGAAATGCTACAATCTAATTACGGTTGGCTGTACCATACAAACATTCCCGCCGCCCTTAAATGGAGCTCGTATAGCCTTTAGAAAAGATTTACATAGCTTACCAATCTCGCCTGTTATAAGAAGACTTTTAGTACGAGCAGATTACTCTCGGAATTATCCAAGTCACTCTCACACAGCACAAAAGATCACTTAATTTCCTGACCTCTGTCGCCCTAAAAACTAATCCAGGTCACTGTCACAAAGCAGAAAAGATCACGCCATTTCCTGACTTCTATCGCCCTCAACTATAAAATAAATGGACTAAACACATCTTTTTAACAATTTCTCATCTTAGATCTCTTAACGTTATCAGTGCAATGTTTTGAGCTCGCACTTAAAGGTTTTAAAATATTTTCTTACTATCCTACAGATCGTAAATCTACCTCACCACCTCACACAAATATCGCCACATTGTAAATTGAATTCTACACAGACCTTTACGACACCCAGGCCTTTTCTCTTGTCCATCTTGCATCACTGTCGGTCACGATACCGTTTTCTGTTTGTCATGAACGTTCTCTTGTCCATCTTGCATCGCCTGTCAGTCACGACACCTACGTCTGTTTGTCATGAACGTTCTCCTGTTCATATTTGCATTACCTGTCAGTCTGCTATCCGCTCCCCTGCTTTTGTTTCAGAAAATAATATCAGTTTCATCAATACAATTAAAGATGTTCCCTCTAAACGGTAAATACGTAACCACTCCCACCCCCAAAACTGAGAATAATTCGACCATTGCCAAGCATATTCTTGCAATAGTGAGTTACGTCCCCTCTGCAAAACTATGTCCCTTTGTGCAGCCATCAACGTGATAAGCTACGTACCCCTAGGGAATGACCGAACTACACAACCATTGAATGGGAATGACCAAACTAACACCCCTTTGAAAGGGCATGACCGAACTATACACCCCTTGAATGACCACACTAACACCCCTTGAAAGGGCATGACCGAACTATACACCCCTTGAATGACCACACTAACACCCCTTGAAAGAGAATGACCGAACTACACAACCATTGAATGGGAATGACCAAACTATCACCCCTTGAAACGGCATGACCAAATTACACTACACACCTCTTGAAAGGGAATGACCAAACTACACTACACACCTCCTGAAAGGGAATGACCAAACTACACTACACACCTCTTGAAAGGGAATGACCAAACTACACTACACACCTCTTGAAAGGGAATGACCAAACTACACACCCATTGAATGGGAATGACCAAACTACACAACCATTGAAAGGGAATGACCAAACTACACAACCATTGAAAGGGAATGACCAAACTACACAACCATTGAAAGGGAATGACCAAACTACACAACCATTGAAAGGGAATGACCAAACTACACTACACACCCATTGAATGGGAATGACCGAACTACACACCCATTGAAAGGGAATGACCAAACTACGCACCCATTGAAAGGGAATGACCAAACTACGCACCCATTGAAAGGGAATGACCAAACTACGCACCCATTGAAAGGGAATGACCGAACTACACACCCATTGAAAGGGAATGACCAAACTACGCACCCATTGAAAGGGAATGACCAAACTACACACCCATTGAAAGGGAATGACCAAACTACACTACACACCCATTGAATGGGAATGACCGAACTACACACCCATTGAAAGAGAATGACCAAACTACGCACCCATTGAAAGGGAATGACCGAACTACACACTCGCTGAAAGGGAACGAGATAACTACACGGCAGAATGACAGGTAGTGGATTGCTGCCGGCTTCAACTGTCACAAATAAATGTCTACAACCGCCTCCCCTCTTCCCAGCCAGCCAAAAAGAACAAAAGAAAAAGAAATCACTGACTCTCATCTACACAGCAAACTTCTGAACTATTTCGGTAACCAAGACAACTGGTAGAATCAAGGGCAAGCAACTGTTTGATACCACTGACAAAAACGGAAAGAAAAAATCCTACACATTTTACCAAACCACTCTGCTCTGTGATGACTTTCCTGATATGTTTCCAGGCTGTCACTTCTCACCTTAGTGTACTCGCGAAGACACTCAAGACGTAAGGTCAAAGTTCTTTCTCAAATCGAGGCCATGTCACGAGGAATGGGCTGAGAATGAATTGCCTTTAGAACTAACACGTCTTGTATACAGTACCGGCCTTTACTTTCAATATATCTGTTTAATATAATTATTTCAGGCAGGGTCCGCGTCTAACTGTGTTCTGTGATATAACCGTAATTATGCATCTTGTATATATATCTGTTCATTTATTTTGTACTGTGTGTTAGTGAATGCGTTCAGTATTGTGTGCGATTGTTTGAGTATTGATTTTATATCAAGTGTCACTGTGTGTTGATTTAGTAGGCTAATGTCTTTACAGGAGTATATTAAATGTAAAGCACTCTTATGTTATCATCATCATCATCATCATCATCATCATCATTATTATTATTATTATTATTATTATTATGTCATAATAGACTTCACCCAGCTCAATGTTCCAGGGTAAGGAAATGATTTATTGTTGAAATATTAATGTCCATTCTGTGATTTTCAAATACTGGTATATGAGTGTGTGATTAGGTAAGCAATTAAATAATGTACTTGAGTGTATACATGAAGATCTCTGAGATGACTGATTTGACTTACTTTAGGCTAACACAATTTAATCTTTCCTTGAGATTGAAAAGAATGGTTTACATGCATGCACGATAGCTAAAAACAAAATGTTCTCTTCTATACTTACTTAGATATCAAAGTTTAATGAGTGTCGTTGTGTCTTTAGAAGGATTCACATTTTCCATCCCCACCTCCACCCGTACACATCCACCCCCCACTTTGATGTTCGGATTTAGAGATCGTTGCATGCAATGTGAGTGTTAATGAAGTGCACTAAAGTAGGGCAGCTGAATTGTTTGTGCACATTTGTTTGTTAGTTTGTGTGTACGCGTATGTTTGCGCGTATGTATGTATGTATATATTGCTTCTGTAAGGTCGAGAATGAGCAAACGAACAATCCCTTGATAACAAACGCGTGCACTTAAGCAAATAGTCCCGCAATAAAATGTATTTGACAAATAAATATATTTATGACGAAATTGTAAACATTGTATAATGAAAGAAAATTCCAACTAAACCATCAAATAGGAAAATATATTGATATTTATATGGAATTCAAATGATGGAAGTTTTTTGACGAGGGAAAAATTGTTACTGTGACTACAACTACATCTAAGAGAGCATCTGTGACTAGGACTACAGGTAAGAGAACTCTCTGTGACTAGGACTACAGGTAAGAGAGCTGTCTGTGACTAGGACTACAGGTAAGAGAGCTGTCTGTGACTAGGACTACAGGTAAGAGAGCTGTCTGTGACTAGGACTAGAGTAAGAGAGCTGTCTGTGACTAGGACTACAGGTAAGAGAGCTCTCTGTGACTAGGACTACAACCAAGAGAGTTCTCTGTGACTGTGACTACAACCAAGAGAGTTCTCTGTGACTGGTACTACAACCAAGAGAGTTCTCTGTGACTGGTACTACAACCAAGAGAGTTCTCTGAGACTGGTACTACAACCAAGAGAGTTCTCTGTGACTGGTACTACAACCAAGAGAGTTCTCTGTGACTGGTACTACAACCAAGAGAGTTCTCTGTGACTGGTACTACAACCAAGACAACTCTGTAAAATCCAGTTCACCATATCTCTTTAGACGGGATGACAACAATCATAAAAAACAAAAATGATGAAGAATATAAAAATAATTTCTTGAGAGGCATTTGTAAGATACCCTCATAAGCGCACACAGTACAAATAAACACAGAAAACAAACGAACACTCAAGTACGCGCATATATTAATGCTGGAACGGAAGTCTCAAAACTATGAAATATTCTTGAAAACAAATGAGTGAAAATTATCTAACGTTGTTTCACAATGCAAAGAACAGAAATATAATTATGACCTATATCCAATGGCATTCCTTCAATTTATTGTTGGTTTTCTAATGCTAGCTTTTAAATGAAATATTTCTTAATATAATAGGCTTTAAGTTTCCTGCAATATAATCTCTACTGTTCCGGCATGGGAAGTTTATGCAGCTTCAAAGGTCGTTTGCCTTGCACGCTAGACTTATTTTGTTCTTTGTTGTTCAATGCGTGTTATTGAATCTTATTCATTTGATTATCGTAAGGAAATGATAACAGTAATTATCATATGGAGAGTGTAAATCATTATCTTCGTAAATATCGCTTGCACACTCCACGAAAGTTTTATTTGTGTGTGTGTGTGTGGTGGGTGGGTGGGTGGGGTGTTAACCATTGCATATGGTTTTTGTGTAGTTCCAATCGAGCCGATGCGTAAATTGAAGATGTTTTTTCATGAAGATTAAAATCTGTTTAATTTTCTGACAATTGTTTTACTCATTTTTACCCGACGCCATACAAAATGTACACAACGCACTGCGGGTTTTTCCAGTTAAATTATGGGGAGGGGCGGTTGGGAGGTTCAAGGGGAAAAAGCAACGTCATATTTCACTGTTGGGCATGTTGTCTTCTCAACGTGGTTCTTACAAAATTGACAATTGTTACGAAGTTGACATTGTTACAAAATTGACATTGTTGTACTTGAATATATTTATTTGGTTCTGTAGTATATAGATGCTATTAGTGTTCACAACATCCAAGGCTACTGAACACAGCACATGAACACAACGTCAGCGATTTCTTGCTCGTCTTAATGCAGCAGCATACTGGGCTACCAAATACATATCTACACAACATCCACGACTACCAAATACATCTCTACACAACATCCACGACTACCAAATACATCTCTACACAACATCCACAACTACCAATTACATCTGTACACAACATTCACGACTACCAAATACATCTCTACACAACATCCACGACTACCAAATACATCTCTACACAACATCCACGACTACCAAATACATCTTTACACAGCATACATGACTACCAAATACATCTCTCACGCACCATCCGTGACTAAGACATCTCTACACAGCACCCACGACTACCAAATAATCTCTACACAACATCCGTGACTACCAAATAATCTCTACACGGCATCAAATATGTACCAAATATATCTTTACACAACATACCTGACTATCTAAACACATCTCTACACAACATCCACGACTACCAATTACACCTCTACACAACAACCACGACTACCAAATACATCTCTACACAACATCCACGACTACCAAATACATCTTTACACAGCATACATGACTACCAAATACATCTCTACACAACATCCACAACTACCAATTACATCTCTACACAACATCCACGACTACCAAATACATCTCTACACAACATCCACGACTACCAAATACATCTCTACACAGCATACATGACTACCAAATACATCTCTTACGCACCATCCGTGACTAAGACATCTCTACACAGCACCCACGACTACCAAATAATCTCTACACAATATCCGTGACTACCAAATAATCTCTACACGGCATCAAATATGTACCAAATATATCTTTACACAACATACCTGACTACCCAAATACATCTCCTCTCAGAATCCGTGGGTACTGATCACAACTGTATAATACAGTATCACATTCGTAACTACTGAGCAAATCTTAATACCACAACACCCGTGACTGTTCAGTACATCTCAAAACAACATCCGTGGCTGCTCAGCACATCTCAAAACTACATCGGTGGTTACTCATCCACAACACATCAGTACTCAATTTTGCGACTGCTCAACACAACAGATCGACAGAGTATACGTGATGTATTACTGGTACAAGTATACGTGATGTATTACTGGTACAAGTATACGTGATGTATTACTGGTACAAGTATACGTGATGTATTACTGGTACAAGCAACTAACTTTGATATGCATATATTCTCTGTTAATTTGTTTCCGGTACAGTAAATGTGCTACAGAAACGCGTTCCTATCAAATCCCTGATGAAAACATAAACAACAGAAAAAGAAAAACCCTATAGCAAAACAACAACAAAAAAATCTTAACATGATAGAGGTACGTCACGTTCACACTCATCTCGGAAAGTGCCGTTCACAGTGCCAAAAAAGAAAAAAAAGGAGAAGAAAAGAAACAAGGAAACAGGGGCAAGAAAAGAAAAAAAGTATTGATGTGTTGCACTAGATAATCAGTCCCATCGATTTTTGTTAGGAAGCTGTAATCCGTTAGAATCAAATCGACAGACCCCCTTCTCTTCGCGCACGACAGGAGGGTAGATAACTCTGAGCGCATTTCTGTTACTTGGAAAAAGCAAACATATGTATTTCTTTTCCTTTATCTACTTTTTTCTGTTTCTTTATTCTCTTAGTAGCGAGATGTTCTAAGCAACATTGTAAGAGGTGAAGCAAAATTGGAGGAAAAAGCTACGGAATCGTGAGATCTCCAGATGAACTGAATCCTGAGACTGTCAAGAAAAAAAAATACCCAAGAGAAAGCATATGTGCCAGTTTGTCGTGATGTTTGTGCGCGTGTGTGTATGTGTATGTGTATGTGTATGTGTATGTGTGTGTGTGTATGTGTATGTGCTTGTGTCAATGTCTGAGTAGGGTGTATGTGCATGCTTCATTTTCAAACTGCACACGTGTGTGTCCGGGTGTTGTGTGTTCATGCGTGCGTATATTTTCACTTTATATATTATATATAATACAAACACGCATATAATTAATTTCATACACTCATTTTGAGGAATTTATTGCCGCTTTATGTAACAAGTAAATAATCGAAGAAGAAGAAGTACCTTTAAAGCCAAAATATGTAAATCGTGAACATTTCATTGGCGCAAACACGGTCTGCTCGATGTACAACCACGAGCACTTTACATAAGGCGGAAATGAAAGCCGATTGGACGGTCTTATAGCGCAGCCATTTTGCTTTAAACAAGAGCAGTACAGGCGACTTGGTAGCATATTTATTTTCATAATATAAAGCCGTGGTTAAACATTAGGTTAAACTAATAATCAATTTTAAAGTATCATAATAGATAGCCGCGGTTAAACATTAGGTTAAACTTAATAATTAATTTTAAAGTATCATAATATATAGCCGCGGTTAAACAATAGGTTAAACTTAATAATCAATTTTAAAGTATCATAATATATAGCCGCGGTTAAACATTAGGTTAAACTTAATAATTAATTTTAAAGGGTCATAATATTTTTATACTTCAAAGAAAACACGAATCGTCTCTCAGTAAGAAGACGTTAATGACGACACGACACAACGATAATTAATCTATAATGATCATCATCCTAATTCAAAAAATAAAAGCACATGACCTTGCTTGTTTTATATTTTTAATTTTGGTAAATAAAATCACAAAAGTGTGAGTTTAATGGTCAAAGCAGGGCTGTAAATTAGGTCACTACTCTTTGGAATGCTTTTCATAAGACACTACGAAGTAAATTACTTTTTATTGCATTTCAAGTTACTTAATAACAAAATCTAATTGGTACTTTTGTTTGTCTTGTTTCGTTTTTCTGTTTCATAAAAAAACTAAATGTAAATAACTGAGTGTATAAATACCTCAAGTTGTTTGCTGAACAATACATTCTAAAAGTGTATTATTATATTTCTTTTTATTCCTTTTAACTCTATGATGCATTATTTACATAATTTATTCGAAAGTACACTGTAAAGTTAGAAAGTTAAACTTGACACGTAAGCTGAAAAATTATAGTCAGAAAGTTAAACGTGACACTTAATCTGTAAACTGTAAAGTAAGAAAGTTAAACGAGACACTAAGTTGAAAATTATAAAGTCAGAAAGTTAAACGTGACACTTAAGCTGAAAGCTGTACAATCATATTTATTTATTTATTTATTTATTGCACACACCCACACACCCACACACCAGTATTCAAAACCACTTACGTTGATTATACATTCGTTTAAAGTGGACAGAAAGATGGTAACGTGTAAAATATCAAAAACTCATCTTGTTGACATTCAGTCGTTCACTGAATGTGTGTCCATACTCCAATATCAACAGATACACCGGAGACTGCCCCACAAAAGGCAGACACGAACAGGTCTGATAAAAACATCAAATGTTGACAACGGATCTTCACCTGATAATGATATTATTGATGCCAGTAATTTTGGACTATCTGATCATGGTGAAAATATTATGAGAATAATTTAGCGTTGCTAGCTTTTTAATAAGACTTTACCAAGTCTGATTCCAACAAATCAGAAAGGTTTTTTTTTTTAATTTGAAGCGTTCTTACTGCAGCGTTTTGCTTACTGTCTATTTACAGTGTACTCTGTAACCTGCATTGAAAATTTCTAACAGTGGCACCCTGCGTGAAAACATTCCAACATTGGCACCAATACCCTGCGTGAAAACAATCCAACATTGGCACCAATACCATGCATGAAACAATCCAACATTGGCACGAATACCATACGTGAAAACAATCCAACATTGGCACTGTGCTACCCTGCATTAAAACAACAAAAGTGTTCACAGCAGTGTAAGATCCTCCACATTAAGCTGTCTGTGGAAGTGGCGCAGCCAGTCTGATACAAACAGACTGTTTACGGCCAGCCTATTTACAGTCATCTGTTTACAGTGAGCCTACTGGAGTCTCTTTACAGTCAGTGTGTATACAGCCAGCCTGTTTACAGTCAGCTTATTTACCGCCAGCCTGTTTCCGACCAGTCGGCTTACAGTCAGTCTATTTACAGCCAGCATTTTAAAGCCATCCTGTTTTCAGCCAGATGATTTACAGTCAGCCTGTTTTCAGCCAGTCTATTTACAGCTAGCCTATTTAGAACCAGCCTATTTACAGTCAGACTATTGTAATCTGTTTACAGCCAGATGCCATAGAGAGCGTTCCTGCATCAGCTGCCATTACTTTTGCTGGTTTGCCACCTGCAAACATTAAAATTTGTTCCTAGATTTAATAAAAAACACACCAATTTCTATGTACGTTAGGTTTCCAACTTTCAAAAAATGTACGTCTTGTTTAGAAATGTCTGGGGCCATTCCAAAGAGACAGTAGTTTCTAGAAATATAAAACTTACGCGCAGCCACTTGTGGAGGTAGGTGATGCAAGATGTGATTCTCTATGGCAGTTTGCAAAATGGGGCATGGTACTGTGCAAAATGTGGCATGTCGCATGGTACTGTGCAAAATGTGGCATGTCGCATGGTACTGTGCAAAAATGTCGCATGGTACTGTGCAAAATATGGCAGCTATATATGTCGCAGGGCATTTGGAAAGTATGGCAGTTATACTTATTACAGGGCACTCTTCAAAATATGGTAATTGGACAGGTTGCAGAATATGGCAGCTGTCTACTTCATGACCGTGTCCGCACATATTCTGAATTTCCAAAAGGCCCAATCCATCTAGCAGTAGTGAGGGTTTCCAAAGGTGTATTGCACATGCTGAATCTTTATATAACACATTAGAAGTGATTGACATGAACAAACACAAAACTGTTTGCAAGTAATGAGAGTTTAGGGATCAGGCAGATATATATTTGATTGATGACATGATAGAAAAAGCTATAAACAACAAACACTCAAAGACTTCCATAATTAAGCAATCAAAAAGACTCTTCTAAATCTCGGGACTTCGGCAAATCTGTAATGCACTCTCTTAGGGGTAGTTGGCACTCTTGTTAGGAGGGCAGTATACGGATTCACACGCAAGCATACAGAATCACATTGCCAGCGCGCAGAATCACATGCCTGCATGCAGAATACACTGCAAGAATACAGAATCGCAAACCAGTGTGCAGAATCACACTGCAAGCATACTGAATCACAAAGAGCGTTCAGAATCACACTGCAAGCATACTGAATCACAAACAGCGTTCAGAATCACACTGCAAGCATACAGAATCACAAACAGCGTTCAGAATCACACCACACGCATACAGAATCACATGCCAGCATGCAAAATCACACTGCAAGCATACCGAACCACACTACCAGCACAGAGAATCACACTGAAAATTGTGTCCACGATGCTTCCAATACACAGTCAATGAAAGAACGAACCATTCAAATCGACGATCAAGTAAATTCATTTTAGACAAACGACTCTCGAAAGATGATACTTCATTACCGCAACGCAGTACAAGTCTTTCAGAAGCGTTTCCACAACGTGGTTGTGCACGGTGCATCAAAGGACGCAATATCCGGCACGAGGGAATATAAATATCCGGCACGGGAGAATGTACCGTAGACTAGTTTTACAGGGGAAGGCACTAACAGATTGCAGGCATACATTTGATTCATTTTCGCTAACAAAATAAAGAACAATCTCCAATTGCTCCAATACGGAAAAATGCTTCAAACTGTTACTCAAGCAATTGGATGGCATGTGTGGTGGGTAGGTGGGCGGGTAGGTGGGTGGGTTGGTAGGTGGGTAGGCAGAATTACAGAAACCATTGTCAGTTACGTGAGCTCTTCTTGGGATCTAGCTCCCGCTTTACTCGCTCACACAAAATGCCCCTCCACCCCACTTCCACCATATAAAATATCACAAAGGGAAGTTTTAGCTCAAAAGAGAAGTAGATTTACCAAGTCATTTAAAACTTGAATGAGCCATGTCCCACGTCTTGTACTATAGGATTGTGAAAATAATTAGACGTACTGACACTTCTTAACAAGCATTGTAATGTTCTGAGGTACGAATAAAGTTCTATTGAAATAAATATTACTTAAAAGACAGCGTGAGCATAGAAACATTTTGTAGGACAGTGTTAATTATATTTCAAAAATATATCCTGGTCATTAAACAATAGTAAGTTATAACCTTTAGCTACAGAAAATTGCACCCACCTATAAATACCAAATTATAATTATTATGAATAATTCATTGCATGCAAATGAGAGATTTCAATCAGATGAAAAGGTTTCTATAAGCAATATGCAGACCGAATACATTTCTTGAGAGGCGGCAAAAGGTTCTATAAATTTTACTTTAAAAAAATATATTTTACACTTCTATCTATCTGGCTATGTCTATTTGTCTGCCTGCCTGCCTGTCTATCTGCCCGTTATTCCGTCCGTCCGCCTCTCCGTCTGTCTGTCTGTCCGTCTCTCTCTCTCTCTCTCTCTCTCTCTCTCGTATTTTGCATAGTTCAAATATGTTCCACCCACATATAAATACCAAGTTCTTATTATTGTAAATAATTCTCCCAAAAGTAATAATCATTAAATGAAAAGTATGAAGGTGATTAGAAGTAAACTAATCTTCTAGGGTAGTCGTGGATGTATTATTGTAATTGTAATATTAATCTAACTTTTAAAATCTTCTTTTAAATAAAACTTTTAATTAATTTTTCATTCACTCTTTGTCCTATTCTTTACGTAATATCCACAGTGTACCTATTGTTTTTGTTATAATTTGGCAGATGACTTTCTGCCTTGGGGCTCAATTTAACTAGTCACATGACCGATTCGTCATCCCCCAAAATAATCTCCGTTGCCCTAATAGTTTTAATTAATTAGGATCACTGAGTGACATAAGTGACTCTATTTCAGAGAGCGCTTATCTACTCGTTTTGTCATTTGAAATAGACTCTACTGGAAATCAGTGGGGTAGTATGTCATGAAACGTTCATTCCGGTAAACAGAAGAAATATATTTTCAAATATACGTATAAATACACGTACTAGGGACATGCACACAGGCATACATATGACAGCAGAGGGTCCTGTGTATGCAATGGTTAGCAGAGAAGACCACAAATATAGATGTTCTGCAGTTTGCATCCATATCTCATAAAATCAAAATAAGGAGTTCAAAATGGGTACGTAGTCACTGCAAAAAATTAGGATATATATTATTGTAAAATGTTGTATTTGTACGCTGCTATAAATATACTATTGTTATCCTGTTGTACAATGTAGTATTTGGCCTCTGTTACCAAATACAGTATTGTTACTCTGTTGTAAATTGTGCTATTTGGTACCCTGTTATAAAATGTACTATTGTTACCCTGTTGTACAATGAAGTAGTGGGACACTGTTACTAAATATGGTATTATTACCCTGTTGTAAAATGTAGTATTTGTACCCTGTTAATAAATGTAGTATTATCTTGCTGTAAATATAGTATTGTTACCCTGTTGTAAAATATACTATTGTTATCCTGTTGTAAAATATAGTATTGGAACTCTGTTACTAAATGCAGTATAGTTACCCTGCTGTAAATTGTAGCATTGTTACCCTGTTATAAAATGTATTATTGTTATCCTGTTGTAAAATGTAGTATGGGTACCCTGTTATAAAATATACTATAGTTACCCTGTTGTAAACAAGAGTGTTGTTATCTTTTGTAAGATACAACCTTTTCCTATTTCAAATTTGATTACAAGGCAGCCGAGAAACCGATCAATACAGTAACAATTTAGCAAGTGTCTCTCCTTTATTTCAAGCGTACGTATTCAGTGATATATTATTGTCGATTTAAAAAGAA